>NW_026845477.1:122625626-122658195 GCF_025583915.1 Anolis sagrei ordinatus | reverse complement strand
TTAAACCCTCCAGATATGTGACCACCCTTTCTTTTCATGTGTTTTTAGGGGGGTGCAGGCAGAATTGGGAACCCATGGAAGTCCATGCCTTTGTGAGCTCACACTTCCACCCTCGAGTCTAAAGCATTCTTAGTTTGGATCTGCACTGCCATATAATTTAGATTAACACAGGTAATTCACATTATCTTTGAATTGGATTAGATGAGCCTTCACTGCCAAATAATCTAATTCAAATCAGATAATCTGGATTTTTCATGGCAGCGTAGATACAGCCTGATTTGGCAGCTCTTCCCTACTTTTCTTTGTCTATTTAGCATCCCTCTCCAAATGTGAAAGCAAGGATGAGTGTGAGGAAATGACAGGATCCCCTTGGCCTGTTCTTTCCTTCTGGACAATTGGATGGATTTGACCAAGAAATAGGGGACAAGTAAGTTGGTACCACAAGCAGCAACCATTCTGGCTGTATATGAAGCTTGCAATTGAATCTTGGGTATTTATCTGTTTTCTCTTGTTTTTGAGTGGGAATGGTGCAATCCGCTGATGGGGAGATATTGGAAAAATAGATATTTATTTATGCATATATTGTATGTACATTACAAGCACTGAAATGTATAGAAAAAACAGGTGCTCTCTCTGTATTAGAAAGAATGCTGAAGGAGATCTGTGTCCAAGGCACAGTCAGGAGGGGAATGAACATTCAAGGAAGCGGGGAGATAAGCCCGTCCTAGCACCAACAGAGATAAGTAAGAAGTAAGGAGCCTATCCCGCTCCCTCCTGACAGGTCAAAGTAGGCCTCATAATGGATTGGTGTAAGCTGTAAGCTGCTCTTTAGAAATACAGAGACATGCCTCTTGCCTGTTGGAAGATAGAATTTGATATTTCTATGATGCTAAAGTGATGCAGTGAATGATGTCAATGTATGTAGAAGCATGTTTCTTTGTTTGCCTGCATTTGTAGAGGTATAAAAGGCACAGTCAATGCCTTTATCGGCACTGGTTGCTTTTGGACACAGCTCCACTCCAGGGTCCCAGCTGGAAATAAATGCTGCACTTTTCTTTCTCCAGAAAGGATCTCTCTTGGTATTATCTCTCCTATCATGCTGCTACATCACAATCCTTCACATACCTTGTACTGGTCATTGGGACTCAGTTTATTCCATGGTTCAGGATTGTTCTTCCTATCCCAGCTGAAAGTGAGGGAAAAGAACATTATTTCTACCATCCTAATTATATTTTAATTCGTGTTTTTTTTTCTTTCATCTTATTTTTTTTCAAAAACCTGTACCACTTTTCAAGAGGCACCGTAGAGCTCATATTGGGAGAAAGGCCAGATACAAATAAAATGATAAGTGATTGCTATAAATTGTAGTTAAATTTATAAATACTTTTAAAAAAATAAACATTGTAACATAAATAAATATTAAGGTGATGATAAAATAAAATAAGAATTAAACACGAACAAGATTTATATATCATGTCAAAAGCACATTGAGGGTACAGTTATAATGTATTTAAAAACACAAACAAAGTTAAAAACTTGGCAGTATACTAAATGTCCTTTGACCATAAACTGGCCACTTGGAGTGCTTCTGGTGATGAAAAGCCTCCCCGCCGGATCATAACACACCCAGGTGTTCCCTGGACAATATCTTTGTAGACTGCTGATTCTCTCACACCAGAGGTGACTTGCAGCATGCAACCCAAACAAACAAATGGACCTTTTCAGGATCAGCTATGACAACAATCTCAATCAATATCAAAGTCATGTCAGCTGCCAATGAAAAAGATAAATGAAATAGACAAATGCTCCCTAATTAACAAGTAGTTAATTAGGCAGATGCCACTGATTAGTAACCTGTCTCGTTTGACTCTTTCTTAAGCAGCTTTCCCCCCCTRGTGTCAGGAGTGACTTGAGAAACTGCATATGAGAGAATTGGCTGTCTGCAAGGACATTGCCCAGGGAATGCCTGGATGTTTTGATGTTTTACCATCCTTGTGGGAGGCTTCTCTCATGTCCCCACATGGGGAGCCAGAGCTGACTGATGGAGCTCATCTGTGCTCTTCCCGGATTCGAGCCTGCGACCTGTCTGCAGGTTTCGGTCAGCAAGTTCAACTGGTCTCTGTCCATTTTCCAAGGATTTATTGCTCTTTGTCTTCATGTTGTTTCRGATTTGTGCCGATCCTACAGCGAATATAGCACAGGATTTTCTTGGCAAGTTTTGTTCAGAAGAGCTTTGTCATTGCTTTCCTCTAAGGTTGAGGAAGTGTGACTTTCCCAAAGCCCACCAAGTGGGTCTCTATGACYTGTCCAAGGTTCTGTGGTCAGCATGACGGCATGAYGCGCTGTTACCTTTCTGCCAGAGCATTACCTATTGATCTACTCACATTTGCATGTTTTCAAACTGCTAGGTTGGCAGAAGCTGGGCCTAAAAGCGGGAGCTCACCCCACTCCCAGGATTCAAATCGCCAACCTTTCGGTCAGCAAGTTCAGCAGCTCAGCGGTTTAACCCACTGCACCACCAGCTTGTAATCAACAGCATAACTGCCAGCAGTGATATTGTTATATCATTAAAAGAAAAATAAAGGGTTAGCATTAAAATATTAAGAGAAATCTAGCCAACACATTTGTCATGTTAATCTTTAATAAAAGGTAACAATCTTCAAATGTTAAAAAAAAATCCCAAAAAATGGTCAAAGGCTCCTCTTTCTGTTTACCTCCTTCTAAATAATATATGACAGGTATATCATTACTCAAAAAATTAATGTGGCTGCTATTTAATAACTAAACTAATGTAGTTTAAATTGGTTGTTGAACATTATAATAAATGAAGAGTAACAAATTAAACATTTGCGAAATGAATGTCAACCTGTAGATCCTCTCTTACAGTGTGAATATTAAGGCTGAAATGTTCACAACTACATTTGGGGCATTGCCATTTCTAAAGTCAGATTTGTGTCCAACAACAACAAGAACAACAATTTATTATCTGCCTCTCCTGTGGTTCGTTAACTTAAGAGATAAAATCCCCTTGCATTTCCCAAATTTTCTCCCTCTTCTTTGCCAAAGCCCCGGCTCTGAAGCCCCTTTACACTGCCATATAAAATCCAGATTACCTGCTTTGAAATAGATTATATGGTAGTCTAGACTCATATAGGGGGGGCGCATTTGTGCAGTGGATTAAACTGCTGAGCTGCAGAACTTGCTGACCAAAAGGTCAGTGGTTCAAATCCAGGGAGTGGGATGGGCTTCCGGTGTTAGCTCCAGCTTCTGCCAACCTAGCAGTTAGAAAACATGCAAATGTGAGTAGATCAATACTTTCAGTGGGAAGGTAACAGCGCTCCAAGCAGTCATGCCGGCCACATGACCTAGGAGATATCTACGGACAACGCTGGCTCTTCGGTTTAGAAATGGAGATGAGCACCACCTCCCAGAGTCAGACATGACTAGACTTAATATCAAGAGGAAACCTTTACCTTTTCTGGCCTCATATTTATTTTTATTATTTATTTACAGTATATACCACTTTTCTCACCCCGAGGGGGACTCAAAGCAGTTTACACATAGATATTGGCAAAATTCAATGCCATACAACTACAATAATAAAACCACACATTAGACATAAATCATATTAACACAGTACATCACCAAATTATTTAAACCAAAATCAATCTCAACAGTGGAGTCGCCGTTCCAGTCCTTGTCCCACTAAAAGCTGCATAGATCTATTGTCTGAAGGCCTGGTCCCAGAACCAAGATTTTAATTTTTTCTAAAAGTCAGGAGCAAGGGAGCAGATCTTATCTCCTTTGGGAGTGTGTTCCATAGGTGAGGGGCCACAGCCGAGAAGGCCCTGCTCCTTGTCCCCGCCAGACGCATTTGTGCTGTTGACGGGAGCGAGAGCAGGGCCCCCCGGATGATCTTAAATTACGAGATGGGATGTAGGAGCAGATGCGTTCGGACAAGTAATCTGAGCCAGAACCATATAGAGCTTTATAGGTCAAAACCAGCACTTTGAATTGGGCTTGGAGATGGACCGGCAACCAGTGGAGGGGGTGGTCCCTGTATGCCGCCCCAGTTAGTAATCTGGCTGCCGCCCGTTGGACTAACTGAAGTTTCCAAACCATCTTCAAAGGCAACCTCACGTGGAGCGGGGATTATCTGCTTTGATCATCTGGATTATATGGCAGTGTAGAAGGGGCCAGTTTTCATGGATCATCTCTAGGCTGGATTTGAAAGTGCAAATTCTATATATGTGGTGATCTCAGAACCAAACAAGAACATGAGACAGTCTGTGTCTGTCTCATGTTCAGCAGTTAAAGCAGCATCTTGTTACACTTTCCAAGGCTTAATTAATTTCTTGTTGTATCTAAGATGCCTTTATTTAATTTGCTTCCTTGTTCACTTGTAGCCACTGTGCTGCCAGGACTCACCCTCCACTCTACTTGCATCCAATCTACTGCCAGCAAGTAGACAAGAATAAACATTCCTTATTCTCTAAGTAGGTAAGAAGTACTCTTATTTACCTTAATGTATAAACAGTTTCTCTGGCTCAGTTTTCTTGTCTTAATTTCTAGATAGGTAACATTGTTCCCTCTATGTATGTGTTTCAATGAGAAGCAGTGAGCAAAGGTGATTGGTCCTGAATGCAATGACATCACTGGCACTATATTTTGTTCTCAGAAACCTCAGGTCCTGGAATGCTGTGTCCAGATCTGGGCACCACAATTCAAGAGGGAGATTGACAAGCTGGAATATGTCCAAAGAGGGGCGACCAAAATGGTCAAAGGTTTGGAAACCAAGCCCAGTGAGAAATGGCTGAGAGAGCTGGGTATGTTTATAGCCTGGAGAAAAGAAAATTGAAAGGGGCACGATAGAAGTATTTACATATTGGAAAGGATGTCACTTGGGGGGAGGGCACAAGCTTGTTTTCTGCTAATTTGGGGACTAGGATACAAAGTGCAAGGGAAAAGGATCCTGTCTAAACATTAGGAAGAAATTTCCAACAAGAGCTGATCGACAGTAGGATAGTCAGTTATGGAATTCAGGGGAATCTCAGAGTAAAGCAGAGTTTCTCAACCTTCCTAATGCCACGACCCCTTAATACAGTTCCTCATGTTGTGGTGACCCCCAACCATAAAATTATTTTCGTTGCTCCTTCACAACTGTAATTTTGCTCTGATTATGAATTGTAACAGAAATATCTGATATGCAGGATATATTTTCATTCACGGGACCACATTTTGCACAAATACCCAATACGCCCAAATTTGAATACTGGTGGGGTTAGAGGGGATTGATTTTGTAGTTGTTGGGATTTATATTTCACCTACAATCAAAGAGCATTTTGAACTCCACCAATGATGAAAGTGAACCAAACTTGGCACTCCCATGACTAACAGAAACTACTGGAAGTGTTTGGTGGGCATTGACCTTGAGTTTTGGAGTTGTAGTTCATCTACATCCAGAGAGCACTGTGGACTCAAACAATGATGGATCTGGATCAAATTTGGCACAAATGCTCAATATGCCCAAATGTGAACACTGATGGAGTTCAGGGAAAATAGACATTGACATTTGGGAGTTGCAGTTGCTGGGATTTATAGTTCACCTACAATCAAAAAGCATTCTGAACCCCACCAATGATAGGATTGGCCCAAACTTCCGACACTGAACCCCCATGACCAACAGAAAAACTGTGTTTTCTGATGGTTTTTGGCGACCCCTCTGACACCCCTCGTGACTCCCCCCAGGGGTCCGCACCCCCAGGTTGGAGTAGAGGCTGGATGGTCAACTGTTGGGGAAGCTTTGATTGTGTTTTTCTTGCTGTATGGTCCTTGTGATCCCTCCCAACTCTATGATAGTTCTGAATTTGCAACCTTAACCCCCTGCCTTGATGAAAATGTGGAGACTCTTTCTCCGACAATGAAGAAACAGCAGTGCCTCCCTTTCCTGCTTCAATCCTATTGGGATCTTTGCAGCTCAGTAGCTGCTGACTGGCTCTTTGGCAAGTATCGCATGTGCTGTGAACATGATGATGGTTGTAAGCCACAAACTGCCAGGTCGTGTTAACAACCCTCTTCTGTCGGTTGTACTAACCACATAATCAATGCTGGTTTTGCTGTTGTTGGTTTCTTTTTAAAAAATCAAAATTGGCTTGCGAACTGTAAAAGTATTAACACTGAACAAGAAACAATTTGAAATACTCCAGCAACACAAGGGATGGGACCAGCCTCTGTCAAAGAGTTTCCAGGAGGATCTCTCAGACCAGTGGCAATTAAAACCTGACCTTTCTGTCATCAATGGCCGAGTAATTTGGAAGTTTAATCTTATTCATAGGGATGCTTATGTATAAATATACATTTAAGTAGAAACAGCTGCTTTAACTAGTTCTACACTGTAGAATGAATGCAGTTTGTCACCATTTTAATTGCCATGGCTCAGTGCTGGGAGTCTTTTGCTGTGTTTGCCAAATTGCTGGAGACTCCCAAAGTTTGAGAGGGCTTCAGCCCTCCCCCCCCCCCGAAATTCTCATGGTGGTCTGCGAGAAGGCCTTACTGGTACATTATTTAACTGTTATGTTTATTCATATCATGATCTGATCACCATGCTCAATATATCCCATATGCATGGGGGTATTGGGGTAACGATACAAAAGGTTTGCTAGGGTAGACCCTCTTTCCCTCAGACTCAGCCCCCCCCCCCCTCGAAACAAAATCCTGGCTACGGGCCTGATCAGACCATATTAATTCTACAGTGTAGCTACTTGGCTGTGCGATCAATGAAAAAAAAGTTTCAAAAATAATTACAAAATTAAGGGGCACCAACGTTTTATTTCTAAAGTTCCTTTAGTGAAAGTCTTGTTACTATAACAAGAGTAACATAATTTTGTGACTCTTTCATTATAGCAATTGCGCAAGTGGGGAAATTTCAGGGGGTCCTTTCTCCCTCATTTTTACAGCTATAGGGATGAAACAGATTGCAATGGTAGAACACAGTTACCATTGTTAGCCCATGAAGTTTCAGAACATTTTACGTATCCACTGATTTTTGAGGAATTTTCAAAGTTTTTATAAACAACAACTTAAAAAACCTGCATGAGCTATCCTCTTAAATTTTCTAACCAATAACACAAGATAACAGGGGATCATTCCTTCCCTCGACTTTCAAAATATTCATACATCTACTGATTTTAGAGATTTAAAAAAGTTTTGACAAAATGTTTCTTTTAAAGTCACAACAGTTATCTCATTGAATGTCTCTCATATTAACCAATAGAACTTCCATTTAGGCATTTATTTTCAGCCCAGCACAGATATTTACTTACTAGAAGTATCAGTCACTACTCCTCTTTGCAAATTCAACAATTTATTGGAACTCTGGCTGGCTGCTGCTATGGAAAGAAATATATCTCCTCTTTCCTGATTGGGGCTTTCTGATGCTGAGCAGAATTCTGGGAAATGTAGTTTAGGGCAGGACCTTTTGAATTCTCTGTCATAGGGCTCCTTGCCTTCCCAAACTACATTTCCCAGAATTCTGTGCTTCCTCAGTCTCTTTCCCAGTGAACTCTGCTTTCTCCCTCTACTAATGGTGAGAGGCAGGCATATAGCTGGGGGGGGGGGGGGTGGGGGCTTCAGCCCCCCCCCCCCCGAAATTCTCATGGTGGTCCACAAGAAGGCCTTACTGGTACATTATTTAAACTATTATGTTTATTCATATCATGATCTGATCACCATACTCAATATATCCCATATGCATGGGGGTATTGGGGTAACGATACAAATGATTTGCTAGGGTAGACCCTCTTTCACTCAGACTCAGCCCCGCCTGGTGAGAGGCCACTAATTTAAATAGGAATAGCAGCTTTTTTGGCTTTGCTTTTCTTGCTTGTGCTGAAAATGAAACTGATTTTGGAAGGCTTCTGAGGTTTACAAAATTCAAACGAAAAAGTATTGGGCAAGTTTTGATTCCAAGTTTTTTGTGTGGGTCATGCCCACATGTCACATATCATGTTGTAATTACGAACTTAATTAATTTGATCTGACTTACGATGACTAGCAAAAATTTTGCACAGCCCTAGTAGCTAGACCTAGAGAGAACCAGGGAAATATTACATTTTGTCCTTCTGATTCTCATCAGCACTAGCCAATTTTAGTCCCATCTACACTGCCACATAATGCAGATTGAAACTGCATTACATGGTCAGAGTAGAGTCAGTGGTTGCCTTTCTCTCCTGCCTTTCCTCCAAAAAGGTCTCTCAAAGACAGGCATTTTACATGTATTCTCACAGTTGTGAAGAGGGGAGGCCCGCTGAAAGTGTGTGTCTTATAGGAAGAAAGGCAGAATAGAAAGACAATACACAACAAATAAGCTAACACACAATAAGTGAGCTATTGGCCAGATTGGCTAGTGCTGATGGGAATCAGAAAGGGAACATCTGTGTCGGGTTATTGGTTCCCTGGAGTCTAGCTCCAGGGAAAGGGGTGAAATGAGGCCATTCCTTCTCCCATAAGAACTTTGTCCCCAACTGAAAGTCGCCATCAGTTCCCAGATTTACAGCATAGCAGGCAATGAGAAATTGGATTTAATTCACACTGAGAATGTGTATATGTTCTGTGTTCAGCTTCCTCTGATAACTTTGCCTGTGCTTTGGTTGTCTAAACTGTTATTTTCAATTGTTTCACTAAACACACTAATACTAGAAAGTTGAAGACTGAAAGATATCTTCATTAGAAGGATTTTTTATTTGAGAGAGACAATGCCCTGGTGCCTCCACTGTTAGCTATACCCCCTCTTCCCTAGCACACCTTTGGGCTAAGAATAGCCCTATATGCTTATATAAAGGCTCTAGGAACTAAGGCAGTGGACTATGAAATAAACTATTAGGTCTGCAATCCTGAAAAGCTGTTGCTGCTAGGCACTACTGAGTAGTCTCTTATCTGTCCACCATCACAGCTGTTATAACATGTACAATGTTATTATTCACCTGTTCCACCATTGAAATCTTGGGTTCATGCTTGGCCTGTTTCCTCCTCTATGACGTTGAGAGACTGCTGCCATGAGAGACTCTGCTGAATGTACATGACTCCCTCACAGATTTTTTTGGAACACATATGCTCCTCATCATGAAAAGGTGACAATCCAGTCATTGGATCATATCTTCTTTCTGTGACGACTGTGTGTTGATCACTGTGCATCAATCTCCACACATAAAACAAATTTGTACATGGGCTTCTTTCTAGGACCACTTCACATGGACTGAAATTCGGCAATGGGTTTTTTTGCACTTTTGCCATGGAGCCTACTGACTCCCACCACACACAGTAAAAGTACTTCCAGGGTGGCTCTGTGGTGAAAGTTGACTCCAAGGAAGAAGGATAAGGTGTATAAGGAACACACAAGCCCTTCAAGGGCTTTCTAAATGAGCTCTTCTCCAAACAACACTCAAAGATCATCTACCCTGAAAATGTTGAGGAGCACCCGAATAAACTGAAGATCAATATAATTACAGCCTGTGAATACCAAACAAAGAAGAATAGAATCATAGAGTTGGAAGAAATCACATTAGTCATCTAGTTCAATCCCTGCCATTCAGGAAAAACACAATCAAAGTACCCCCTGACAGATAGCCATCCAGTCGTTGTTTAAAAGCCTCCAAGGATTGAGTTTCCACCACACTGCAAGGCAGAGAATTCCACTATTGAACAGCTCTCCCAATCAGGAAGTTCTTCCTAATGCTCACAGGGAATCTCCTTTTCTGTAATTTTAACTCATTGCTTCAGGTCCTAGTCTCTAGGGAAGCCGAAAACAAGACTGCTCCCTCTTCTTTATGTTATCTTTTAAAATATTTAAACATAGCAATCAGGTCTCCTCTCAATATTCTCTGAGGTCAGGCTAAACATGCCCAGCTCTTTAACATGCTCCTAAAAGGGATTCATGGTCTCCAGAACTTTGAACTTTTGTTTCCTCATCCCAAATCACTAGATCAGACCCCCTCCCTGGGGTCTCAGTTGTACTGTGCCAACACTCTGGACACTCCTTTGTCTACTTGGCTGGCATCCATTGTCCTGCCAGCAACATAATCATTCCAACCCATTACCTCTCACCCAGTTGCATTCCTTTCCACCTGAACCCTTCTTCTGGGCAGATCCATAAACAGACACAAGCCTTCAAATAAGCCAATGACAGCTTATTGCATTTCCCACCATGGCTGAGAAACAATCAGAAATGGCAGCTGATATTGCATCTTCTTCAACCAGACGACAGATCCTAACCAGCATCCACCAAAGCTTATTAGAGACCAGTGTGGCAAAGTTCCTTTGTCTTGAATAGCTGTCAAAGTGCTATAAATGAATCTGTATGTTTGCAATTTTACGTATGTCAGTTTTTGGAGTACAAACTCTGCTGACATCCTCTTTAGGCCAAAGAAGAGTAAAGTGTCTGATCTTTGCCTTTATCTCATCAGTTTCTAATTCGATCCTTTGGGCGCTTGACACACCAGGCTCTGAACCCACGGTCCTTGCGGTAGCTGAAATCACATAACAAATTGAGGGAATGATTTCTGAAAATGTTAGATTGGATGAGTCAGTAGAGAATACACTGTCGAGAAGAATTGCACAATAAGTCAGACAGGGGAGCTAAATGAAACCCAGGAGGAGATTTCTAGCATAGTTGGGAGAATTTACCTACTGCACTGAAAAAGTTAATGAAAACCAAGATGCTGAGTTATTTCTTGCCCAACATACAAGGAAATGGCTTATTTTCTCCTCATAATACAAGAGCACACTTCTTTTTGATAAATTTCCACTCAATCTCTTGTATGATTTTATTAACTTTTTATGGTGGAAATCCCAGATGGAATGCTAAATATCTGCTCAACTTCAAGGCTGCAATAGCACCAGAATAGAAAGATGTTTATGGATGACACTAATGATTTCTTTATCCCAGTTTGCCATCTCTGGGATTGACCAAAATCAGATGCCTAATGGAGAATATGGAAGAAGACATGGGAAAAATAAAGAGTAATTCATCCTCTGTTGGTTCCTCTCTTGCTCTGCCATTCCCATAGATTGTCTGAAATGTAAGATTGATGCTTTCATCTTCCATGAATCTGTTCAGTCCTCTTTTTAAAAATGCAAGTACCATTCTGCTATTGGTGCCTTTTTTTATCCTTTCCTCCGTGTCTTCTCACGACCTCCTTTCTGAACTGTTGTGAGTCACCTTTTGAGTCTTAGAAGAAAGGTGGAGGAGGTACATTAAATAGTCCATACTTTTAACTTTTCCTTGTGTGGTACTATGATGATTTCACTTCAGAAATGGGTTTATTATCCACCTTAGTTTTTGCAACTCTTTCAGCTAGATCCAAAATAACAAACCAAACAGAATTGATTGGGACTGATCTGAGGATCTCTGGATAGGGATAGATTGCTCCACTTCAGTTCCAGAAAAGAATGGCACTGCCCAAAGCCCTTCAAAAAGATTCAGACTAAAATGAGAAGGAAAAAGTCAGGCTGTGTTTCCAACATAATCACATAAGCTTTTCATTATATGGCAAATGCCAAGGTAGTGTAATGCAGAAGACAAAGAAGAGAACCTGGCTTTGCTTACTGATAGCACTGCTGTATTGAGGGAAAAAAACAGTATGAAATGAATGGTCAAAAATGCTAGTAGTCAACAACTTTTATGAGCATTAAAAAAACAAACAAACTTTGAAGCTGCCTAGTGCAAAACCTGTTGAGTTATCTTTCTCAAATTGGGCTGTTTAACCCCTTTTAGTACAGTACGAGAGCAGTACGTGTGAAAAAGATCTTGGAGTCCTCGTGGACAACAAGTTAAACATGAGCCAACAATGTGATGTGGCGGCAAAAAAAGCCAATGGGATTTGGCCTGCATCAAGAGGAGCATAGTGTCTAGATCTAGGGAAGTAATGCTACCCCTCTATTCTGCTTTGGTTAGACCACACCTGGAATATTGTGTCCAATTCTGGGCACCACAATTCAAGAGAGATATTGACAAGCTGGAATGTGTCCAGAGGAGGGCGACTAAAATAATCAAGGGTCTGGAGAACAAGCCCAATGAGGAGCGGCTTAAGGAGCTGGGCTTGTTTAGCCTGAAGAAGAGAAGGCTGAGAGGAGATATGATAGCCATGTATAAATATGTGAGAGGAAGCCACAGGGAGGAGGGAGCAAGCTTGTTTTCTGCTTCCTTGGAGACTAGGACGCGGAACAATGCTTCAAACTACAAGAGAGGAGATTCCATCTGAACATGAGGAAGAACTTCCTGACTGTGAGAGCCGTTCAGCAGTGGAACTCTCTGCCCTGGAGTGTGGTGGAGGCTCCTTCTTTGGAAGCTTTTAAACACAGGCTGGATGGCCATCTGTCAGGGGTGATTTGAATGCAATATTCCTGCTTCTTGGCAGGGGGTTGGACTGGATGGCCCATGAGGTCTCTTCCAACTCTTTGATTTGATTCTATGATTCTATTATCTCATGTTTCCAAATTTTATCTGTATGTGTCAACAAATAAACAAGTTAGAGCATTGGGTTTTCTAATACATGCCACAGGAGGAGACTGATGCTTCTGATTCTTAAATCACTTCATATTCAAAAAAATGCAATGATCTGATTTGAACTGGATTCATATAAAAATCATAACCCCATCTCTCTGCCTTATCACCATCACAGCTATGTTTGATGGTAACAGAGGAGAGCACCTTCTTTTTGGCCTTTCTTGGGCTTTGAAGCTGCCTGCTGCAGCCTCATTCAGGAAGGTATTCCTAATAGTCTGTAGTCCATCTTGTTTGAGATGTTGGATGTATAGGATTTCCACATAGATAATGGTAGGATGGTGTTCTCTGTGAAGAACTGAATTTTCTTCAGAAATTGTTGGTATCAAAGCTGCTTTGAGTGTTCTTGTGGAGAGAAAAAGTGGGATAATAATAATAATAATAATAATAATAATAATAATAATAATAATCCTTAATGTAGCTTGGAGAGTTGACGATACATGGTCGAGAATTGAGTCCATATATCTAGATATGAAAGCAGTGAGGGTTCAAATGTTTGAGACAATGAAAATTGCCATGTTTCTGTATTTTGGCTAACAACTGCAATCTGCTCAGTTTGGGCTCTTGGTGTGTGTCCATTTGAATTTGGTTCTGTAGATTGGTGGACTGGCTGTGTGGTTTCTTCAGATATTCATCACTAAGGTCTTTGGAGAAAATTCTGTAAAACGTCATGTCAGACAATTGCATCTTTTTGGATATTGTAACTCCTGCAACTTTGTAAACATCCTTTATAACAGTGGTTCCCAATCTTGTTTTGACCAGTTGACCAGGAATTACTTTAGCCAGGGACCATTCTCCAACATTAGTACCAAAAGGGTTACGAATCAGTTTTTGGTCAACTTTAGATTCGGTTTGGTTATTTGGGGTGCTGATTCAGAAAACTGCATTGGATAGACCACATCAGCTTTAGTTTCTGATACAGAACATATGCTATCCAGTAGTCACCATCTGCCTGCCCACAGAAAATCATATTTAATAAGCCTTGGCACTGTAAGAGAGTTTTGCAAGACCAGCCACTCTCATTGCAATGGTGTAGTAATGGTAAGGCTGTGGACCATAATTTAGTTCTTGTGCACCACTGGTGGTCCATGGACCACAGGTTGGGAACCACTGCTTTATAACCTGAGGTCTGGATATCACTCTTCATGGCTTATGAAGAAGCGGGTTTCTATCCACGAAAGCTCATGCAAAACCAGTGATTTGCTTTTGCGTGCACCTACTGGGATAGGTAACACATTGATCCTACTCTCCCCTCTTGCTGAGTTAATTCAATGCAAACTTATTTTCCAGGCATTAATGTAAGCTGAAAACAAAGTGGAAAATTAGGAGAACAGAGAAACTAGGGCAGCAAGTGGAATGTCAGTTGATAAACCACATGCATCCCAGCCAAATTGGGACAATTGGAGGGAATGAAGTATTTGCAAAATGATGTGTAAGAGAGGGACACCAAAATATTTCTAGATCTCAGTTTCTCATTCACACAGTAGGAACAAGGATTTTATTTCTTTTTCAGAGGGGGTATTTATATCCACAAGAGTAAATAAGGTTAATACATTTTAAGGTGCTCAGATATTGTGGAAAATGGCTGTTTTAAGCAGGGTGAGGGATAGACGCAAAGAATGGCATTTTAATGCATATTTACCTGTCAGGCAATGGCCACAGATCGTGGTGAGGTGCCTGGGGGAAATAAACTGCATCTTTCCATTTAAATGAATATCCAGGACAACGGCTGACATGATATCGAGGCCTGACAGCGGATGGAAAGCTGCCTGTCAGCTGCAGGTTTGTCCTTTTGTAATGTGGCTGTGTTATGTTAACTCTTCTGAGGTCAATTCTGCACCTATACTTCATTTAAAATATAAAATGCTGCAAGATCCAACATTGTCCACATCGATGGCTAAGACAGTGATATCTTTGCTTCCTGATGGTTCTGTGTGTTACATACAAAAATATTTAAAATATTGTGCATAAAATTACCTTGAGGAAATGTGTATACAATATATAGGAAAAAGATATGAATGTTGTGTTCAGATTTGGATTCCCATATACAAGCATCTCCGTATGTATATGTGAATATTAGGAAATCCAAAAGACTTCTGCTCCCAAGCATTTCGGACAGGGAAGACTCAACCCATACAATAATAAAAACCATGCAATGCATGGCATTACTGTCTGGAGCTACAGTGGGTGTAGTGTTCCCAGCTACAGAAGAATCTGGGGCAGAAAACTCTTTTAGAAGGAGATTTTAGGTCCAGAACCTAGACTTTTAAAATATTCAGACATTGCTGTCAGCAGTCATCCCCCCTCCCCCAACATTTATTTTTCAAGGAGGTAAAATAAAAGTGAGTTTTATTAGTTGTGGGATTTAGTTATTTAAGGACAAAATTTTCTAAGTGCTTTCCTGAGATTAAACATCAACAATGATCACAATAGAGCAGATGTTGTACAAAAGGAAATAGGCATAGTGAGGGAAGATGAAAGACAAGGGATCTGTCCCATGCACTTGTTCCTTTATGCTCATAGTTGGAATCAAACATCCCTCTAGATCAGTGGTTCCCAAGTTGTGGTCCGTGGACAACCAGTGGTCTGCAAGAACAAAAATATGGTCCGCGGCTTTACAACACTGTTGCCTCAAAACCCATTTGGCAACGAGAGTGACTGGTCTCGCAAAACCCTCTTGTAGTGCCGAGGCAATGGGGATGTCGGGAGAAGATGACTACCCACAAAAGATTACTACTACCACATCAGCTCTAGATTATTAAATATGGTTTTCCGTGGGCGAGCAGATGGTAACTACTGGATGGTGTATATTCTGTATCAGAAACTAGAGCAGTGTTTCTCAACCTGGGGGTCGGGACCCCTGAGGGGGTCATGAGGGGGTGTCAGAGGGGTCTCCAAAGACCATCAGAAAATTTTCTGTTGGTCAATAGGGTTCTGTGTGGGAAGATGGTTCAATTCTATCGTTGGTGGAGTTCAGAATGCTCTTTGATTGTAGGTGAACTATACATCCCAGCAACTACAACTCCCAAATGTCAAGGTCTATTTTCTCCAAACTCCACCAGTGTTCACATTTGGGCATATTAAGTATTCCTGCCAAGTTTGGTCCAGATCCATCATTGTTTGAGTCCACAGTGCTCTCTGGATGTAAGTGAACTACAACTCCCAAACTCAAGGTCAATGCCCACCAGACCCTTCCAGTATTTTCTGGTCATGGGAGTTCTGTGTGCCAACTTTGGTTCAGTTCAATTGTTGGTGGAGTTCAGAATGCTCTTTGATTGTAGGTGAAATATAAATCCCAGCAACTACAACTCCCAAATGACAAAATCACCCCCAACCCCACCAGTATTCCAATGTGGGCGTATCGGGTATTGGTGCCAAATTTGGTCCAGTGAATGAAAATACATCCTGCATATCAGATATTTACATGACAATTCATAACAATAGCAAAATTACAGTTATGAAGCAGCAATGAAAATAATGTTATGGTTGGGGTTCACCACAACAGGAGGAACTGTATTAAAGGGTCACAGCATTAAGAAGGTTGAGAACCACTGAACCAGAGCTTATGTGGTCCATCCAATGCAATTTCCTGAATCAGCACCCCAAATAACCAAACTGAATCTAACGTTGATCAAAAACTGATTCATAACCTTTTTGGTACTAATGTTGGAGAGTGGTCCCTGGTCAAGTGGTCCCTGGTCAAAAAAGGTTGGGAATCACTACTCTAGATGGTGTTTAACTGAATCTTCCAGCCTTCCTCAACACTGACTTTGCTGGCTATGGCTGGTGGAAGATGCAGCATTAAAAGGGTTACAGGATTCCCATTTCCAGCCCTATGCCAAGACCAACACTTTGCCCTCTTCCTGATTTTCTATGTCCCTGAAGTATCCTGCTAACAACTTGATTTCCATTTCTTCTTTTTTGGATTACAGTGGTGAACCACTCTTTTTCCCATACACATTTAGTTGTATGCCTGCAATTTGGTCCAAGATGTTCAGCGGAGGGTATTCCCTCATGTGCATTCAACGAATCCTCTTTGGAATTTTATATTCTGCAGCAGAGACTCGTGCAAGTTGTCTGAATAAATCAAGACAGATTTAATCTAATCTAATCTATCTATCATTCAATTTATAGCCTGCCTTTTCTCCCAAGAGTGGGACTCGAGGCAGTTTACAGAACAAAAAAGAGATCTGAGTAAAACCACATCTAGCTATAAACATACAAAGCATTAAGACGATGAGGATTTTAAACTGTCTGTAGAATTAAAACCATGCAAAATGTTAATTTAACAGTGAATATTAAAACCAGTAGAATACTAAAACAGAAGGTCTATTATGTAAAACAATCAAATGACTGCTGGAATAGAAAAGTCTTCTCTTGATTTCGTTATTTATTTACACTATTTCTCTCCTGCTTTTCTCACCCTTGCAGGGGACTCAGAGTGATGTACATAATGGCAATATTCAATGCCGCATAATCAATAACATAAAATACAATACATCCACGCAATAAGTAATTAAAACACATAAATATAATAAAACTATTAAAACATAATACTCGGTCTTAAGGATGTCATTTGCATGCTTTATTGTGCTGTTTCTATATTACACTACCCAAATGCCTAATTGCAAAGCCAGGTCTTCACTTTTTTCTGAACACCAGGAGGGAGAGGGGCAGTCTGATGTCCCTGAGGAGGGAATTTCACAACCAAGGGGCCACCACTGAGAAGGCCTTGTCTCTCGTCTCCACCAGTTGAGCTTGTGATGGCGATGGGACCAAGAGCAGGGCCTCCCCTGCAGATCTTAACTCTCTAACAAGTTTATAGGGAGAGATACGTTCAGGCAGGTAAGTTTGACTGGAGCCATTTGACGCTTTGCCTGCCATAGATGCAGGCGAAACGTCAGGAGAGAATGCTTCTAGAACCTGGCCATACAGCCCAGAAAACCTTCAACAATCCAGCGATTCTGGCCATGAAAGCCTTCGACAATAGAAAAGGAAAAGTCTATGAATGCCTTCTAATAGGCATGGAGTCCTTTTTCACCACTTTTCCCTACCAGCTAATTTAAGCCATAGATGCAGGCGAAACGTCAGGAGAGAATGCTTCTAGAACCTGGCCATACAGCCTCAAAAACCTACAACAACGCACTTTTTCTTTTGCATTTTGACCCCTGCTTCTGGGATCCTGGGGACTAGAAAAATGGTGCTTTGAAATCCAGTGTGTCACATTTTGCCCATCAATGCTTCAGAGCAATTTTGTTATGTTCCCCTGGGCTATTTTACAGCCTGGAGATGCCTTTTTCAAACAGAAATGCAAACTTTTTTTGGTACCTTCCCAATAGCTAGAGCTGGTGGAGCCTATGTTTGAAATGTGGGCTTATTTTGAATCGCACTGCTCTTATGTCAAATGTGACATTTCAAATAAGTCTTTCAAATTCTGAATATGAATCTTTAAATCTCAGAATGTTACTACTCAGTTTGTTGGCATTTCTTGGCTGCTTTGATTTTGGCAGGTGTCAAATATGAAACCTCATTGAGCTGTTCACTGTCAGATTCTAACACTACCACATATAGTCTATCAATCGCTAGCAAACATCCCTAAGATTTTATGCCCGCTATAATAAGAAAAAGGCCAACTATCAATCGAAATTAAACAATGGGGTGGGGCCAACGGTGGAATTACTTCTTTTAGTTGAATGGTGGGAATTCCCTTCTTCCTACAGTTTCTCAATTCTGGAAAGCACAAGGACCCTCTGAAATGAATTTTCAATTGGTATGGATGGGGGAAGGAAGGAAGAGGAAGGAGGGAAAAACCTTTCATTGTGCTAGGTGACATTATACATCCTCCAATTGTACCAATTTGCAGGGGACAACCCATATTAATATATTGTCAAAGGCTTTCATGGCCAACATCTCTAGGTTGCTGTGAGTTTTTTAGGCTATATGGCCATGTTCCAGTAGTATTCTCTCCTGACATTTTGCCTGCATCTGTGACTGGCATTTTCATAGGAGAATAATTTAATAATCCCCATAATACAATATTATATTATTATATAATAATATAATATTAATTATTATATTAATATTTTGTCATCCACTTTCATCTGCTTTTTAAATGGCCCAGTTTCGCTCTCTTTCTTCCACCTTTCCACCTTTTGCCCAGCTATATTCAGTTGCAGCAAACTAAGAATAAATAATTTGCACTCACTTTCCCCAGTAGAAGGGAGAGGAAAAAATAGTCTTCCCAGTAGGTTTAGGCAAAATCAAATTGTTGCAGTCTTTACTCCCTTATATACATGTTCACATAAATTACTTCTGCCATTTTCACCATAGTAAAGGAGCCCCCGGAGGCACAGTGGGTTAAACCCCTGTGCCGGCAGGACTGAAGACCGACAGGTCGCAGGTTCGAATCCGGGGAGAGGTGGATGAGCTCCCTCTATCAGCTCCAGCTCCTCATGCGGGGACATGAGAGAAGCCTCCCACAAGGATGATAAAAAAATCAAATCATCCAGGCATCCCCTGGGCAACGTCCTTGCAGACGGCCAATTCTCTCACACCAGGAGCAACTTGCCGTTTCTCAAGTCGCTTCTGACACGACAAAAAAACAACAACCCAAAAACCATAGTAAAGGTAAGGGTTTCAGCTTGACATTGAGTCTAGTTGAATCCAACTCTGGGGGATGGTGCTCATCTCAATTTCTAAGCTGAAGAGCCTGCGTGGTCCATAGACACCTCCAAGGTCATGTGGCTAGCATGACTGCATAGAGCACCATTACCTTATCGCCTGAGCACCTATTTATCTACTCAAATTTGCATGTTTTCAAACTTCTAGGATGGAAGAAGCTGGGCCTAACAGCTGGAGTTCATCCCATCCCATGGATTCGAACCACTGACCTTCCAATCAACAAATTCAACAGTTCAGTGGTTTAATCCACTGCGCCACTGCGACCCCCATCTTTACCATACTTGGATGCTAATTGGCTGCATATGTCCCAATGTTCATCTGTGAACACTAGTGTGACGTTGGACATATGCTAGTATTCTTTGTGCATGTATTTATAACATTTTAAAAATCTTGACCAGAAAGAGATCTTGGTGATATATAGATGTCACAAAAATAGCATAAAAAGATCAGCCTCCTGAGCTGGAACAAGATTGTCTTCAGAGAAGATGAGAAGAGATTGAACATGGTTGGAGTTGTTATTGTTGTTAACTTTATTTATACCCCACCTTTCTCCCCATGGGAACTAAAGGGGGCTAACAATCACACACTAGACAAGTTTTAAAAATGCTGTATAAAAGTTTAAAAAGAGAATTAAATAGTAAGAGTGCAGTAAAAACCAATACAAATTCAAAAATAACATTGTACACTATCTCTCTCAAACCCTCCAGTTTAAATAATCAAATACTAATATGCAAGAAATTGATCTGTCTAGCGCAGATATCAAATAGCCTGTGAAAATCATGGGAACATTTGGATATCCAGGGAACGTCTTAGTACTTTTCTTTATAGAGCGGGGGTTAACAGGAGATACTTCCGAGAAAATTAATTACAGTTTCTAGTATTTGTCATTCTCTTCATTTTGTCTGCTTCCCTTTATTCTGTGACTGGTTTGCAGTTGCCTCACACACAGTGCAAGTGAATGAGGACAAGATCTCCATGCGAGAAGCTGAAGGCAAGGAATTAAGCCTTCAAAATTAACAATTTAAAGAACCAGACAGACTCTTGTGAACTCCTGTATCTATGACAACTGGCTTCTGGGGAGACTGTGAGGCACGGTGCCATATTAGATCTCCAACTACTTGTAGCAGTCAATCCAAGCAGGGAACAATGAACTAAGGTGTGGGTATCATGGAGAAGTCCCATTTACTCTCTGACACATGGGGCACATGGACCTTGTTACTAGTTACTCACTTCTTTGTGGATTGCTCTTTGCACATATGTATACTCTTATCAGTTTTATCTTTCCAGATCTCACCACCTGACAAGGCCTTTCCGTTTCTGTATTGTTGAAGGTTTTCATGGCCTGAGTCACTGGGTTATTGTAGGTTTTTTTGGGCTGTATGGCCATATTCTAGACCAGGGGTCCTCAAATTATGGCCGGGGGGCCAGATACAGCCCTCCAAAGTCATTTACCCGGCCCTCGCTCAGGGTAATCCTGAAACGACTTGAAAGCACACAACAACAACAATCCTATCTCATCAGCCGAAAGCAGGCCAACACTTCTCACTGAAATACTAATAAGTTTATATTTGTTAAAATTGTTCTTCATTTTAATTATTGTATTGTTTTAAGTGTTTTTTGAACTACAAATAAGATATGTGTCGTGTTCATAGGAATTATAATCTGGCCCTCCAACAGTTTGAGGGACTGTGACCTGGCCCTCTGTTTAAAAAGTTTGAGGACCTCTGTTCTAGAGGTATTATCTCCTGATGTTTCTCATGCATCGATGACAGGCACCTTCACAACCTCTGAGGATGCTTGCTTGCCATAGATGCAGGTGAAACGTCAGGAGAGGTTACTTCTAGAACATGGCCATACAGCCCAAAAAACCTACAACATCCCAGTGAGGAGGGTTATTGGATTGAGAAAACTCAGCCTTGAAAAATGCATACCTTCAACATTTCATGGATGAAAAACAGAATATTCATGCTCATCATGGATGCAAACATTATTAATGAGGACGAACACATAAGATAGGATGTTTAAGCTATGTATTTGCTGTCCTTACAACTGATGACAACAGTGTTGTCCATTTGTAAACAATCAGATACAGCTATATTTTTAACAATGGTGAAAATGTTTTACCTCCCATGCTATTAAAAAGTGGAAATCAGAGAATCTCGTGGTTCCCTATGCCTTTAGAAAACATAGTCAGTACCCTTGGTTTATATTCCTAACCATGTGCTCTTGGCATTATTATTTTGACACATAGGTTATAGGTATATTATGCTCCCCATCTAGTTTGCCCTGCTGATGGGGAGGGGTGAGAGTGTTTGTCTATAATGTCTGTGGTCTTGTGAGGTACATATTATGGCAGATCCTGAGGCAAGAACATCGGTTTCTTGGGCTGGCCCCAGGCTCTGCAACCGCCTGCTTTTTCGTGGAGTGGTTGACTGGGCAAAGTCAGAGGAACTAGGTCAGTGTCTACATACTACTTCTGTACTGATAGAGAAATGTAACATTTATAATACAACATGTCCCTCCATCAGTACTTACTTAGGAACCACAGATCATTCTTTCTCCCTTAACCATCTACACCAGTGGTTCTCAACCTTCCTAATGCCGTGACCCCTTATAACAGTTCCTCATGTTGTTGTGACACCCCCCCCCCCCACCATAACATTATTTTCGTTTGGTACTTTATGACTGAAATGTTGCAACTGTTATGAATTGTAATGTAAATATTTGATATGCAGGATGTATTTTCATTCACTAGACCAAATTTGGCACAAATACCCAATACGCCCAAATCTGAATACTGGTGGGCTTGAGGGGGGTTGATTTTATCATTTGGGAGTTGTAGTTGCTTGGATTTATAGTTCACCTACAATCAAAGAGCATTCTGAACTCCACCAACAATGGAACTGAACTGAACTTGGCACACAGAACTCCCATGACCAACAGAAAATACTGAAAGGGTTTGGTGGGCACTGACCTTGAGTTTTGGAGTTATAAATCACTTACATCCAGAGAGCACTGTAGCCTCAAACAATGATCGATCTGGACTAAACTTGGCATGAATCCTCAATATGTCCAAATGTGAATACTGGTGGATATGGGGGAAAACGTATCTTGACATTTGGGAGTTGTAGTTGCTGAGATTTATAGTTCACCTACAATCAAAGAGCACTCTGAACCCCACCAATGATAGAATTGAGTAAATAGGTCACAAAGCTACAAAACCCAAAACTCCATAGTATGGAACCATGGCAGTTAATGTGGCACCAGGCATGTAGCCAGGGGGGAGGGGGGCTTGAGGGGCTTCAGCCTCCCCCCCCCCCGAAATTCTCAAGGCCTTACTGGTGCATTATTTAAACTGTTAGGTTTATTCATATCATGATCTGATCACCATACCCAATATATCCCATATGCATGGGGGTATTGGGGTAATGATACAAAAGGTTTGCTAGGGTAGACCCTCTTTCACTCAGACTCAGCCCTCCTGAATCAAACTCAGCCCCCCCTCCCCCCCTGCTACGGGGCTATGTGGCGCTAAACTGCTATAATTCTGCAGTGTATATAGAGCACCTCTCATCTTCCTGTCTGTATCAGGACATGGATGTCATTGGGCTGCACCTCTCAGTATTCCTCACCCTTCTCTATGATGCCCTTTCTAAATCCTTCCTATTAGTGGATTTAAATTTAAATATTGAACTTTCTAAACTGTGTGTTATGACACATTAATACAGAAGAGTCAAATTCATTTTCACCAAGGGCCACATCAGCCTTATGGATGCCTTCAAAGAGCTGTTTGTAATTGTAAGACTATATAACTGTAACTTTGTTGCTCTGGCATTGAAAGCCTCACGGGCCACATACAATGATGTGACAGGATGGATTCGACCTGCAAGCCTTGTGTTTGACATGTGTGTGTTAGTGTGTCAGCTGCAGTGTGTAGCTTTGTCACACAGAGATAATGAGAAATGAGAAAAAAATTGGAAATGAATGTTAGTGTCTTGCAAATGATATATTTTTAAAAACATATAAATGAAAGGTTTTCATGAGATATGTTGCGTCCCCATATATTTTGTTATTACAATTTATGTATGTCTCCATATCTCTTTGAAGGGGTTGGTTTAACCTCCAGTTTGTTAGAAAAATTGAATTACTATGCCACAAAATGATATACCCACATGATATATTAGGAAAGCCCTGCCTTAGAGGATGTCGAGTGGAATTAGAGAACAAAAAAGTGGGTGTTTTTTGCAGTGGGTGTTTGGGATGTGGCCCGTTATCATTTTCTAGGGGTCTGATGTATCCCCTTCTTCTGAAGTTATATGTGATCCTGATTTAGGGTTTAGGGTTATTTTTCCCATCAGTATTTTCTCTCACGGAACTGGGATTGGGAGCTGCCATTGGTTTGAGGATCTATAATGAAATTACGCAGCATCCTTCTGAACCGTGATCCCTTGGCCTCTTTGTGCAAAGCCAGGTCAACTGAAACTGGCATAAGATAGTATAAATTTGAATTTCAACTATACTTATAAGAAGGAAATTAAAGAAAAGACCACATGAACCCAGAAGACATAAACTAGACAACTTGAATCAGTAGCCCAGTGCATGGAATCCTTTAAAACGGCGGTTCTCAACTTGGGGGTCGTGACCCCTCGGGGGGTCGTTTGGCCATTTTCTGGGGGTCGTGAAGCCACATTGGCTGGCCACGCCCCCTCCAAAATGTAGGCTGACCTCCTGAGCCACTGGCACTCCCGCACACGAAGCCATCCGCCCATCCCTCGCCTCCTTCTGATGGCAGAAGGAGGCGAGGGACGGGCGAGTGGCTCCATGGGCGGCCATTCTGTGTGCGGAGCCATCCACTTGTCCCTCACCTTCTTCTGATGGCAGAAGGAAGCGAGGGACAGACAAGTGGTTCCGTGGGTGCCCCTCGCCTGCATTGCTCTCCCGCCGGCAGGCAGGGGTGCGGAGCAGGCAAGGGCCCTTTGGCGCAAGGCCTTGCGCCAGGCGCCCCTTGCCCATGTTGCTTTCCCGTGGGTGCGGAGCAGGTGAGGGCTCTTCGTTGCAGGTGAACTATAAATCTCAGCAACTACATCTCCCAAATGTCAAGGTCTATTTTCCCCAAACTCCACCAGTGTTCACGTTGGGGCATATTGAATATCCGTGCTAAGTTTGGTCCAGATCCATCATTGTTTGAGTCTGCGATGCTCTCTGGATGCAGGTGAACTACAACTCCAAAACTCAAGGTCAGTGCTCACCAAACCCTTCCAGTATTTTTCGTTGGTTGTGGGAGTTCTGTGTGCCAAGTTTGGTTCAATTCCATCATTGGTGGAGTTCAAAATGCTCTTTAATTGTAGGTGAACTATAAATCCCAGCAACTACAACTCCCAAATGACATAATCAATTTTCCCTCCAACCCCACCAGTATTCAAATTTGGGCATATTGGGTAACGTAAGGTAAAAGTTTTCCCCTGACATTAAGTCCAGTCATGTCCAACTCTGGGAGTTGTTGCTCAATTTCTAGGCCAAAGAGCTGGTGTTGTCCATAGACACCTCCAAGTCATGTGGCTGACATGGTGGCATGGAGTGCTGTTGTTGGGTATTTGTGCCAAATTTGGTCCACTGAATGAAAATACATCCTGCATTTCAGATTTTTACATTATGATTCATAACAGTAACACAACTACAATTAGGAAGTAGCAATAATAATAATTTTATGGTTGGGGGTCACCACAACGTGAGGCACTGTATTAAGGGGTTGCGGCATTAGGAAGGTTGAGAACCACTGCTTTAAAATGTGGAGTGGGCTCTAGTTGATTTTTGGTCTTGTTGTGGAAACATTATGCATGTGAGAACATTTTGTGCTTTCTTTCTTTTGCTTGGAGGTGTCATTGAGCAAACGGCCTCTTACGTGTGCAGGAATAGGATGTGGGGAGGTCAAGTCAGGAAAATAGTGCTGGGGATCAAGGCTGGGGAAAGTTCCCACGAGAAACTCTTTCTCACACACCCAGGGGCTTTTTCCTGCTCTGCTAACACTTTGGCCCTAGACAGGAAGCAAGAGACCAAACTTTCCATGTGGGAATCAGGCTCTGATAAATGAAGATGCTGGATTTGGCAGAGAAAAAGAGCTTCAGTATCCTTATCCAGTTCCAATCTACCCCTTGGTCTCATTTCTAAAAAAGCTTCAGCCATTGGCCAGTCCAGCTTGGGTGACCTTGAGAGTATCCAAGTGGTAGAAATATAGAAGTTCAAGACCACTTAAACTATCCTAACTCCATCCTATGGAATTCAGGATGTGTAGTTTGTTGGGACCCAGAACTCTCTGACAGAGCAGGATAAATGTGCATTGTTGAAAGCTTTCATGGCTGGAATCATTGGGTTGCTGTGAGTTTTTCAGGCTGTATGGCCATGTTCCAGGATCATCGTCTCCTAACGTTTCACCTGCAGCTATGGCTGGCATCCTCAGATCAGGCATGTAGCTGGGGGGGAGGGGGGCTTGAGGGGCTTCAGCCCCCCCCCCCCGAAATTCCCATCTTGGTCCACGAGAAGGCCTTACTGGTACATTATTTCAACTGTTATGTTTATTCATATCATGATCTGATCACCATGCTCAATATATCCCATATGCATGGGGGTATTGGGGTAATGCTATAAAAGGTTTGCTAGGATAGACCCTCTTTCACTCAGACTCAGCCCCCCCCCCCCCACCCCACCAATCAAACTCAGCTCCACCCGAATCAAAATCCTGGTTACGGACCTGCCTCAGATGTTCTGTTTGCAATGAAGCAAGTGGAGTGTATATATATCTGTGGAATGTCCAGGTTGAATGTTGCAGTTAACAACCTTGAATTAGCATTTGAGTAGCCATGAAGTTTGCAAAGTCAATCAGTGAGGGTATCCAAGCAACAAAGGCCAGGCTACATCTATGCAGATACCCTCACTGATTGACTTTGCAAACTTCATAGCTACTCAAATGCTAATTCAAGCTTGCTAATTGCAACATTCGCATTTCCTTAAACAGGCAATTTTTTTTTCTCCCATCCTGGACATTCCACAGACACACTGTCATGTATTATGTTCTGCAGTTGATGGTAGTTGGTAGTGGTAGGCCTAACAGTTGGTGATGGCTTAATGTAAGTCTTAGTTCTAAAGGGTTGAGTAATCTGTAAGTAAGAGTTCATGGGTGAAAGCAATTAAGGGTGGAAATATGTAAGACATAGGTTGCAGCTGGGTGTTTCTGGATATAATGAGTAAGCCTTGGGATTGATGTTTGTCTTATTTTGGTGGTAAATGCTGCTGGTTTCCCCCCAGGTTTGTGAATTTTTGGTATCCTGACCTGTCTCCTGTACTCTTGGAACCCTGGAACCTTGAATCTGTGGACTGGTTTCTGACTACGCTATAGACTCTTGGTCCCTGGATTTGACCATTGAACTCTCAGAATTTGACCATTTGCCTGGACCTTTTGACTACAGTGTTATCTTGAACTACAACCGTGTTTGCTGTCAGTTTTTGTTTTATATTCTGTGGCTGAGTGCTATCTTTTTGTTTTATGTTTTGGACTATTAAAACAGCCAGAAAGTAAGTGCTGTTTTAATTAAATTGTTTAACACAAACTGGGAGTTTGTTTGGTTCATCTCTATCTGAATATGGCAGAGCCCTGGCATCGTGACACACACACACAAACACACTCCACTTGCCTCACTGCCAACAGAATCTCTGAAGATACCAGCCACAAATATGGGTGAAACGTTAAGAGAGAATGCTGCTGGAACATGGCCATGCAGCCTGAAAAACTCGCAGCGACCCAAGGATAAACGTCTCGCAACACCATATGTCCCAGAATTCCATAGCATTGGAAAATGCTAGTTAATGTGACATCAAGTTGCTAGAATTTTGTGGTGTAGATCTAGCCCATGTGTCTGACAGAAGGCTGTCTGTAATTTGAAGGGCTGTCTTCAGTATGATCTTCAGTGTTGGTTGTCCTTAACCTTGAGTCCTATGTTACAATTGGACGAGAACTCTTAGCATCTCAGCACACATAGCCAATAGTCAAGGATTGTGGGAATTGTAGTCCAAGATTCAGAAGCCTTGTGATTTTCAAGGAATCTTTGCTATATTTGAAAAAAATTCTTATATTTTAGGATGAAAAAAATTATCTTAGGCCCCTTCCACACTGCCCCTATATCACAGGATTTGATCCCTGATGATATTCTTATCCCAGATTATCTGGCAGTGGAGACTCATATAATCCAGTTTAAAGCAGATAATCTAGAATCTGATCCTGAGGTATAGGGCAGTGTGGAAGGAGCCTTAGTTTAGACCTCCAGAATTAGCTTTATTGCAATTCTTACAATTTGTCACCCTGGGTTATGCTGGCTGTGACTGCTGGGATTTGTAGTCCAGCAAGATCTAGAGGACTATGGATTTCCCCAGACTTAAAGAGATGACCAGTCTGTTTAAAGTCTGTTTAAAGATAGCAGCCGAAAGAATGGAAGAATGTTTGTATCTGAGAGAGAGAGAGAGAGAAAAAAAAAGGTAAAAGTTGTTGCCCTTCAGTACTTAGCACTTAGTGAGCCACTGCAAACAGTCCTCCCTATGGCAAAATGTAGAACAAGGTAGTTGAATAGCGATGTGTATTGTATCTGACATTGATAGATTGTAGTGTATTTTATTAGATTTTTAATAATGGTGTATTTTATATTGATACCATCCTGAGATCGTTTTATGGTGAAGGATGGGATATTTTTTTTGACGAATACTTTTATATATAAGGCAATTTATCTATAAATTAAAGCAAGTTTTTCTAAACCTGTCTTTATAAATATAAATTAATCTACACATATTTTATGCAAAGCAGTATACAGGTTTTTTTTTTTTTGCTCTCTATTTCCATAGAGCATGAATAGTAAAGGTAAAGGTTTCCCCTTGACATTAAGTCTTGTCGTGGTGCTCATCTTCATTTCTAAGCCGAAGAGCTGGTGTTGTCTGTAGACACCTCCAAGGCCATGTGGTCAGCATGACTACATGGAGCACCACTACCTTTCTGCCAAAATTCAAGGTGCAGGTTCTTACCTACAAAGCCCTGAACGGTTTGGGACCTGCCTACCTGCGTGACCGCATTTGTGTGTACGAACCCACACGATCTCTTCGATCATCTGGAGAGGCCCTACTCGCGCTCCCACCTGCATCGCAAGCGTGATTGGTGGGGACGAGAGAGAGGGCCTTCTCGGTGGTGGCCCCTCGACTCTGGAACTCACTCCCTAAGGACATCAGGCATGCCCCATCTCTGGCAGTCTTTAGGAGGAGCTTGAAAACGTGGTTGTTCCAGTGTGCCTTCCCAGAATAATGAACCCTTAGCATTATGTCCTCCAAAGCACTTTATACCGATTTAGGACTGCTTGTATGTCTCCATTAATGCCCCATCTTCATTACCTAGCATTATTTTTTAAACTTCAATTACATTTGGCCCAGCCCAGGCCCGTAGCCAGGATTTTGTTTCGGGGGGAGCTGAGTTTGATTCGGGAGGGGGGGGGCTGAGTCTGAGTGAAAGAGGGTCTACCCTAGCAAACCTTTTGTATCGTTACCCCAATACCCCCATGCATATGGGATATATTGAGCATGGTGATCAGATCATGATATGAATAAACATAACAGTTTAAATAATGTACCAGTAAGGCCTTTCGCGGACCACCATGAGAATTTGGGGGGGGGGGGCTGAAGCCCCCCAAGCCCCCCCCCCCCCCCCCCCCCCCCCCCCCCCCCCCCCCCCCTTCTCCGCGAAGATGGGGCACTGTACTTTGTTTAATGTGTATGCTATTTGTGTATGAGATTTATTTTAATTGCCTTGTATTGTGTCTGTTATTACTTGTATTGATGTATTGTGGGCTCGGCCTCATGTAAGCCGCACCGAGTCCCATGGGGAGATGGTAGCGGGGTATAAATAAAGTATTATTATTATTATTATTATTATTATTATTACTACTATTGATCTACTAACATTTACATGTTTTCCAACTGCTAGGTTGGCAGAAGCTGGGGCTAACGGTGGAAGCTCATCCTGTCCCCCAGATTCCAACCACCGACCTTTTGATCATCAAGTTCAGCAGCTCAGCAGTTTAACCCGCTGCACCACTGGGGGCTCCTTAGACCATTAGGCAGCCAATTTAATTTCTAGGCTTTGTAGGAAGCTCCTATAAGAGGGATTCAAATGGCATAATAGTCTTGAAAGAAAAGTAAATCCTGGAAATTCTTTATTCTCAGTGTCTGTTGTTCTGAGATGACTACAGAGCAGTAGAGAAAAACACTTTGTGTAGTACCTATACCTGAGGATGCAGGAGAAACTGGAGGGTCCGTAGTTAGCTTCTGTGCTATTCACAGGACCCTAAAAAGAAAAAGAAAGCTCCGATACTGGTCCTGCTGTTTCATGTTAATAGGAGGCTGTTACACATCTCCGGACCTTGGTTCCAGCGCTGTGTTCAGCTCACTCAGAGGCAGAGGGGCTCCTGAGCTGATAATTGCTGTGCTAAGTCCCCTGGGCAGCTGGTGTCAAATTGAATCAATGATCTCTTTAGCAGGAGCAAACAGATATTATAAAAACATTAGCCGCCTTCAAAGGGTGACTCATGGCGTACCTGCCAGAGGCACCGTAGATTGATGCTTGGCAGGCAGGCTTGGGCAACTGAAAGAGGGGGATGAGTAGCCAATCTTTTTGCTCTTCCTTACTCTCTTTAATCCACATTTTATGTTTACAAAAGTGAACACTAACTCTGGAGCAAACATTTCCTGATCACCATCTCTTCCAAGTCCTATTACCCTCCCTGTGGAGTCCTATGATCAGGCCTTGGAACTCCCTGGCCCTGCTTATTGCTTTAGGGACATCTTCATTTGCCTCCTCTAAGTACACAAGGAGGATCTGGAGAGAGTTTCCATAACATCTTCTGGTCCCAGGAGGGTCAAGGGAAAGGGCAACTGAGTAAGCAGCATGCATTTCTACATTTTAGAATGAAAACTGGGAGAGGTGTGGTCAGGTAAATCTGAGTGTGGAAAAAAGTAGTTTAGTTTGATTATGTTTTTTATGGATTTTATCTGAATTTTAAAAATACCAATATATTTAATTCTGTTTTAATATTTGTAGATTTTAAATTGTATTGAAATGCTTTTAATGTAACCTGCCTTTTCTTCTTGTGGAGGGAAAAAGTGGAGTGTAAATAATAATAATAATAATAATAATAATAATAATAATAAGCATACAAATTATGTACCTGAGGGACTGCCTCACCCCCTACCAACCCCAGAGATCCCTCCGTTCTGAGGACCAAGATTTATTGGAAACTCCCAGTGTCAAGGCCTTGCGTCTAACAGCAACCAGACGCAGAGGCTTCACAGCAGTGGCACCATCACTCTGGAATACTCTGCCACCTGAAGTCTGTGTCTTGCGGGACCTATCAGCTTTCCGCAGGGCATGTAAGACATATCTGTTTCGACAAGCCTTTAATCTTTGATATTGTTTTTTTTATTGTTTTTAAATTGTTTTAAATTGCATTTAAATTATGTTAGATTTTAGCCTGTTCTTGTAAGCCGCTCCAAGCCCCAGGGGAGTGGCGGCATATAAGTTTGAATAATAAATAAATAAATAAATAAATAAACTAGGAGACTGTTGTGGACTGGACGAGGACAAACATTAATAATAATAATAATAATAATAATAATAATAATAATAATAAGCACACAAATTAGGAGACTGTTGTGGACTGGATGAGGACAAACATTAATAATAATAATAATAATAATAATAATAATAATAATAAGCATACAAATTAGGAGACCTTTGTGGACTGGATGAGGACAAACATTAATAATAATAATAATAATAATAATAATAATAAGTCTTTATTTCGATCCTACTTAGCTCCCTAAATGTTGTGGCTCACAACATTTTAAAAACCATATAAGTCAACCATACATATAACAATAATCTATAAAACCAACTTTACAATAAGGCATAAATAAATATGTTTAAAAACATTTAACAAATACAGTTATTGCAGGAAAATTAAAACAGAACCAGGTCCAAATCCCAAATCCAAATGAGAGTCCAGAGTTCCAGTCCAAAGTCTATCCATTGTTAGTTCTCGTTGGTGAATGCTCATCGTTGGTGAATGCTCTTTGATTGTAGGTGAACTATAAATCCCAGCAACTACGAGAACTAACAATGGATAGACTTTGGACTGGACTGAACATGGCATACAGAACTCGCATGACCAACAGAAAATACTGGAAGGGTTTGGAGGGCATTGACCTTGAGTTGTAGTTCACCTAAATACAGAGAGCACTGTGGATTCAAACAATGATCGATCTGGACCAAACTTGGCACAAATACCCAATTTTCCCTAATGTGAACACTGGTGGAGTTTGGGGAAAATAGACCTTCACATTTGGGAGTTGCAGTTGTTGGGATTTATAGTTCACCTACAATCAAAAAGCATTCTGAACCCCACCAATGATAGAATTGGGCCAAACTTCCCACACTAACCCCCCATGACCAACAGAAAAAAACTGTGTTTTCTGATGGTCTTTGGTGACCCCTATGACACCCCCTTGTGACACCCCCAGGGGTCCTGACCCCCAAGTTGAGACACAGTGATTTAAGCCAATGCTTATGCTCTGTAGATGTATTTAGAGAACAATTGTCCTTATCCAGTTTCCCATGCTGATGCAAAGTTATTTAATGTTGTGATTAAGTCGGTGCATTCTTCAATACTGGATTGGGATCAAAGGATGGATCTGCCACAAACGTATCGGACTGACTGTCCCCTGGGAACGTACCTCACATCGGGGCTGTAGATGGCCAACCTCAAAAGGTAGAGGGCGGCACTGCCCAGTCCGAGTCCAATGAAGCCAATGAGGGGGATAAGCTGCAGAAAGAGAAAGACAGGGATGAAAAATGCTTAAACAAAATGAATATTTATCAAGGGGACTGGAGAGTGAAAGTGAGGCCTGACACATTGGAAGATTTACAGGGAAAATATGGCACAGCAGTCATGTAGCCCAGCTCAAGTACATAGTGCAGCTGTCAGTATGAGTGACCGAATTAAGAGGGGGAGAAAAATAGCCACGTCTTGGGGAGGAATTGGATCTGGGGGAAAGAAATTGCTTGCTAATCCCTCCCCCCTCCACATCTCATAGGTTATGTATGGGGTGCAGGGAGACAGTGGGTCTGTTTGACATTTCATATTGGAGTTTGGGTGAGTGAGTGGGAAGGTGTAAGGGTGGCAGAAAGCAACACGGCATTTCTCCCTTTGCCTTTCTCCCTTTGCCTGCTGAGCCTATAGAGAAATG
>NW_026845477.1:122573735-122620233 GCF_025583915.1 Anolis sagrei ordinatus | reverse complement strand
TTCTTCAGTGTGACCCTACAGGAGGGTGAGCATAGAGTTTCACTGGAGGACCTACAGATTCCTAGAGAAGTGTTCTCTTAGATTTTTTAAAAAAATTGTGAGCAGGGGAGATCCTGCATTCCTAACCCCAGAAACTATGGCGGGCTGAATATATTGTTATCTTTTATGAATTATATGAAGACTCATTCTCAGAAATATGGGATATTTCATTACCTTACTCAGTATAAAAGCTTTCCGACCCTCAAATACGTTTTTTTAATGTCAGGAGCAACTTGAGAAACTGCAAGTAACTTCTGGTGTGAGAGAACTGTCCATCTGCAAGGACATTGCTCAGGCGATGAGAAAGGATGTTAACCATCTTTGTGGGAAACTTCTCTCATGTCCCCACATAGGGAGCTGGAGCTGACAGATGGAGCTCTACCTGCTCTTCCCTAGATTCAAACCGCTGACCTGTTGGTCAGCAGTCCTGCCAGCAAAAGGGTTTAACCCATTGCACCACTGGAGGCTCCATCCCAGTCCAATAGGGGGCAGACTTTCAGGATCTCAAACAAGGATGATCTGCTATAATAAGAGGTACCTGGCAATTCTATTTTGACACAAAGTTTGTCAGATGACCATAGTCCAACCACTCAGTTTTTGCAAGGACCAAAATGGGTAGGAGTACCATGTAAACTCTTTGGAAGAAAGGGAGGATATAAATGTAAAGGACAATAGTAACATATACTTTAAGAGAGACTGGAGAAGCAATTTTATTCAAGGTACAACAGAACAGAATAGAAAACATGTAACTACTAACGTATTAAGATGTAGACAAAGAAACAAGGAGATAAGGCAGTGCAAAGCAGCATGAGGTCTGTTAAGAAAAGATAAGGAGAGAGGATAAATATTATACAGGAGACAGAAAAATGTAATCACCATAAGGCCAGGGTGGAAATTGTATAGTTCTCCAAATGTTGTTGGGATGCCAACCCAGCATTTTTTTTTACCACTGGCTATTCTCATGAAGACAACTGGGACCTGAAGTCTACCGATATATGGAAAGCTGCACAATTCTCTCTTTCTTAAGAATTAAACAGGAATTAGGGAAAATTGTCTAAAGATGTTCTGGATGTCAACCTCCATGATTCTTTACCACTAATCAGGTTATATGGGGCTTCTTGAGGATCAAATGTTCTCTGCCCTGCATCTAGAGCTGAAATGGAAGATATGGAAGGAAAGGGTGACAGAAGTGAGAGGAAAAAGTAAGCTTAGGAGTCATGATTCATTCTCACTATTCCCATCTGAGCTTTGGCCTAGACTCCTGACAATGGAAGATGGAACTAGAGAATCCAGAACACCTCAGATGAGTTGGTCTGGATCAAATGTCTTTGTAACTAGCACCATCTCACTCCCTTGATCTCATATTCTAGCATCTCAGTCAGCGCAAGACCAGGCACAAACTCCTTTCTCCTGCTGCAATTTTCACTTCCTTTGCTGAATGCCATGTTTCAGGCAGTGAAGGCCTGTTGTGATACTGAAGGTTAGAGTTGTTGGGAAATAATGATTTTCCTCTTTGTGCAATGTGCTTGCCATGTGCTGGCTGTCTTCCAGGTAGACCTGGCAGTCGCTGTTATCTGAAATGCACCGGGTAATCAAAAATGATGCTACAGTCCCAGGGACTGTTGGCTTCTCTTTGGAGAATCAGAGATTACAGACGTATTTCACCATCTGCTGCTGGGTTATTAATACTGGGGAAACATCTGAGTATGAGCAAGTCACTTGGGATAAACATACAAATTTGGCTGTTACCTTGGAGGAGGTTGCAATGGGTTGCCTGGCAGGAAGGTAGATGCCTTGCTCTCTCTGTAGGAACCATACAGAGTATAGAAGAACACAGTACTGGCATGTCTCCCAAGCAGCTTTCTGATATTTCTGGGAACATATGTTTGCTCTATTCAGAGCTTAGAGAAGTTGCATTTTTGACTGCAAGTCCCAGAATGTCCCAAAATGGAGTTGCAGTCCAAAACCATTTTCCAAGTTCTACTTCTTCAGACTCATTTTTACATGACCTGGAAGTGAGTGGTAATCCTTTCTCTAAAATGCAAAAACAAGCCAACCCTACTAACATGACAAGATAAGCAAGAGGACAAAGGTATAAATGGGCGTAGTCAGATAAATCACCAAAGCAGCATACATGGAGTATACCACCCCCCCTGTTATGCCAACTTCAAATGGCTGCCGGTCCAGTTCGGAGCACAATTCAAAGTGCTGGTCTTGGCCTATAAAGCCCTATACGGTTCTGGCCCAGCTTACTTGTCTGAACGTATCTCCCTCTATGATCCACCTCAGAGGTCTAAGATAATCTGGGAAGGCCCTGCTCTCAATCCTACCTCCTTCGAAGTGTGATTGACGGGGATGAGAGACAGGGCCTTCTCATTGGTGGCCCCCTCTCTGTGGAACACATTTCCCAGAAAAATTAGATCAGCTCCGTCTATCCTTTCCTTTAGGAGGAAGCTCAAATCATGGTTCTGGGACCAGGCATTTGGGTAGCAGGCCAACAAGTAACCACAATGACTCATGAGAACTGATAAGGGATAGGCTATGGACTGGAACTATGGATGCTGAACTGGACTTGGATGTGATTATATTGTTTAGAAGTGTTTTAAATTGGATATTTTATAACATTGTTTTAATTAATGTCAAATTTGTGTGATATTGTTTTGTTGTGTGTGTTGACATCGAATTGCTGCCGTATGTAAGCCCCCTCAGGGGATACAAATGTTTGAAATAAATAAATAAATAAATAAATAATATCTTAACCCTTGTTAGTGGCAGAACACATAATGCTTTGCATGTAAAAGCTCATATCTTTGATCCATTGCATTTCCAGGCAGGAAAAGAGCCTTGTTTTGTAGCTTCTCAGCTTGATGGACCAATGGTTTGGTGTGAAATAAGATAATTTCCTATGCTCTTATTCTGCTAAGTTTATCTTCAACACCTGGGTGCCTTCTAGGTGTGTTTGACTACAAACCCCATCTCCTACAGTCAGGGTGAGTCAAGTCAGAGGCAGTTGCACTCAGTAGGTTAGAGAGTAGACCAGGGGTCCTCAAACTTTTTAACCAGAGGGCCAGGTCACAGTCCCTCAAACTGTTGGAGGGCCGGATTATAATTTGAAAAAAAATGAATGAATTCCTATGCACACTGCACATATCTTATTTGTAGTGCAAAAGACACATAAAAACAATGTAATAATTAAAATGAAGAACAATTTTAAAAATATAAACTTATTAGTATTTCAATGGAAAGTGTGGGCCTGCATTTGGCTGATGAGATAGGATTGTTGTTGTTGTTGTATGCTTTCAAGTCATTTCAGACTTAGGTTGACCCTGAGCGAGGGCCGGGTAAATGACCTTGGAGGGCCTTAGTTTGAGGACTCCTGGAGTAGACAGTGTGGTTGTGCATAGATTCGTTTTTCAAAAAGGGCTCCAGTTGATTCAGCTCTTTTGGCTCTTTCAGTCAGCTGTAATGGCACGGGTGCCACCACCATTTTCTTCAACTGCAACAGATTGTTTGGCTGCCAGCCATGGCTACTTTGGTTTCATTTGGCTACATGTGGAGCGCGGAGAGGCACAGGGGTTTCCCTGTGAGCCCTACCTGTTGGGCCACTCAGAACACAAGAAAGCCATGATGTGTCTTTTAACTAAGCTGGGCCTCCATTTTTTTGTTGTGAGAAGGCTTCTGAGAGACAAATCTAAATTCTCACTGCAGCTCAATAAATAAATGTTTCTACACACTTAAGAAACTGCCACTGATGGTACATGATGCAAGCTTCAAATGCGAGTTAGAGGTATCTTGCTATTTCTAAAGCTGCCATAAAATGAGGAGGTAATTTATAACAATGGCTAATAATACTCCTTCAGGTGGTGTGGCTACCTCTGAAATAAGTGTTTAAAAACTCAGTTTTATTGAAAGGGTGTTGAGGGCGAACAATCCCAGAAAAAGTGGTTTCTTAAGTCTAATGCCTTAACCCAGGTCTTATTGAAGGATATGAGGAGAAACAATCCCAGAAAAGGTGATTTCTTAAGTCTGATGCCTTAACCCAGGTTTTATTGAAAGATATTAGGGGATACAACCCCAGAAAATGTGGTTTCTTAAGACTGATGCCCTAAAAATGATGGAAAAGGGAGCCTTGGAAGTTCCCCCATTGCCGCCAATGGGCTGGATCTTTCTGGAGCAAAAACGGATCTTTTGGCTGCCAGATTGAAAAATGGAATTTTGCCCACCCAAATTTGTGAGGCTCTTGAAAAATGGACCAGGGCGGGGGGTCGCGGGACACCAAAATTCAGACCTGAAAATGGCATGAGGTTTTCAGCCTTATTCTATGAGGTCCTGTAGAGTACAGGGTGTAGGCTGTTAGATGTTTCTGCTGCTATCTTGAAAAAGGTCAGTTTCTCAAACTTCACAACCACTAAGCTAGGTTGTTGTTTCTACTACTATGTATTACTACTACTACATCCCGAGCTCTGAGGTTCACCTGGGAAGGAATCCCACTGGACCATTGCAGCGCACCCAAATACCTGGGAGTCACTCTGGACCGTGCTCTGACCTACAAGAAGCACTGCCTGAATATCAAGCAAAAAGAGGGTGCTAGAAACAATATCATACGAAAGCTGACTGGCACAACCTGGGGATCACAACCAGACACAGTGAAGACATCTGCCCTTGCTGCTTACTTACTTACTTACTTAGGCAATCCCTCGTTGGACGAGTAAGATGGTCTTCCATTATGGATTTCCTTGTGGGTCCGTATGTGGCTGTGGAGCCCTATTCTTGCTCTGCATCTTCTTCCGCAGTGAGGGCATTGGTTTCCAGGTGGAAGGCGGTCCCGGTCGGGGTTGGCTTGACGCGCCTTCTTCTTGGCACGTTTCTCTCTTCTGCCCTCCATTTGTGCCTCTTCAAATTCTATAGCACTGCTGGTCACAGCTGACCTCCAGCTGGAGCGCTCAAGGGCCAGGGCTTCCTAGTTCTCAGTGTCTATGCCAGACTTTTAAGCTTGTGCTATGCTACTCTGCTGCTGAGTATGCATGCCCAGTGTGGAACACATCTCACCACACTAAAACAGTGGATGTGGCTCTTAATGAGACATGCCGCATTATCACGGGGTGTCTGCACCCTACACCACTGGAGAAATTACACTGCTTAGGTATTGCACCACCTGACATCCGCCGGGAAGTAGCAGCCAATAGTGAAAGGACCAAGGCAGAGACATCTCCAGCTCATCCCCTTTTGGGTATCAGCCAGCACGTCAACGACTTAAATCTAGAAATAGTTTTCTAAGATCTACAGAGACACTCGCTGGAACACCTCAGCAAGCGCGAGTCCAAAAGTGGCAGGCTCAAACCCAGAACCTCAACCAATGGCTGATACCAAATGAGAGACTCCCTCCTGGGCACACAGAAACTGGGCGACTTGGAAGGCGCTGAACAGACTGCGCTCTGGCACCACGAGATGCAGAGCCAACCTTAAGAAATGGGCTACAAAGTGGAATCCATGACATGCGAGTGTGGAGAAGAGCAAACCACTGACCACCTGCTGCAATGCACCCTGAGCCCTGCCACATGCCCAATGGAGGACCTTCTTGCAGCAACACCAGAAGCACTCCAAGTGGCCAGATACTGGTCAAAGGACATTTAATCAACTACCAAACTTGCAAATTTTGTGTTTTGTCTGTTTGTTTGTTTTGTTCTGTTAGAAATGTAATACAATTGACTGGTTGCCCTGACACGACAAATAAATAAATAAATAAATAAATAAATAAATAAATAAATACTACTACAACCCACACTATTATTATTTCTAGGCTCTGCCTTGTTAACACAGTTTGTTTTTGCTCCAGCAGCGTTGTGGGAGTTGTGAGCCATTTCAGACTCAGCTGGCCATAGATGTGGAGTTAGCATTAATCACAGGCTGAGGCAGTTGGGCACCCTGGGAAGTGCAACCTCACAGCAGCAGGAGAAGCTGTTGCAAGGTGAAAATGCTGATCTACATGGATTATGTGAACAAAAGCTGATTGTGGATAATGGATGGTGTGTCAGGAATCTCCTTAGCAGCCTGGGCTCCACCAATCACTTTTCCTCTCCCCCTAATATCTTTCAAAAATATGTGGCCTGGTCCTCACGGTTAACCATTTGTGTACCTTCTAATCAGCACAGTTTCCAGAGAGAGTCCCTCATTTTCTGACATATGTCTCGCTATCTCTCCCACAGCTTTTTGAGGTAGACATTCGGATTTAAAATAAACATGTTGGTGATGAGGGCAGATGTGTAGTAGAGCTCATTGCCAGCTCCCTTCTCTTCTCTTCATAACTGACTGTTCAATTAGTCAGCCTTGATGAGTATTTGCATGATTGCAGCTCTAAATGAGAGTGATGTAGAAAGTGAAAATCTATATAAATAAAAATGTAATGTTCATTTGTGGGATTAACAGAACTCAAAACCCGCTGGACAAATTGACATCAAATTTGACCACAAGACACCTACTAACTTAAGGAGTGACCATCACTCAAAAAATTGATTTTGTCATTTGGGAGTTGTAGTTGCTGGGATTTATAGTTCACCTACAATCAAAGAGAATTCCGAACTCCATTAATGGTGGAGTTGGACCAAACGTGGCACACAGGACTCCTATGACCAACAGAAAACACTAGAAGGGTTTGGTGGACATTGACCTTGAGTTTGGGAGTTGTAGTTCACCTACATCCAGAAAGCACTGTGGACTCAAACAATGATGGATCAGGATCAAAATTGGCACAAATATTCCACATGCGCAAATATGTACACAGGTGGAGTTTGGGAGAAATAGACTTTGACATTTGGGAGTTGTATTTATTTTTTTATTTACAGTATTTCTATACCGCTTTTCTCACCACTAGGGGGCCTCAAAGCAGACATTTGGGAGTTGTAGTTACTGGGATTTATAGTTCACCTACAATCAAAGAGCATTCTGAACCACACCAATCACAGAATTGGGGCAAACTTCCCACACAGAACCCCCATGACCAACAGAAAATACTTAAGTCTATTCAGGCCAACTTCCTTCACCAGGGCAAGAAAACGTAATCAAAGCCCTCCTGACAAAGAGCCATCCAGCCATAGATATAGATAGATAGAAATGAGTCACACATACACACACACGGTATGATAGATGTGAAAGAGACCCCTAAACAAGGATAATTATATGTTGCATGTTCCAGAGTAGGCAAACCAGACAATCTCTACATCAACACAAGCATAAAGAAATTATATATATTAGAAACCAACACTTTCCAATTACTTTATTTTCCAGATCACCAGGCTGGGCCACAGCAACGCGTGGCAAAGGATGGCTAGTCTATATAAATAAAAATGAAATGTTCATTTATGGCATTAACATAACTCAAAAACCACTGGACGAATTGACACCAAATTTGGACACAATACACCTATCAAGACAAGGAGTGACCATCACTCATAAAAACACTGAAAAACATAGCAAAAGAGACTTAAAAAGCAATAAAATAAAATAAAAATACATAACAACGCATGCACAAAACCACATACACACATATACACAAATACACACACACACATATATATACACACACATATATACACACACAAAGTATATATACAGAGACTGGGCCACAGCAATGTGTGACAGGGGCTAGTAGCTTATCGAAACTTAGAACGGTCCATGGGGAACATCTAGAAATGCATAGTTAGAGCATTCCCAAAAGATGTCCATTCAACCTTTTTAATAGATTCCCAAGGAAGTACAGTACCACTCTCCAAAGCAGTCTATTCCATTGGCAAAGTGATATCGAATAAAGAACCCTTCTCTAATGTTTCAATGGAATCTCTTTGCTTGTAACTTGAATCCCTTTGTTCTAATCTCAGCAGAAAATAAGCTCGCTTCCACACAAAGTTCTCAACTGATGATCCTTTGCTTGAAACTGAGGGGGAAATATATAATGGGGATGATATTAGAATGGGGTAGGAGGCAATTTGAGGGAAGAATTCTTACACAGATTTGAATGAATGGTGGTCAGGCTTGTTCACCGCCTGCCTTGTTTCCAAATACATAGAGGTGCTCTTTCCTCGCTGGTGAGTTTAATGTTCCTGGGAGTGTGCTATTAAAATAGCTGTCCAAGGTGCTGAACCCATGATGTAGAATGGAACCAGTACTTTGGATAATTCCTTTAAAGCTAATGGTTAAGTTCCAGAGTGGAGTAACTGCCTGTGCCAACACTGTTGACACCTGCTACTTGTGGAAAGAGGTGAGTTTAGTATTTTCTTTTATTCATTTATTTATGTATTTATTTGCAGTATTTATATTCCACCCTTCTCACCCCGCAGGGGACTCAGGGCGGATTACAATGTATTATTATTATTATTATTGTTATTATTATTATTATTATTATTATTATTATCTTTATTTATACCCCACTAACATCTCCCGAAGGACTCGCTGTGGCTTACAAAGGCCAAGGCCCACAATAAAACAACAGCATAACATGTACATATACATGGCAAACATTCAATGCCATAGACACACAACATATATAGACAGACACTCAGAGGCTATTAACTTTCCAGCTTCTGGCCACCAGGGAAGCTGTCGCTTCCTCATTCTTTGCATATTTGCATACTTCCTGGAGATTTTTTATGGCCTCTTAAATCAGTTAATTTAGCCTCCCCACAAAGTGGTACCTAATTTTCCTATGTGACCATTGCAACTGTCTTTCACGTTGCAAAGGTCTACAACAAGCTACACAATTTTGGTCGGGAGCTCACTCCGACCCGGACTGGCTTCAAACTCATGACCTTTCAGTCAGTAGTGATCTTAATGCAGCTGATTCCCAGCCAGCTGCGCTTTTGATGTGCTTTCTAAATTATGATTAATTTATTTTCCATTTATTTATTTATATGATTTATTTATACTCAGTTTTTGTATCTTTATCCATGCCTGAGTTTGACAGTTGTATTTAGCTGTTGCCTGTGAGTCCCATTCAAGGCAGAAAGGTGGGATATAATTGAGTAAATAGATAAATAAATATTACTAAAAGTTTTCTCAGCAGCTTGGTCTCCTGTTCTTCCAAACCTAGAAGCCATTTTGGGTCAGTCTGGGTAAGAATTAGGTGATAAATATGGATGCAGACACCCTGTCACCAAGAGGGATTTAAGGACCTTCTGCAATAGTGCTAATTCAGACTGGGAAACATCTTGAGTATCTTGAATAGCAACTCCTTTTTCACCCAGTGTTTTTCAGATTATCTGATATCAAAGATGGAAGTTTTCCCTCCCCACAACATACCAGGGATTGATATCATATTGACTATAACTGTTTCTTTTTTACATGGAAACTAGGATGGTTCAGGGACTGGCTCTGCTCTAGGGAAAACCAACTTGAGTAGCACTGCTCTAGAACCACACCACCAATGATGGGACATGTCAAGATAATATGTGGGGGGGGGGGGGTGTACATTTTTTTCATCTGTTTCAGGAAAGTGGGGAACACTACCACTACTGCTCTGAATTCATAGATTTTGCATTCACAGATTCAGCCATCCACAGCTTGGAAAAATTGTTGTTGTTGTTCATTCATTCAGTCGTCTCCGACTCTTCGTGACCTCATGGACCAGCCCACGCCAGAGCTCCCTGTCGGCCGTCACCACCCCCAGCTCCTTCAAGGTCAGTCCAGTCACTTCAAGGATGCCATCCATCCATCTTGCCCTTGGTTGGCCCCTCTTCCTTTTGCCTTCCACTTTCCCCAGCATAATTGTCTTCTCTAGGCTTTGCTGTCTCCTCATGATGTGGCCAAAGTACTTCAACTTTGTCTCTAGTATCCTTCCCTCCAATGAGCAGTCGGGCTTTATTTCCTGGAGGATGGACTGGTTGGATCTTCTCGCAGTCCAAGGCACTCTCAGAACTTTCCTCCAACACCACAGCTCAAAAGCATCGATCTTCCTTTGCTCAGCCTTCCCTGTGGTCCAGCTCTCACATCCGTAGGTGACTACAGGGAATACCATGGCTTTGACTAGGCGGATCTTTGTTGCCAGTCTGATGTCTCTACTCTTTACTATTTTATCGAGACTGGACATTGCTCTCCTCCCAAGAAGTAAGCGTCTTCTGATTTCCTGGCCACAGTCTGCATCTGCAGTAATCTTTGCACCTAGAAATACAAAGTCTGTCACCGCCTCCACGTTTTCTCCCTATATTTGACATTTTTCAATCAGTCTGGTTGCCATCATCTTGGGGTTTTTTTATGTTTAACTGCAACCCAGCTTTTGCGCTTTCTTCTTTCACCTTGATTAGAAGGCTCCTCTGCTCCTCCTCGCTTTCGGCCATCAGAGTGGTGTCATCTGCATATCTGAGGTTGTTAATGTTTCTTCCAGCAATTTTCACCCCAGCTTTGCATTCATCAAGCCCCGCACATCGCATGATGTGTTCTGCATACAAGTTAAAAAGGGTTGGGTGAGAGTATGCAGCCTTGCCGTACGCCTATCCCAATCTTGAACCAGTCTGTTGTTCCGTGGTCAGTTCTGACTGTTGCTACTTGGTCCTTGTACAGATTCCTCAGGAGAGAGACAAGGTGGCTTGGTATGCCCATCCCGCCAAGAACTTGCCACAATTTATTATGATCCACACAGTCAAAGGCTTTAGAATAGTCAATGAAGCAAAAATAGATGTTTTTCTGAAACTCCCTGCCTTTCTCCATTATCCAGCGGATTTTGGCAATCTGGTCTCTCGTTCCTCTGCCTTTTCTAAACCCAGCTTGAACATCTGGCAACTCTCGCTCCATGTATTGCTGGAGTCTTCCTTGCAGGATCTTGAGCATTACCTTACTGGCATGAGAAATAAGGGCCACTGTATGGAAGTTTGAGCAGTCTTTCGCATTTCCCTTTTTTGGTATGGGGATATAAGTTGATTTTTTCCAGTCTGATGGCCATTCTTGTGTTTTCCATATTTGCTGGCAAATGGCATGCATCACCTTGACAGCATCATCTTTTAAGATTTTAAACAGTTCAGCTGGGATCCCGTCGTCTCCTGCTGCCTTGTTGTTAGCAATGCTTCTTAAGGCCCATTCAACCTCACTCCTCAGGATGTCTGGTTCTAATTCACTCACCACACCGTCAAAACTATCCTCGATATTATTATCCTTCCTATACAGATCTTCTGTATAGTCTTGCCACCTTCTCTTGATCTCTTCAGCTTCTGTTAGGTCCCTGCCATCTTTGTTTCTTATCGTACCAATTTTTGCCTGAAATTTACCTCCAATGTTTCTAATTTTCTGGAAGAGGTCTCTTGTCCTTCCTATTCTGTTGTCTTCTTCCACTTCCATGCATTGCTTATTTAAAAATAGGTCCTTATCTCTTCTGGCTAACCTCTGGAATTGCGCATTTAACTGGGCATATCTCCCCTTATCCCTGTTTCCTTTGGCTTTCCTCCTTTCTTGGGCTACTTCCAGTGTCTCAGCAGACAACCATTTTGCCTTCTTGGTTTTCTTTTTCTTTGGGACGTACTTTGTTGCCGCCTCCTGAACAATGTCTCGGACTTCTGTCCATAGTTCTTCTGGGGCTCTGTTTACTAAATCTAGTCCTTCAAATCTGTTCTTCACTTCCACTGTATATTCGCTAGGAATGTTAGTGAGATCATATCTAACTGGTCTGTGTATTTTCCCTGATCTCTTTAGTTTTATTCTAAATTGGGCAATAAGAAGTTCGTGATCTGAGCTACCGTCAGCCCCAGGTCTTGTTTTCACCGACTGGATGGATGTCCGCCACCTTTGGCTGCAAAGGATGTAGTCAATCTGATTTCGGTGTTGACCGTCTGGTGAGGTCCATGTGTAAAGCCGTCTTTTAGGTTGTTGGAAGAGAGTATTCGTTATACACAGCGAGTTTTCCTGGCAAAATTCTATCAGCCTGCGTCCCGCTTCATTTTGTTCTCCCAGACCATGCTTGCCTGTGATCCCAGTTGTCATTTGACTTCCCACCTTGGCATTCCAGTCCCCTGTAATGAAAATAATGTCTCTTTTTGGTGTATTATCCAGTAGGTCCTGCAGATCCTCATAGAACTGATCTACTTCTGCTTCTTCAGCAGCTGTGGTTGGGGCGTATATTTGGATCACTGTAATGTTGAAAGGCTTTCCTTGCACTCGAATTGAGATCATTCTGTCACTTTTTGGGTTGTATCCAAGCACTGCTTTAGCGAATTTCTTATTAATTATGAAGGCTACTCCATTTCTTCGATGTTCCTCTTGTCCGCAGTAGTAGATATGGTGGTCATCTGATGTGAAGTGGCCCATTCCAGTCCATTTCAGTTCGCTGACCCCCAGAATGTCTATCTTTAGTCTTGACATCTCGCCAATAACAACATCTTTTATATAAGGGACACTACTTAACTTTTGAAAAATTGTGTCAGAAGCAGCTTGAGAAACTTCAAGGTGCTTCTGATGTGAGAGAATTGGCCATCTGCAGACATTGCCCAGGGGACGCCTGGATGTGTTTCCATCCTGTGGGAGGCTTCTCTCAGGTCCCCACATGGGAAGCTGGAGCTGACAGACATGAGCTCACCCCATCCCAGGGACTCAAACTGCCAACTTTCAGGTAAGCAGTTCAGCCAGCACAAGGGTTTAACCCATTGCACCACCACAGCTACTACTGGCACCACTTTCCTGTGCCAGTGTATATAATGGGACTTCAATATCCATGGATTTTGATATCCACAGTGGGTGTCCTGGAACCAAACTCCAGTGAACACCAAGGGCCCACTGTATCCCACTCCCCAAACCTTTAGAAGAGTTTTGTTCCTATCCCTTAAAGAAGAGCCTGAATGCCCAATTGAACAGGGATACAATTTTTGGCTCAGCCGAAATCACAAGAAGATCAAACACTTTATTTAATTTGCTGAAGCTTCGCTCCATAAAAGGAAGCTCTTATGGACAATTTGCGACTAATACAACTGTCTCAGAAGCTGATGTAGTGTAGGCTATTGCAGAATAAACAAACACTGTATTGGATAGGTTAAGCAAAATATATGATAATAACATATTGAAGTGTACAGGCTGAGAAGAGTATAATAGCAAGAGTGGGGGAACGGAGTGGGCACACACTCCGTCAGTAATCTTTGATGTGAGACGAATAGGGGTGTTTGAAGTACGAACCCCTCCAGATGTGTCAGAAGTACATTATTTGTGACTGTGAAATGCCGGAGGGTGAATATTTGGATCATACACCCTATAGAAGATGCACCCACTTAACCCTCTACGGTAGAAGAATGTGACCTCACCAGGGTTGCTGTAAATTGGTGGAGAATGGCAATTCTTTGCTTTAATGGCCATGGGGATGGTGGTGGTGTTAAGATTGTTCCGGTGGTAAAGGATGAAGCCTTGTTAAGCACGCTTGCCTGGACTGAAGTGTAGCTACACAATACTATATGTGTTCCCTAAGGTTAACGGGAAAAACAAATTAAACCAAATCCAAATCCCGTATAAAGCAAGACCTGAATTCTGCAATAGATAGCTTACTCAAAGGAAGCATTCATATCTATATTCCCTTATTTTGCATAATTCGGCCTGATCTGGATAATCATAGAAACAGGCGAAAAAATGATGTGGGGAAACAAGGCCCTGTCATCTTGGATTCATTGTATTGATATATAACTGTTTCTAGTTTGCAGGTTTACCATTGGGTAATACATGTATGTTTGTGTGACTCTCTCTCTCTTCCCCGCCACCCCGTATGTGAGAGGACATGTGTCCCCCATTGTGTTAGATTACAGTGCTCCCAGTCATCATGGCCAATAGTGAGAGATGAAGATGATTATCATTACCATTATTATATAGCACCATCATGGTACTTTACAAATAAAAACAGCAACAACCAGTTATCTGCTCTCAGGTTTACATATTAATCTTGGTTACCAGTTCATCCAGGACTGATCATATTATACCAACATTAAAATCTTAACTATCGTTATTAAATAATATATAAATTATTGGTATAAAAATCATTTTACTGACTGTCAATAGGTTTCTGGGCAAGGTACAAAGCTTTAGTTGTTATCTTTAAATCCCACATGGTTTAGGTCCAGGTTATCTATGAGATTGCCTCCTCCCATATAATCCACTCAAGGGCACCGGGATTGTGGTGCAGCTGGCTGGGAATCACTACTGACCGAAAGGTCATGAGTTCAAAGCCAGTCCGGGTCAGAGTGAGCTCCCGACCAAAATTGTGTAGCTTGTTGTCAACCTTTGCAACACGAAAGACAGTTGCATCTGTCAAGTAGGAAATTTAGGTACTACTTATGTGGGGAGGCAAATTTAACTAATTTACAAGGCCATAAAAAATCTCCAGGAAGTATGCAAAGAATGAGGAAAGTACTTCATCAGTGTCACAAACGGACAGTGAAGCGACAGCTCCGCTGGAATGTTAAATAGCCTCTGAGTGACTGTCTATATATGCTGTGTGTCTATGGCATTGAATGTTTGCCATGTATATGTACATTGTAATCCACCCTGAGTCCCCTACAAGGTGAGAAGGGCGGAATATAAATACTGTAAATAAATAAATATGCACAGGTTCTCTAAACCTCACTTGCTTAGTTTCCAACAGACCTCACTGTCTCTGAGGATGCCTGCCATAGATGTGAAATGTCAGGAGAGAATGCTTCTGGAATATAACCATACAGCCTGGAAAACTCACAGCAACCCAGTGATTCTGGTCATGAAAGCTTTCAACAGCTCTCCAAGGGATGCTTACTCTAGTCATGTTCTGAATCCTAACTGGATTTATGTCTTTTTAATTGATGTTATGTGTGGTTTTTTAATATGTTGTTGTTTCTCAGTTTGATCCATGGGAGAGATGGATGATGATGATGATTATAACAACAACACACCCTAATAATATTATGGAGATATCCAATATGTGTTTCCCTGTTCTAACATCTGACAGAGTTATATCTCAAGAAGACTTTCACTCAATACATATACTAAGTTGTAGGGTGCTCAATTCTGAGAGTTGTGGTACAGACATGTACCACATGGTTGGTTCTGAGGCTTCCAAATTGATCACATGGCTCATGGTAACATCTGAATGAAACTGGCTCTTGGACTCTGGATTCCTGAACCAGCAAGGGGTTGACACTCCCTTCCAACAATTCTGTAATTATACAACATTCTATAGAATTATGTATATCTATCTATCTATCTATCTATCTATCTATCTATCTATCTATCTATCTATCTATCTATCATCTATCTATCTTTCTATCTTTCTCTCTCTCTCTCTCTCTCTCTCTCTCTTTATCTATCTATCTAGGAGGGATGGAGATTTCATACTTCACTATATCCTACTCCTCTCTAGAGTAGACCCATTTTTATCATGTCAGAAGCGACTTGAGAAACTGTAAATTGCTTCTGGTGTGAGAGAATTGGCAGTCTGCAGAGACATTGTCCATGGGATGCCCAGATGTGGTACCATCCTGTGGGAGGCTTCCCTCATGTCCCTGCATGAGAAGCTGGAGCTGACAGATGGGAGCTCACTCCATCATCGTGGATTCAATCTTCAGCTCAGCAGTTCAAACAGCACAAGGATTTAACCCATTGCACCACTGCAGATCCAGTAGAATTAATGGGATTTATTTCTGTTGACTCCCACACGTTGAATTGTGATTTCAAGGGTCCACTTGTATGTGTGTATCTGCCTTCAAGTTACTCGATGACTTATGGCAACTGTGAATTTTATGAGGTTTTATTGTGCAAGGAAAATGAAAAGGATTTTTTAAACCAGTTCTTTCTGCTGAAATATAGGCTTTACTCCTGGTATTTGTTGGCAAGATCCCATCCAAGTACTGACCAGGGCTGACTCAGTTTCCAAGAGCAGAAGAGTTTGGGTTCCCTTAGGTTATTTGGTCACTTAAGATGGGTCAAATGAACAGGATCCCAGCCACCTTTGACTATGCTAGCAAGGGCTGATAGGAGTTGCAGAACATCTGGATGGCCACATGTATCCAATCTGTGATCTATGTGTAGTAAAGAAAAAAAAAACAATCCTGTGGCTGTGGGAAGGAACATTGTCCCTATATATAATGAAAATGTATTTCTCTGTGTGTGTGTGCGGCACACGCTTAGCCAACTCAAATAAGGCCATCTCCCTCTCCCCTTCTTGAGCCTGTGAGAGGGGAAATTGTATTTATATCAAAGCCTCGCGGGCATATATAATTTATCTGGGTTTATTCATATTTGTAAACAAAATCCCTGTCATGAATTTTTGATAGAAGGCAAGACAATGGCTTTGGGAGATGGGATGAAGAGGCGGGTGGGTTGTAGGCTTGCTGTTCTGTCACTGAAATTCTGAAGTGTGTGTGTGTGTTTAGGAGGTGGTAGAAGTCAGATCACAGAGGACACGGGAAAAAGAAAACTCGCACACCTTAAGCTGGCTTTGGAAATTGGGAGGTTTGTAAGCATATGAGGGAGGCATAAAACCCGCTCTGTGTTGATTTATGCCTAGAGTGTAGAAAAAAAACCCCTTAGAGGCATCGGATATAGCAAGGTAAATAACAACACATCAAATCTCCTCTCTTGCCAACTATGTGTATGCCAGCCATGGCCATCGAGGGTTAGTGAACAAATTACCCAGCATTAAAAGAAGGCACAGGCTTGCATCTGTGCAGATGGAGAGAACGGCGCCCAAGTTTGGGCCATGAAATGAGTTTGAGAGAAAGAGAACGAAAGAGGGCAAAACAGCAAGGGCCTTCTAAATCCCACTAAATAGGAGAAGATGTGATTACTCTTTTCCCAAGGGGGAAAGCAGGACGGGAATTCCAGTAGCAACAGAAGGAGGAATGTTGTAGAGTCCAACTAAAAATCTTTCTGGAAACATCCCAGTAAAAACATCCCATTTGAACAACTTAATGCTCATTGAGCTGAGTGGCCTTTTGAAAAACATATTAACATCAAAGGAAGGGAAGGGAAGCATCTCTTGCATATTCCTGTCCTTTCGGTCCTTGAGTTTATGGGGTGGGGGAGATGACAGGGGGAGAAGACTGCTACTCTTTGAAAACTGTAGAAAAGTTCCCATTTGGGTTACGGTCTTAGCAGGCCCGTAGCCAGGATTTCGTTTCGGGGGGGGGGGGGCTGATTTTTTTCAGGGGGGGTTCGGGGGGGCTGAGTTTCGGGCGGGGGGGCTGAGTCTGAGTGAAAGAGGGTCTAGCCTAGCAAACCTTTTGTATCATTACCCCAATACCCCCATGCATATGGGATATATTGAGTATGGTGATCAGATCATGATATGAATAAACATAACAGTTTAAATAATGCACCATTAAGGCCTTTTCGCGAACCACCATGAAAATTTCGGGGGGGGGGGGGCTGAAGCCCCCCGAGCCCCCCCCCCCCCCCCGGCTACATGCCTGGGTCTTAGAAAAGGAGAATCAAGTGAGAAAAGAGAGTGTTGAGAATTGGGAGTGATCCCCTCTTGGATAAGGTTGTCTTCCTGACATGGATTCCATTTCCTGTCAGCCTCTTTTGTATGGTCAAAGACCAGAGATTGTGGAAGATGCAATCTAGGAACATCTGGGAGTAAGAAGTTCCCCAGTTTTCTCACCCAAAAAAACAGAGAAGTGATGAAAATCAGGATTCAATCCTGGATCAGAGGCACCCCTAGGTAATTTTCAATGGTAAGCAAACAGTATTTTGCCTCCCCCCCCCCCCACGCAACCAATCATTGATAATATATTTTCTGTTCGTCGTGGGGAGTTCTGTGTGCCATATTTGGTTCAATTCCATCATTGGTGGAGTTCAGAATGCTCTTTGATTTTAGGTGAACTATACATCCCAGTAACTACAACTCTCATATGTCAAGGTCTATTTTCCCCCAAGAGCGCCTCAAGAGTGCCCCTGGGCAAAATCAACTACACTGCAAATGCTTACTTTGCGTAATGGGTTGAGCCGCCCCTGGTCCTGGTATATCTGTGTGGTTTAGGCAATATCACAGCTATTCCTCAGAAGAATATGTACACATCATGTTATATTATAAAGGAGCTGTGGTGGTACAATGGGTTAAATCCTTGTGCTGCTGAACTGCTGACCTAAAGGTTGACTGACATGCTGGACTAAAGGTTGGCAGTTCAAATATGCAAGATGGGGTGAGCTCCCATCTGTCAGCTCCAGCTCCTGTCAATTTAGCAGTTCGAAAACATGCAAGCGTGAGTAGATAAATAGGAACCGCTTTGGCAGGAAAAGTCAAAGAGCAATCTTGTCAGCCACACATCCAGGAAGCGACAACGCAGGCTCCTCAGCTTGAAAATGGAGAAAGCACCTCCCAGAAATGAGCCGGAAATGAAAGGAGAAGCCTCTGCCTTTGTTTGTGTTTGTGTGTCTCATTGTATATGATTGTGAAGGCATTGAATGTTTGTGGAATATAAATAAAATGTATTATTATTATTATTATTATTATTATTATTATTATTACTGTTTCTCTGCGCGGAGTGGCTGTAATCCAACATTTCCTTAATGTAGTATAAATATCTGCATATGGAGATATATAACACCAATAATATGCAAGCCCCATACAGAATAATATTGGGCAATACATGTCAATGCCTGGGTCCTATTGTGAAATGTGTGATGAACAATATGCAATCTGTTATATGCACAACATCACTTCCATTAATGTCAGCCAAATATGGTCGAAGTCTTGGTAGGAACAAATCTATACAGCTGTTTCCCTTATGCTTGTGTTAGTCCTTTTGGGGGCATTGAAGAACTGCAGAAGTTCTCAGTGCAGCACCCCAACTCCCACCCATCTCTCTTAAAAGCCTCTCAAGTCCCCTCCCCAATCATTCCACAATTTGTGGGGAGTGGACAAGATTGCAGAAGAGTCTGATTATTTCCCCACAGTTAAAGGTAAAGGTTTCCCTTGACATTAAGTCTAGCCATGTCCAACTCTGGGGGGTGGTGCTTATCTCAATTTCTAAGCTGAAGAGCCGGCATTGTCCATAGACACCTACAAGGTCATGTGGCTAGCATGACTACATGGAGTGCCATTACCTTCCCACAGAAGAAGTATCTATTGATCTACTCACATTTGCATGTTTTCAAACTGTTAGGTTGGCAGAAACTGGGTCTAACAGCAGGAGCTCACCCTGCTTCCCGGATTCGAACCGCCAACCTTTCGGTCAGCAGGTTCAGCTGCTCTGTGGTTTAATTCCTGGGCATAGATTTCATATCTACAGCTAGATATGAAATAATAGCATCATTGCTGAGATCCACTAGGGTTCTCTGGTGGTCTTAGTGCTGCTGTAATAATTTTGCTTATGACTACAGAGGTATAGCCAGACACTGCTGAAATTCTGCTACTGGCTATGAAACACCAAATGGCTGTGTATGAGTGTCTTCAGATGTTATTTAGTATGTCTGGGTGGTGATGGGGCCTCAGCTATATACATGATGTGGTATATCGCTGAGGCTCCTTCTGCATTCCATATAAAATCCAGATTATCTGCTTTGAACTAGATTATATAGCAGTGAAGATTCATATAACTCAGTTTAAAGCAGATAATATGGATTATCTGATATGATAATCTGGACTACGGTATATGGCAGTTTAGAAGGGGTCTCAGTCTTCTCTTCTCCATCCTAAGCATCCAGAATTCCCTAAACTGTATCACATAAGGCATAGTTTACAGACCTTTTAAAAAATCCCATAGACTTGCTATGGCATGACAGAAGGAAGACACTAAATAAAATAATCTTTAAATGTGTGCAGACACTTGAGGATAACTTGCCAGGAAAAAGGGTATGGTGTGGATCTTGAATTCCAGACCCTTCTTGTTTTAGAGTAAGGTATTTATGATACAATGTCTGAAAATTGCAACTTTGGGATCAGTCCAAAAATACAAACATTTACAAGTTGCTGAGCTTGCAGCCACTCATGCTTTTCAGAGATGACACTTAAATTTGGCTTTTTCTTTCTTGTGTTTGCAATACTCTTGAATAATGTGTGCAGTTTACCTCTGTTAGCTTTGTATATTTGCCATTTAAGATTTCTTTCTCTCATACTACCAACATTCAAAAGTATAGTAAGAAAGTCCCAAAAAGGCTCTAGCTGCTTTCCTGCCAAGCGGTTCGAAACAACATAATTCCTAACTATGGCAATTTGGCAAGGGCAGCCTCAATTAATCCTTGTGCATCCCACCTTTCCTGCTGTTTTCTAAATGTCTTCTTTCCCTCTTTATTTCCCTCTTTGTCTTTGGTTTACTGCAACTACCGCAAAGTGAGTTCAACGTACAGAAGGAATTTGGACTCTACTGACTATGGGAGAGTAAAGGCAGAAGTTTCCCTTCCTTGTAGGTTTAGACAAGGGGAAACTGCGGCAGTTTTGTGTTTCCTTCATTAATAACTTTTGCTATGTTGACTACAATCAGATGTTGCTTGACCTGATGTGTCCCAGCTTTGAAGTTTATGGAAAAACTTCGAAAGAGACACCAAGAGATGAAAAGAGATGTGTGGAGACTCTTCAGGTAGAATCCATCGAGTCCTTCGGGAGATTTTGCGGGGTATAAATAAAGATAATAATAATAATAATAATAATAATAATAATAATAATAATAATAATAATGGGAACATAGAGACCCCAGGGGCCATCTTGGTCCAACCCTTTCCATGTAGGATTTCTTTCTTTCTTTCTTTACTATATTTATACCCCACCCTTCTCACCCCGAAGGGGACTCAGAGCGGCTTACAAGTAGGCAAGAATTCGATGCCGCATAATCAGACATAAAAGAATTAAAAGTATCTAAACATTAAAACCACACAATCCAAAATCATAGTCCAGGAGCCATTCCAGTTGTAATTACACATATTCCATATCCACTTATTGCACTAAGCATTTTAATGATTTATAGGATTTTATTGTGTATTTTATATTGTATTTAATAATCTGGTGCTCATGTATTTATTTATTTGACTTGCCTTGTATGTGAAAGACCTATGGTCTAAGCATCGAATAAACTATTACTACTACACTAAATTACTGTTCAAGGGCTTGATCTCATAGTCATTCTTTTACTTTAAAAAAAAAAAGGCCAGAAGGGAGGGTGCTGATCTGATGTCACTGGCGAGGGAGTTCCACAGCTGAGGGTCACCACTGAGAAGGTCCTGTCTCTCAACCCCACCAACTGCACCTGCAAAGGAGGTGGAACCGAGAGCAGGGCCTCTCTAGAAGATCTTAACCTCCATGATGGTTCATAGAGGGAGATACATTCAGACAGGTAAGCTGGGCCAGAACTGTTCAGGGCTTTGTAGGCTAAAGCCAGCACTTTGAATTGTGCTCAGTAGCAGACTGGCAGCCAGTGGAGCTGATGTAACATGTGGGTTGTATGCTCCCTGTACAGCACTCCAGTGAGGAATCTGGCTGCCACTCATTGGACCACTCGCTTCTGAACAGTCTTCAAAGGCAGCCCTACATAGAGTGTGTTGCAGTAGTCTATTCGGGATGTAACAAGAGCATGGACCACCATGACCAAGTCTGGCTTCTCAAGGTATGGGCACAACTTGCACACAAGTTTTAATTGTGCAAAAGCTCCCCTAGCCATCTCTGAAAACTGGGGTTCCAGGCTCAGGTATGAGTCCAGGATCACTCCCAAGCTGTAAACCTGTGTCTTCTGGAGCAGTGTAACCCCATCCAGCACAGGCTGTAACCCTATACCCTGTTCAGACTTTTGACTGACCAGGATACCTCTGTCTTGGATGAATTTAATTTCAGTTGTTTCACCCTCATCCAGATTGTCACAGCTGCCAAGCACTGGTTCAGAACATGAACAGTCTTCTTAGTAGTAGGTAGAAAAGAAAGATAGAGTTGGACATCATGTGCATACAGAATCAAAGCTGTCTTGACAGATGGCCATCTGCTTAAAAACCTCTGAAGATGTATGCTGTAAAAGACTTATCAATGAGCCAAGTGGGTCCCTCTGATGCTTTTAGGGTCCTCCCACACAGCCATATAACCCAGAATATCAAGGCAGATAATAAAAATGTAATGTTCGTTTGTGGGATTAACATAACTCAAAAACCACTGGACGAATTGCCACCAAATTTGGACACAAGACACCTACTAACCCAAGGAGTGACCATCACTCAAAAAAAAATAGAAATGCTGGACCACTCTCACAACCACCATGTCAGACTACACAGAGAAGCCATTGAAATACACAAGCGTGTGGACAATTTCAACAGAAAGGAGGAAACCATGAAAACGAACAAATTCTGGCTACCAGTATTAAAAAAACTCTAAAATTGCAATAGCACAACAACAGAGAGGAAGCAGGTAGGGACATCTAATTACTTCTCAACAAAAGTTTGCTCCAGGCACAGTCAGCCCATTGTATGCTAATCAAGGTGGTCAGTTGAAACATTCACACCTAGCTCCAACAGACAAGAGTTCTTTGTCCCACCCTGGTCATTCCACAGATATATAAACCCATTTTCCTAGTTCCAACAGACCTCACTACCTCTAAGGATGCTTGCCATAGATGCAGGCAAAACGTCAGGAGAGAATGCCTCTAGACCATGGCCATACAACCCGAAAAAACCTACAACAACCAAAATTTGATTTTGTCATTTGGGTGTTGTAGTTGCTGGGATTTATAGTTCACATACAATCAAAGAGCATTCTGAACTCCACCAACGATTGAATTGAACCAAACTTGGCCACAGAACCCCCATGACCAACAGAAAATACTGTGTTTTCTGGTGGTCTTTGGCAACCCTTCTGACACCCTCTTGCGACCTCCCCAGGGGTCCCTACCTCCAGGTTGAGAAATGCTGCCTTAAAGCCACCCAGTCCAACTCCCTTCACCAGGGCAAGAAAACATAATCAAAGCCCTCCTGACAAGAGCCATCCAGCCAAAGATAGATAGATGGATGGATGGATGGATGGATGGATGGATGGAGATGATTCACACACACACACATATGTATATGACAGCTATAGTGTCATAGATTTGAAAGGGACCCCTAAAGAAGGACAATTATATGTTATATGTTTCAGAGTAGGTAAACCAGACAATCTCCACATCAACACTGACAACAATAAATACTGTTTACTCACAAGCATAAAGAAATAACATATATTAGAAACGCTTTCTCGTTACTTTATTTTCCAGATCATCAAACTGGGCCACAGCAATGCGTGGCAGGGAATGGTTAGTCCACAATATCCACTTTGAATTGGATTATCTGAGTCTACTCTGCCATATAATCCAGTTCAGTGTGGGTTTTCTACAGCTGTGTCGAAGGGGCCTTAGACCACACCTTGGAAAAATTATAGTTCTTTGAAGTCTCCCAGCCAGAATTGCCACTGGGCAGCTAGCTGGTGGATTCTGGGGGATGTAGTCAAGAAAGGTAACATTTACACCTTTAAAAGAAGCAAGGATGAGTTCATTATGGAGTGAGCCAAATGCAGCCGAGGAAAATTTTGCCAAACAAGATACCATAATCTCTCCTGCCCCCCCCCCCCCAATTCTGCATTTCCATATAAGAAATCTCTGAGAAATTAATCTTCCTTTGCAGATTGTATAGGACTATCTTTCCCTTTCCTCAATTAAAAAAGGAAATGAACTTGCATAGCAGGCACAAAGCAGGTTGCCTGGAATACTTAGTCCTCTGCTCCATCAGAGAAAAAAATGGCAGCGGCTGCTTTAACCACTGTTTATGTGTGTGTTTATGTGCCTTCAAGCCACACCATGTATTTCAGAGAGTTTCCTTAGGTGAGGAATATTCAGAGATGGCTTTGACTGTCCCTTCCTCTCAGAGGCGGCACTAGGTAATTTTCAATGGTAAGCAAACAGTATTTTGGTCCCCCTCCCCAACCAATCACTGATATATATATTCTGTTTGTCGTGGGAGTTCTGTGTGCCATATTTGGTTCAATTCCATCATTGGTGGAGTTCAGAATGCTCTTTGATTGTAGGTGAACTATACATCCCAGTAACTACAACTCGCATATGTCAAGGTCTATCTTCCCACAAGAGCGCCTCAAGAGCGCCCCTGGGCAAAATCAACTATACTGCAAATGCTTACTTTGCGTAATGGGTTGAGCCGCCCCTGCTTTCTCTGAAACATAGAAGACAGTGCCTGGGATTCACTGCCACACTCTCACTCCAGTGCTGACCCTGCTCAGCATCAATTAGACCATGAAACAAAATTTGAAAGTGATATTTCCTGTTTAATTGTACGGCACTTACTTTGAAAAGAGTTGCTCTACTCCAGAAACTTTGTTTCTGTGGCTGCCACAAAATATGTCAAATCAGTTGAGAGTCTGTGAGGTATTTATTGAAAAACTATAGCAAAATATGCTGCAGGTTGTCCTGCAAAAACAAATTCTGGGCAGTTTAATAAACTTTCCCCATGTTTTTTAAATGATAGAACCAACTAGGAAATGACATTTATAACCCAGGAACAAAAATTGACTTACAATATGATCTCACAACCTCTGAGGATGCCTGCCATAGATGCAGGCGAAACATCATGAGAGAATGCTTCTAGAACATGGACATAAAGTCCAAAAAAACCTACAACAACCCAGACTTACATAGTGTTATCAAACTAGCCTTTAGAAAGCATATTTAGGCTACTCTCCCTCCTTTTGCTCCCTGTAGGGATTTCACCTCACTCTGCTTTAACAGGAAGGATGAGTGTTGAAGGATAAGGATGGAATATTGGGGGTCGGGGTAGTGGGGAGGATGGGATCTAAACAGATTCCTAACTAGGAGAGTCTGGGAAAGTAGTAGGGCTTCCCCACTTCTTAGGAATCTCGGAGACCCCAGTAGCACAATGGGTTAAACCCCTGTGCCAGCAGGACTGCTGACCAAAAGGTTGGCGATTTGAATCGGGGAGCAGGGTGAGCTCCTGTCTGTCAGCTCCAGCTTCTCATGCAGGGGCATGAGAGAAGTTTCCCACAGGATGGTAAAACATCCAGGCGTCCCCTGGGCAACATCCTTGTAGACGGCCAATTCTCTCACAGTAATCTCGGAGCCCCCAGTAGCACAAAGGGTTAAACCCCTGTGCCAACAGGACTGCTGACCAAAAGGTTGGCGATTTGTATCGGGGAGCAGGGTGAGCTCCTGTCTGTCAGCTCCAGCTTCTCATGCAGGGACATGAGAGAAGCTTCCCACAGGATGGTAAAACATCTGGGCATCCCCTGGGCAACGTCCTTGCAGACGGCCAATTCTCTCACAGTAATCTTGGAGCCCCCAGTAGCACAAAGGGTTAAACCCCTGTGCCAACAGGACTGCTGACCAAAAGGTTGGCAATTTGAATCAGGGAGCAGGGTGAGCTCCTGTCTGCCAGCTCCAGCTTTTCATGTGGGGGCATGAGAGAAGCTTCCCACAGGATGGTAAAACATCCGGGCATCCTTGCAGACAGCCAATTCTTTCACACCAGAAGCGACTTGCAGTTTCTCAAGTCTCTCCTGACACACACACACAACTTCTTAGTAGGGAAGGGAGTGTGGTTGGTTGGCACTTTTCCTCTAGTTATGTGACATCCTCCCCCTTGTCTCCCAAAGCAATGGATCTTCCCTCCATTCCCAAAGAGAGGAGAGGAAAGCTGTGCCTCCTTACTAAGAGAAAGAGCACCTGTTGAGTATCTGAAGCCCTTCAGGAATGAGGACAGAAAGGAGTGGGAGAGAAAAAGGGGAGAAAGGGGTAACTGGGGATGAGTTCTTAGGAAGGGAAGAAAGGAAGGTCCATTTATTGTCAAAGGCTTGCATGGCCAGAATCACTGGATTGTTGTAGGTTTTTCGAGCTATGTGGCCATGTTTGAGAAGCATTCTCTCCTGACGTTTCGCCTGCATCTATGGCAGGCATCCTCAAAGGTTGTGGGGTCCATTTATTCCCTCCCCTCCCCAAACTCCAAGGAGCATCACCAGTGGCCATGCTGCCAGGTGAGTGATGCTGGCTGGAAGATTCCACAGGTCAGAATGAAGGCAGTTAGTTTGACACCACTGCTGAATGCTATGGAGTCCTGAGAGTTGGAGTTTAGTGAGTCCCGCTTGGGAAGAGAAGGCGAGACTTTGCCAAACTTCAGCTCTTGATAACTCCATTGAAGCAGGGCAGTTCAAGTAGGGTCCAACTGCATTCATTCCAGATGCCTCCCTAGTCAAGTTTGGAGGAAAGTCTTCCTTAAAGGGAAGGCGGATAAGGAGGGAAAGGACTCACTCCGGGGTGCCGCTTGAGTTGCCGGGACAAGAGGGCCCGGAGGGAGGCGCCTCGGGGGGGCTGCGGGGCAGCGCGGGCTCCGTCGGCTCCCATCGGCTCGGCTTGGCTTGGGCGGCGGATGGAAGGACCTCTCACTCCAAGTGCCTCCTGCTCGGACAGCTCCTCGCCTCTGGGCCAGAGCAGGAGCAAGAGGAAGAAGAGCAGCAGGAGGAGGAGGAGGAGGAGGAGGAGGAGGCGGAGAACTCCCCATCTCCTGGAGGGAGGACCAGGAAGAGAGGCGCAGCAGGGAGGGCCAAGGAGGGAGAACTAAGTTGGGGCAAAGGGGCAAGAGGCACACTGGAGTCCAAGGGGAAAAGCAGGTGGAGGTGGCTTGGCAAAGGAAGGAAGGAAGGAAAGAAGGAAGGAAGGAAGGAGAGTAACAGGAAGAGAGATAACAGACGTCTACCTTGCAAAATACACCAACCAACCCCTCTCCAATGCCAGTGACACAGCTTAATGGTGTAACATTAGAAAATGTTGATCATTTCTGCTACCTTGGCAGCCACCTCTCCACCAAAGTCAACATCGACACCGAAATACAACACCGCCTGAGCTCTGCGAGTGCAGCATTTTCCCGAATGAAGCAGAGAGTGTTTGAGGACCGGGACATCCGTAGGGATACCAAGGTGCTTGTTTATAGAGCTATTGTCCTCCCAACCCTGCTATATGCCTGTGAGACGTGGACTGTCTACAGACTTCACATGCAACTCCTGGAACGATTCCATCAGCGCTGCCTCCGGAAAATCCTGCAAATCTCTTGGGAAGACAAGGCGGACAAACGTCAGCGTGCTGGAAGAAGCAAAGACCACCAGCATTGAAGCGATGGTCCTCCGCCATCAACTCCGCTGGACCAGCCACGTTGTCCGGATGCCCGACCACCGTCTCCCAAAGCAGTTGCTCTACTCCGAACTCAAGAACGGAAAACGGAATGTTGGTGGACAGGAAAAGAGATTTAAAGATGGGCTCAAAGCCAGCTTAAAATCTCTGGCATAGACACTGAGAACTGGGAAGCCCTGGCCCTTGACTGCTCCAGCTGGAGGTCAGCTGTGACCAGCAGTGCTGCAGAATTTGAAGAGGCACGAATGGAGAGCGAAAGGGAGAAGCATGCCAAGAGGAAGGCGCGTCAAGCCAACCCCGACCGAGACCGCCTTCCACCTGGAAACCAATGCCCTCACTGCGGAAGAAGATGCAGAGCAAGAATAGGGCTCCACAGCCACATACGGACCCACAAGAACACTGGAAGACAATCATCCTCGGAAAAGCGAGGGATCGCCTAAGAAGAAAAACCTTGCAAAATGTTTTAAATGTTTTATGATGTTCTTGGGCATCAAATCGTTGCCTCTGTAAACCGCCCTGAGTCGCCTGAGGGCGGAGAAGGGCGGTATACAAATATAGTAAATAATAATAATAATAATAATAAAAATAATGAAATTATTTATTTAAAACATTTCCGCCCTTCTCACCCCACAGGGGACTCTGTGCAATTGAATGTTTATACAAACTCTAAACATTCAATGCCAGGACATAAAACCATAAATATATGAAAACATTAAAATCACTTATATTAAAAACCTTAAAAACCATCTCAGGATACTATTTTGCCTCCTTGCACTGGCCCAAAGGCTTGGTCCCGCAGCCAGATCTTCACCATCCTTCTGAAGGACAGGAGGGAAGGGGCTGATCTAATATTGCCAGGAAGGGAGTTCCATAAGCGGGGGGCAATCACTGAGAAGGCCCTGTCTGTTGTCCCTGCCAAACATGCCTGGTGGGATTGAGAGCAGGGCCTCCCCAGAAGATCTTAGTTTTCACAGTGGTTTGTAAAGGGAGATGCGTTCAGATAGGCCAAAGCTAGCACTTTGAATTGTGCTCAGTAGCAAACAGGCAGCCAGTGGAGCTGGTGTAACATTGGAGTTGTGTTCTCCCTGTATGCCACCCAAGTTATTAACCTGGCTGCCTCTTGTTGAACTATTTGAAGCTTCCGAACCATCTTCAAAGGCAACCCCACGGAGAGCATGTAGCAGTAGTCTATCCTGGATGTAACATGAGCGTGGACCACCCAAGGTACTTCCCAAGGTACAGGCACAGCTGGCGCACAAGTTTTAATTGTGCAAAAGCCCTCTGGGCACCGCTCAAACCTGAGGATCCAGGCTCAGCGAAGAAAGGGGAAGGAAAGGAAAGGAAGCCTTCAAGCAAGAAAAGAAGAAAGGAGAAAACAGGCTTAGGTAACTTGTAAAAGGAAGGAAAGGGAAGGAAAAGAAATGAAAGAAGAAAGGAAAGGGCTGCCTTGAAACAAGAAAACAAGAAGGGAGAAATCAGACTTAGGTAAACTTGTCAAAGGAAGTAAGGGGAAGGGAAAGGGAAAGGAAAGGAGAAAGGAAAGCCCTGTAAGGAAGGAAGGAGAAGGGGAAAGAAAGGAAAGAACAAAGGAAAGGCAAGCCCTGTCTTGAAAAAAGAAAACAAGAAAGGCTGTCTTGAAAGAAGGAAACAAGAAGGGAGAAACTAGACTGTGGGAACTTGTAAAAGGATAGAAGAGAATAGAAGAGAAAGAAAGGGGTAGAGAAGGGAGAGCCTCTCTTGAAAGAAGAAAACAAGAAGGAAGAAACCAGACTGAGATAACTTGTAAAAGGAAGGGGAAGGGAAGGAGAGGAAATGAGAAAGGAAAGGAAACGTAAGAGAGAAACCGGATTGAGATAATTTTTGAAGGAGAGAAGGGGAAGAGAAGGAGAAAGGAAAAGAAAGCAAAAAAATAAAGAAAGAAAGAAAGAAAATGAAAGCACGACCTGTCTTGTAAAAAGAAAACCAGAGGGGAGAAACCAGACTTCAATAACTTGTAAAAGGAAGGAAGAAAAAAAAGGGGGGACAGAGAAGGTAAGGCTTGTTTTGAAAGAATAAAACAAGAAGGAAAGCAAAAGAAGGGAGGAAGGGGAAGGAAAAGGAAAGCAAAACAAAGCAAAAGAGAAAGAAAATGAAATGAAAGTCCTGTCTTGAAACAACTTGTAAGACAAAGGAAGGGAAGGGAAGGGAAGGGAAGGGAAAGGGAAGGGAAGGGAAGGGAAGGGAAGGGAAGGGAAGGGAAGGGAAGGGAAGGGCAGGGAAGGAAGGGAAGGGAAGGGAAGGGAAGGAAAGGAAGGCATAGGGATGGAAACACCTGTTTTGAAAAAAAGGAACAAGAGTGAAACCAGACCAAGGTAACTTGTAAGAGGAAGAAGAAAAAAGGAAAAGGAAGGGGTAGAGGAGGAAAGGCCTATCATGAAACAAGAAATCTTTCACAACTCCAGAAGGGGGAAAGAAGCACCAGACCCCCTCAGGCAGAAATATAAAGACCCAGAGCTTGGAAAGGAAGGAAGAGAGGATGGATTTTTAGCCTTAGATAGGTGCATTTAGAAATAACACAGTTTGAATTATCGTAGCTCAATGCTATGGAATCAGGGATGTTGCCGTTTTACAAGGTCTTGAGTCTTTTCTGCCAGTAGCTTTGGGCCTCATCAAACTACAACCCCCAGGATCCCATAGCATTTAGTCAGGGCAGTTAAAGTGGTGTCAAACTGCATTAACTCTACCATATAGGTGAACCCTTTGACAACTTTGGGGGCGGGGAGAGTCCCCAGATTTCCTTAGGAAGAAATACACAGACAAGGAGCTGTTTGTTTTCATGTCAGGGGCAACTTGAGAAACTGCCAGAAGCCATTGAAATCCACAAGCATGTGGACAATTTCAACAAAAAGGAGGAAACCATGAAAATGAACAAAATCTGGCTACCAGTATTAAAAAAACTCTAAAATTACAACAGCAAAACAACAGAGAGGAAACAACCAGGGACATCTAATCACCTCTCAACAAAAGTTTGCTCCAGCACTGCCAGGCCATCAAATGCTAATCAAGGTGGTCAGTTGAAACATTCACACCTAGCTGCAGCAGACAAAAGTCCTTTGTCCGACCCTGGTCATTCAACAGATATATAAATCCATTTCCTACTTCCAACAGACCTCACTACCTCTGAGGATGCTTGCCATAGATGCAGGCGAAACGTCAGGAGAAATGCCTCTAGAACATGGCCATATAGCCCGAAAAAACTTACAACAACCCAAACTGCAAGTCACTTCTGGTATGAAAGAAATGGCCATCTGCAAGGACATTGCTCAGAGGACGAACAAGGATGTTTACAATCCCTGTGGGAGGCTTCTTTCATGTCCTCGCATGGGGAGCTGGAGCTGACAGAAGTAGCTCATCCACGCTCTCCCTGGATTCGAACCTCCAACCTGTCGGTCTTCAGTCCTGCTGGCATATTGCGTCACTAGGGGCTCCTGTGACAAGGAGCTTGGGAAGGCAAAATAAGAAAATTTCAGCCTTAAGCAACGACAGTGTCAGGCCTAATGTCAGATATGCAGCCATGTTAGGCAGAGCATTGGCCATGGTGGCTGGGGCCTCTGGAACTTGATGCCCAGGAGTTATCAGGGGATCTAAGTTTGTGAAGACTTTTGAGCCATCGCTGCTGTACTTTCTTATGTGGAGTTTAGTTTTAAAAAGACGGTTGGCAAACGAACAATACTGTGTGGTGTTCAAATGAAAAGAGAGAGGCTGGGCAAGGTATGTGCATGTCCAGAATAAAGACTGCTGTGAATGTTTTCTTTTGGAACTAAAATGCATTCACACCTCTTTCCAACATAATCAGAATTCCTAAATCCCTCTCGGCTGCTGCAGCTGTCCCGTCTGCATTAGGACTGCCAACTGACCAAGAACAAACAGCTCGGCCTGCTGCTGCGCCAAATGCAAAAATCACTGTTGTGGAAATGAGCATTATCACGGGCCGATACCTGCAGCTCTAACTTTGGTTAAGGCACAGGGGAAAGTGCTGGTAATTAATTGGCAACCCTAACAAGCGCAGGACATATGTTTAGCAGACCAACAGATGCATCCAACTCCAGAAGAAAAGAAAGCCAGAAACTTTCAGGAGCTGTTTTGTCGAAGGCTTTCATGTCCGGAATCACTGGGTTGTTGTAGGTTTTTTCAGGCTGTATGGCCATGTTCTAGAAGCATTCTCTCCTGATGTTTTGCCTGCATCTATGGCAGGCATCCTCAGAGGTTGTGAGGTCTGTTGGAAACTAGGGTTTATATATCTGTGGAAAGTTCAGGGTGGGAGAAAGAACTCTTGTCTGTTGGAGATAGGTGTGAATGTTTCAATTGGCCACCTTGATTAGCATTTGATGGCCTGATAGTTTTTAGGTGTGCCCTATTACTGCCTGGGGGAGTAACATGTGGACAACTCTACAATATGTGGACAAGTCTACATAGGGATCACCAAACCCAGCGTCCAAACAGAAATCAACGACCAAATGCAGCTCCCAAACACGAATCAAGGAACATGAAAGGCACTGCAGACTACATCAACCAGAGAAGTCAGCCATTGCAGAGCACTTGGTGAACCAACCTGGATACAGCATATTATTCAAGAACACAGAAATGCCGGACCACTCTGACAACTACCATGTCAGGCTACACAGAGAAGCCACTGAAATCCACAAGCATGTGGACAATTTCAGCAGAAAGGAAGAAACCATGAAAATGAACAAAATATTTCTACCAGTACTAAAAAAAACTCTGAAATTATAACAGTAAATAAAAAACAAAACTCAAACACAGGGGAACTCTAGACAAAAAACAAACAGGAACAGTTAATCACCTCTCAACAAAGAATTCCTCCAGGCAATAACAGGGCAAACCTAAAAACTGTCAGGCCATCAAAAGCTAATCAAGGTGGCCAATTGAAACATTCACACCTGCCTCCAACAGACAAAAGTTCTTTCTCCCACCCTGGATTTTCCACAGAGATATAAACCCAATTTTCCTAGTTTCCAACAGACCTCACAACCTCCGCGGATGCCTGCCATAGATTTAGGCAGAACAACAGGAGAGAATGCTTCTAGAACACGGCCATATAGCCTGAAAAACTTACAACAATCCCATTTCAGGAGTTGGTTTTTGCCATTATTCTGGAGGTAGAATTCCTTATGAGAAATTCTGAGAAACCCCCAAAAGATGGGAATCCTGTAGAGCAAAAAGAAATTCAGAATTGGATAGAAGCAGCAAATTAGATTCAAAGTTGGACTATAAGACAAAATATGTATAGACGGAGGGAGAGAATTAGGAAACAGGACAGTCCATTTGAGAAGGATGCTTGCCATAGATACGGACAAAATGTCAGGAGAGAATGCCTCTAGAACATGTCAATATAGCCCGAAAAAACCTACAACAACCAAGTGATTCTGGCCATGAAAGCCTTCTACAATACATTGATTAGGAAATGTCTGAGAGAGGAGAAAAAAGTGGCAGGAGACTTGTACAAACAAATCATAATGGTAAAAGAAGAAATAATAGAGGAAATATTTCAAATGTGGAAAATGATATGGAAATTAAGAGGGAAGACGTTCAAAGGGAAATAAGTAATATAGTAAAGGAAAAATATAATGTACTAAGGGAAGCAAGGAGGAAAATGTTACAAAAATGGTATAGGACCCCTGCACAACATTCAAGTTTTTTTACCAGAGGTAAAGAACAGGTATTGGCATGGTTGTAAACAAAGAGGGAATGTAATAGAGTACAGGTGTACTGGAGAATGATTGAAGGAAAAATTAATAGAATGTTAAATCTTAAAATAACAATAGCCAATAGAAATGTATTACATGCAAGATAGGGGTTTTTTTTTGTTGTGTCAGGAGCGACTTGAGAAACTGCAAGTCGCTTCTGGTGTGAGAGAATTGACCGTCTGCAAGGACGTTGCCCAGGGGATGCCTGGATGATTTGATGTTTTTATCATCCTTGTGGGAGGCTTTTCTCATGTACCCACATGAGTAGCTGAAGTTGATAGAGGGAGCTCATCTGCCTCTCCCCGGATTTGAACCTGCGACCTGTCGGTCTTCAGTCCTGCCGGCACAGGGGTTTAACTCACTGCCCCTCCGGGGGCTCCTACTTGCAAGATAGGTAAAGGTTAGGTAAAGGTTTTCCCCTGATGTTAAGTCCAGTTGTGTCTGACTCTGGGGGTTGGTGCTCATCTCCATTTCTAAGCCAAAGAGCCAGCATTGTCCGTAGACACCTCCAAGGTCATGTGGCCAGCATGACTGAATAGAGCATTGTTACCTTCCCGCCAGAGCATGCAAGCATACCAGGAATGTATAATGTGAAAAAGGAAAGAGTGGTTGACAAATTAATAGCATGTGCGCAAATTGTTTTAGTGAGTGGTTGGAAAGATAAAACAAAGTGGATTCTGACAAATTGGTATGATTATATATAAATATGCTAAATGTTGAAATAACAAATTGTAAATGGAACAATATAGACAAAATAGAAAATATTGTGGATTATCCGCCTTGATATTCTGGGTTATATGGCTGTGTGGAAGGGCCCTGGGAAGAAAGGCAGCAACATTGAAGATCCTATGGACTACTCAGGCACAAAGCTGTGTACGAGGGGTATTTTTTAAGTAAGGTCCGTTTGAACATAAGTACACAACGAAAGTTTATTTCAAAAAAGTAAATTTATTTTCAGAAAGTACATACTTCACTCTATTTTTGCCAAGTTTGTTCAAACACTTATCATACCTCTGAACCAATTTTAAAATACCCTCTTCATAAAAACTTGCCGCCTGCTCCGATAACCAAGAGTTCACTGTAATCAAAGAAGGGCGACCGGAGCGGTCCTCATCATGGACGTTGTCACGGCCATCTTTGAATGGTCGTACCCACTTACGCACTTTGCTTTCACTCATAACAGTATCACCGTACACTTCACAAATCTGTCGATGAATTTCTGCAGCAGGCAGGTTCCTTGCTGACAAAAACCGTATCACCGAGCGAACCTCACATGCGGAGGGTGAGTTGATAGTCTTAAACATTTTTAAAGCACAGAACAGAACCGTACAGGTTAGCTACAGAGCGGAAACTGAGCACAGTTGTTCCCGAGGCATGCGGTACACGACGCACGCGCTCGTTGCGGTATGCGCGCGAACTACTAGTGTCTACAACAAAATGGACCTTACTTAAAAAGTACCCCTCGTATATTGTTTATATGCTTATATGTTTTATATTTTAATGCTATGTTGTTTATTTTATTGCAATTTGTATCTTATTTTATTGTATTTTGTTGTTCGGGCTTGGCCTCATGTAAGCCACCCTGAGTCCCCGTTGGGAGAGATGGTGGCGGGGTATAAATAAAGATGATGATGATGATGATTATTATTATAAAGCTTATCTTTTACCAAAAACACACAGTCCTCCAGATGTGACTGACAGCATTCTTCAATGCTGGTTAATTTGCTGGGATTTGCAGTTTACAAAGGCAACAAGACTCCTAGAGCCCTTCCACACAGCCATATAGCCCAGAATATCAAGGCAGGAAATCCCACAATATTTGCTTTGAACTGGGTTATCTGAATCCACACTCAGATAATGTGGGATTTTCTGCCTTGATATTCTGGGATATAGGGCTGTGTGGAAGAACCCCTAGTCTTAAAACTTAGCATGTGGCTTGGTCCTTAGTAGAAACCAAACTGTTCCCACACTTCTTGAAGATCCTATGACTGCATGTGCTTCAAGTTGTAAATGCTGTTTTTTAAAAAAATGGCTGCCTTGCAATTTATTTTCTGATTTGTGTTTCCTAAGGGGGAGGGAAAAAAAATCACGAAAAGCACTTTCCTCTGTAAACATCTTTCTGATGCACACATTACTTTCCCTGTGAGTAAGATGACGCACCGCTTGGATCCTTGCCTTGACTTCCTAGCGCTGGAGAAGTCTGTTGTGAAGACCATTCCTCATGCCAGCCTTCACACATCTTCCATTTTTATAATCACTTCCGCCTACCCCTCGCAGGGCTGAGCTGGGGTTATTTGCCAAGACCGATGAAATGCACGTCTCCCCACCATATGCCAGCCTGCAATCAATTTATTTTTCATACAAACAAAACGCAGGTATGTTTGCTGCTGGGTCCCTACATTTCACACTAGGCGGGAGTGACATTTATAACTGATGGGGCCATCAACCTGCCTTGCTTATATATGTAATCTGTGATTTGTACGTGAGTGTGTGTTTTCTGTCTTCTACTTCACTGCGTGGATAGAAATAAACCTTTTCTTAGTTGTAGTTAACAACAGCTTTGTGGTTGCTGATGGAGACTGCAGAATCCAGTAAAGAGAGCATAGTGAAACTCTGGTAGGTTGGTTTTCCAAGCTCAGAAAGGTAGGTCCCTTCTACACTGTCATATAATCCAGATTATCAAAACAGATCATCTACATTATCTGCTCCGAATGGGATTATATGAGTCTACTTTGCCATATAATCCAATTCAAAGCAGATAATCTGGAATTTGTATGGCAGTATCGAAGGGTATAGTATAGAGGCATGAATGGAGGGCGAAAGAGAGAAATGTGCCAAGAGGAAGGCACGTTATGCCAACCCAGACCGGAACTGCCTTCCACCTGGAAACCAATGCCCTCACTGCGGGAGAAGACGCAGATCAAGAATAGGGCTCCACAGTCACCTATGGACCCATTGCACACCGCACACTGACCCTGGAGGACCATCCTACTCGAACAATGAGAGATCGCCTAAGTATAGAAGGAGCTGCAGAGTGAAGCACCAAGCAACACTGGAGTCTCAGGCCCATTCTACACAGCTGTATAAAATCCACATTATCTTTGAACTGGATTATATGGAAGTGTAGTTCCACATAAATCAGATAAAGTGGATTTTCTGCTTTGATAACCTGCATTATCTGGCAATGTAGAAAGGGCCTCAGGCTGAATCTACACTGCCATATAATCCAGATTATCAAACCATATAATCCACATTATCTGCTTTGAAGTGGATTATATGAGACGACACTGACCCCATCTACACTGCCAAATAAAATCCAGATTATCTGCTTTAAACTGGATTATATGGCAGTGTAGATTCATACAATCCAGATCAAAGCAGATAATGTGGACTATCTGCTTTGACAATCTGGATTATTTGGCAGCGTAGAAGGGGCCACTGCCATATAATCTAGTTCAAAGCAGATAAACTGGGTTTCATATGGCAGTGTGGATGGGGCCTTATTTTCTTCCCTTTCCTTGCTTATACAGAAGCTTAATGTGTAATTTTATTTTAGAAATTTAGTGGTCTGAGAGAAAGAAGGAGCAAAGACATACTTATTAACCAGTTTCCTCAGTTTGGATACTGGGAAAAATCTTTCTTGATACTTGCTGTCTCTCCAGGTGATCCGGATCCTCCTTTTGGGTCTGGCCAGTCTCTGCTTAAGCAGGGCCTCCCAAATTCGTGTTTGATGTCACATTTCTAAGTCAAAGAGCGGGTGTTGTCCGTGAACTGGCATCCCTTTTATCAAATGGCAAGATCAAAGTTTATATATAAAACTTTGATCTGCCATTTGATAAAAGGGATGCCAGTTTACCACCCCATTGTATATATATAATGGGACTTCAGCATCCATGAATTTTTGTTTTCACTGGAAGGGTCCTGGAATCCAACCTTGGTACACAAATGAGAGTTTCCTGTCTGTCTTCATTCAGTTCAAGTTTGGCTAAACACATGAGGGCTATTCAGGTGTTGCTCATTTTGCTTTCATCCCCCTTCATTGTTATTTTTCTCAAATGGAAAGCACCGGAAAGAAAGGTTGCTCTTCATGGGAAGGGTTTCCACATGAACAAAAGCCCTGATTTCCATAGTTCTTGCCTGCATGATGACCATCCATACAAACAGCCATCGCTGCCCTCCAGACAAGTCAATTTTTAAGAGGTGAACACTACGGTGATGTAGTGGAAGGGTTAGGATTGCTCTCGTCTATATTTTTTTATAAAGCTGGGCGAATAATGCCCTGGTAGAATTTCTCCTGTCACTGCAAAGCAGTGCCTCCAAGTCCCATTCCCGCAAGGATTCCCAGAAGAATACTGTGGTCTACAGTATCAAAGGCTGCTGAGAGGTCCAAGAGAACCAACAGGGACACACTCTCCCTGTCAAGGTATCTGTGTAGAACATGCACTAAGGAGACCAAGGGTGTCTCAGCCTAAAGCCAGACTGTGACAGATCCAGATATTCAGTGTCTTCCAAGAATACTTCAAGTTTCTAGGCCACCACACATTCCAAGACTTTGCCCCAAAAGGGGAGATTGGAAACTGGCAGATAGTTGACCAATTGAGTGAGGCCCAGTGATGGTTTATTCAACAGCGGTTTGATCATGGCCTCCTTTAGGCCTGCTGGAATCTTGCCTTCTTGTAGGGTGCATTGACCACCACCTTCACCCACTCTGCCAAACCACCTCTGGCTTGCTTTATCAGCCAGGATGGATAGGGGTCCAGGATGCATGTAGTTGGCCTTGCCTCTCCAAGGATCTTGTCCACATCCTTGGGTTGCACCAATTGAAATAAAGTTATTGTGCAATTTATTGTTCACTGCTTCAGTCATGCAGTGTGTGAACTCATCTCTGAATTTGCCTCTCTTCTTTCTCCAGTTCGTTACATTGGTTGCCCACAGTAGGAATGCTTCTGGTATTGCAAAGTGGGAGGGAGTTACATAGGAACAACTGCCCCCCTCTCTTTCTCTGGACTTTGGGGTGTTTTTCTTCTCTGTTTTGTTTCATCAACATTTGATCTCTTTTCTTCTTCCCTCCCAACCCGCCTCTTTTTTGATAAATGACATAATACACAAATTACATTTAGCCTTGCAAATTTTCCTGGCAGTAACAGATGTTGCTGTGCATATGGAAAACAGCTATTTGTATCCATTTACTCTTAACAAAAGATTTGTAGATTGACAGAATGTGTGCCTGAAAGGAGGGCTGTTAAACTATTATATGAGCAAGGAACAGAGGCTCGGTTTGGCTTTAAATGGAGCTCTAATTAGTTTTTTTTAATATTCTACATAGCTATCGGATAATATCTCCTAATGGGTATTTACAATGGGATGAGGGAAATGGGGGTAGGAGGCACAGATAAGGTAGCGGTAGCAAGAGCATGTGCTATGCCTGTTCCTGTCACTGGGGTACACCGAGGATCATCTGTTAATATGCACATCACAGGTGGACATGTGCCAACCAGGGACAGAGCCAGGCACTGTGCCAAGAAAGATCACCATGGTTGATTCGTGCTTAAATTCTGACTGGCAGCTTGTGCTCATCCCCAGGTGTGGATTGCTCTCTCCCCCATTTCTCAACATATATCTTAAAAAACAATGTTTTCTGCCCTCTTCTCTCTAGCCTGGTGCCTTACAGTTGGGTGGAGGTGATCCTCTTCAGAAGCTAGACAAGGTTACCTGGACTGAGTTGGTGCCAATGTAACAAACCAGTGTCTGGGCTGTGCTACCTGTGGCTGTGTGTGCGCTCATATGTATTCATTGCATCTGTATCTACTCACATGTATATATTCTAAACACATAGATAACCAGGCAGATGTTAGTTATGGTGTACACTTGCCTCCCTTTCCCCTTGACATTTAGTTTCTCACACAGAACAGGGTTGAGTAACGTAATGGAGCAGGAATATTATTGACCCCATCTCTACTCCCTTGGTGGGCCTCTATTGTTGTGTTCTTTCCAACTTATGGTGACTCTAAGGCAGTGGTTCTCAACCTGGGGTCCCCAGATGTTTTTGGCCTTCAACTCCCAGAAATCCTAACAGCTGGTAAACTGGCTGGGATTTCTGGGAGTTGTAGGCCAGAAACATCTGGGGACCCCAGGTTGAGAACCACTGCCTAAGGCAAGCATGGGCAAACTTCGGACCTCTGGGTGTTTTGGAAGTCCCCCAAAGGGGGACTCAGGGCGGCCTAACAAAAGCATCATACGATGCTAGCATCATAAAAACAACCACAGTACAATCAAAATATTAAAAATTAAAACAATTAAAAAAATTAATTAAGACACATCAATTAAAATCAAAATCCAAAAGCCAGTCCGGGTCAATTCATTGCCGTAAGTTGTGTGATCTTCCACTTGCTGCTTGGTCCCATAACCAGGTCTTGATTTTCCTTCTAAAAGACAAGAGGGAGGTGGGCAATCTGTTATCTCTAGAGAGGGCATTCCATAGGTGAGGGCCACTGATGAGAAGGCCCTGTCTCTCGTCCCCATCAACCATGTTTGCATGTTGGGGGGGGGGATGTTTAAGGAAAAGCTGAGTAAATATCCAGACTACCTGTCTGAATGTATCTCCTGCCACTAATCATCATGAAGTTTAAGACCTTCAGGATAGGCCCTGCTCTCGATTCCAACACTATGGCAAACATGGTTGATGGGGACGAGAGACAGGGCCTTCTCATCAGTGGCCCCCAATCAAGAACCACTGGTCAATCTGGTTCAATCTGGTTCAAACTGAACACTGTCCATGGTACTTCCATGCCCAGTTATTCTATCCCCTGAAACTTGGCGCACTTTTATATGCTTGCTGGATTTGGTTGCTGGTAGGCAATGGGATCTGCAATGTACAATATTCCAGGTGTGGTCTAACCAAGGCAAAATAGAGGGGTAACATGACTTCCCTGGATCTAGACACTATACTCCTATTGATTCAGGCCAAAACCCCTTAGGCTTTTTTTGCCACCACATCACATTGTTGGCTCATGTTTAACTTGTTGTCCACGAGGACTCCAAGATCTTTTTCACACATACTGCTCTTGAGCCAGGCGTCCCCCATTCTGTATGTCTTCTTGAATGTCAATTCCCAGCAGCCAAAGCCAACACAGTCACTGGTAATAGATGATGGGAGCTTCAGGATAGATCTAGACCGTCCTATAACCCAGGATCTGATTCCAGATTATATACTTTGAACAGGATTATACGAATCTACACTGCCAGATAATCTGGGATAAACAGCTAATCTGGGCTCTGATTAGGGCAGACCAAGGTCAAGATGGATGGATGGGATCCTTGAAGTGACTGACTTGACTTTGAAGGAGTTGGGGGTGGCCATGGCTGACAGGGAGCTCTGGCGTGGGCTGGTCTATGAGGTCACAAAGAGTCTGAAGTGACTGAATGAATAAACAACTGGGATCAGATCCTGGGATATAGTGTAGATCAAACCTCAGTTTAGCACTTTCAGGAGGATCACAAGCTATCAAATCCTGCACTGAATGGCACTGACAGTTAAATGTGTGAACTCTCTCCATTGAAAAGGTCATAAATCTCTACTTCATGGGGTTTGATGGGTCATTCACACATGGAAACCATGGATCGAAGTTGTAATCTCTGGATAATAAATATGCATGGGCAAATGTGCTCAGTGACCCTTCAGTCTCAGCCCTTTTCCCATTCCTGCTGTTCCTAAAATCTTTCCCTGCCTCCCTACTCTGCTCATATTTCACCCCATCTGTATTTACAGCCCCCAGCTTTTCTTCTCCTCCATCTCCCCCCATCCTCACTCAACACCCCCGCATGGGCTATTATGTTGATGCACCTCAAACCTGACCTCATTTCTTCCAGCCAGGCTTTGAAAAGTACAAAGGGGGGGGGGGCACATCTTGGATGAGCACAGGAAAATATAAACAAAAACTTGAATCCCAGCCAGCAGCACCATGTAGGGGCCTTTGTTGATATAATTAGAGTTTTGAAATAGAATTGATCAAGTGCCACTCCCCAAGACAAATTGCATCCTTTCTTCCCCCAGCGCGACTCTGGATGCTGCAGAGACTGGGGCTTTGCAATCATCGGCGAGCAGAACAATCTTTCCTTTTACTTGAGCAAATATGATGGGCAACAGCAGGAGGGGCAAGGATGAGGTGCATAGATCTTTGCTCTGGCAGGCGCACTTGGCTACTGCAGGGGTTCAACTAGCTCCTTCTTGAGGCTCTTCCTAAATGATGGGTAAACTTCTTTTGTAGGGGTTGGTGGAGGAAATGGTGCCATGTGTGGGAGTGGGGAAAATTCTTATTTCTTTAATTAAAACATTTATATTCCACCCTTCTTACCCCAAAGGGGACTCAGGGCAGAGCACAACATATATACGGCAAATATTCAATGCCAAAACATAAAATAAACTATTGTATTGTTGAAGGCTTTCATGGCCAGAATCACTGGGTTGTTGAAGGTTTTTTCGGGCTATATGGCCATGGTCTAGAGGCATTCTCTCCTGACGTTTCGCCTGCATCTATGGCAAGCATCCTCAGAAGTAGTGAGGTCTGTTGGAACTAGGAAAAAGGGTTTATATATCTGTGGAATGACCAGGGTGGGACAAAGGACTCTTGTCTGCTGGAGCTAGGTGTGAATGTTGTGTAGGGAAGCTGATGAGGAAACACAACATACAAACTATCTACAGACCCACCAAGAAAATCCAACAAACGGCAAAGGACAAGAGGGATCCTCTCACTTCTGCAGGAGTCTACTGTGACCCATGCAGCTGTGGACAAGTCTACATAGGGACGACCAAATGCAGCTCCCAAACACGAATCAAGGAACATGAGAGGCATTGCAGACTACTTCAACCAGAGAAATCAGCCATAGCAGAGCACCTGATGAACCAACCTGGACACAGCATATTATTTGAGAACACAGAAATGCTGGACCACTCTCACAACCACCATGTCAGACTACACAGAGAAGCCAGTGAAATCCACAAGCATGTGGACAATTTCAACAGAAAGGAGGAAACCATGAAAATGAACAAAATCGGGCTACCAGTATTAAAAAACTCTAAAATTACAACAGCATAACAACAGAGAGGAAACAAACAAGGACATCTAATCACCTTGCAACAAAAGTTTGCTTCAGGCACTGTCAGGCCATTATATGCTAATCAAGGTGGTCAGCTCCAGCAGACAAGAGTCCTTTGTCTCACCCTGGTCATTCCACAGATATATAAACCCATTTTCCTAGTTTCAACAGACCTCACTACCTCTGAGGATGCTTGCCATAGATGCAGGCGAAACGTTAGGAGAGAATGCCTCTAGACCATGGCCATATAGCCCGAAAAACCCTACAACAACCCAAAATAAACTATTGTCCATTGTTTGAAATCAGAAGACCTTTCCTTCTTGGAAGAAGAGCAATGACCCATCTTGATAAAATAGTAGAGACATCACACTGGCAACAAAGATCTGCATACTTAAAGTAATGTTATTCCCTGTAGTAATCTATGGATGTGAGAGCTGGACCATAAAGAAGGCTGAGCGAAGGAAGATAGATGCTTTTGAACTGTAATGCTGGAGGAAAATTCTGAGAGTGCCTTGGACTGCGAGAAGATCCAACCAGTCCATACTTCAGGAAATAATGCCTGGCTGCTCACTGGAGGGAAGGATATTAGAGGTAAAGATGAAGTCCTTTGGCCACATAATGAGAAGACAGGAAAGCTTAGAGAAGATAATGATGCTGGGGAAAATGGAAGGAAATCTATATAAATAAAAATGTAATGTTTGTTTGTGGGATTAACATAACTCAAAAACCACTGGACAAATTGACATGAAATTTGGACACAATATACCTATCAGGCCAACAAGTGACCATCACTCATAAAAACACTGAAAAACACAGCGGAAGGGATTTTAAAAGCAAAAAAAAAAAGCAAATAGATATTACAGTGCATGTGCAAAATGTCTCCCTCTGGCAAACAAAACACACAATAGCATATCTCTCTTCCCGACTACTGCCCTAGACCAGGAGGCCCTTTAGGAGAGGAGGATGATCCAAATGCACTGCTTCCAAGCTGCAAGCTTTCTTCTCCTTGGATTTCTCTGAGAGCATCCCAATCCCTGCATATTTCCAATTTCCTATTCCTGGACTGCAACTCCCAGCAATCCTCCAGATAGATTAGATCAGGGGTCCTCAAACTAAGGCCCGGGGGCCAGATGCGGCCCTCCAAGGTCATTTACCCGGTCCTCACTCAGGGTCAGCCTATGTTTCAAACAACTTGAAAACACACAACAATCCTATCTCATCAGCCAAAAGTAGGCCCACACTTCCCACTGAAATACTAATAATTTTATATTTGTTGAAATTGTTCTTCATTTTAATTATTGTATTGTTTTTAAGTGTTTTTGCACTACAAATAAGATATGTGCAGTGTGCATAGGAATTCACTCATGTTTTGTTTTTGTTTTTTCAAATTATAATCCAGCCCTCCAACAGTTTGAGGAACTGTGACCTGGCCCTCTGTTTAAAAAGTTTGAGGACCCCTGGATTAGATAGAGATAGGTAGGTAGGTAGACTGATCAGGAGGACTGCTGGGAGTTGCAGTCCAAGAATAGGTAGAGAAGGAAGAAAGGGGAGAAAGAGGAAGGGAAAGAAAAGAAAAGGGGGGAGGAAGGGAAGAGGAAGAGAAGGAAGAAAGGAGAGAATGAAAGAAAAAAAGGAAGGAAGGAAGGAAGTAGAGAAAGAAAGGAGGAGAGAAAGGGGAAGATTGGCCACAGCAACGTGTGGCAGGTATAGCTAGTAAACTATAAATATACATAGACACTAAAATCAGCTATCTCCACTTTAAAATCAATTGTTTAAAACTATCTGAGAGGGTATCCACAGACTCCTTGTTTGTGTGAAAGAGGATGCAAGGCTGCCCAACCCCATGTTGAGTTGATTTATTTCCAGAAAAAATTCAATTTCTTGTCTCACTACTTCATCACACTAGAGCAGTGGTTCTCAACCTGGGGTCCCCAGATGTTTTTGGCCTTCAACTCCCAGAAATCCTAACAGCTGGTAAACTGACTGGGATTTCTGGGAGTTGTAGGCAAAAAACATCTGGGGACTCACAGGTTGAGAACCACTGCACTACAGAATGAACCCACTTTAAATCTGGTTTCTGCCTCCTGTAGAATTCTGGGGTTTGTAGTTTAGTAAGGCTATTAAAGACTCCTCCCTAAACTACATACCCCAGAATTCTGCAGGAGAAGGAACCGGATTTAAAGTGGATTCATTCTCTATTGTGATCAGGTAATCAGATGTACAATATTGAGCCTTTGCCTTATTCAGCAATCATGGGGAGCGATCAGCCCTCCAGATGTTTTGGATGACAGCTCCTATCATTCCTCAGCATTGTCCATGCTGACTGGGGCTGGTGCAGGATGAAGTCCAAAACATCAGAAGCATTTCTTCATTCCTGCTCTAGAAGTCAGGATGATGTATGAGTCCATCTCCCAACTGGGTCAATTTTTCATGCATTCCCCCCTTTGTCTGTTCTGCCTATCCTTGCATTAATCTTTTTTTTTTAAATCCCAAGCAATATGTATGTAAATTTACATTTCTAAACTTCTTTTCTCTCAAAATGTGCAGTTCCAAACTGAATGTTAATACTTCTTTTATCAAAGCAGGAAATTAGGCGCCAGAATATTGGGAAGCCGTGAAAGGGAACAGGTAACTATATTCTTATTTGTGTATCAGGAGAAGGGGATCAGAATTGTTTGTACTAAAGTTCACAAAGGTCACAGGCTTCATATCACTCTATAAGGCTCTAACTCTCTCTGTTCAGCATCTCTTTCTTCCCCTTTTTCCTGAGCACATTTGTACTCTGAAAGCTGAACTCCTGATCAGGTTGTTGCCTGGCTGGAAAGTAATAGGATTCTGCTGAAAGTATTTCTCAGCAGCGCCATCTGGGGGCACTGTTGGATTTGCATGGGTTTTGCACTCATAAGGGTTTACTCTTTAACCCAAGAGATTCTCTGAACTTGATGCTACTTTTTATTGGGAAGCATTTGTGAGTGCATTTACACTGTAGAATTATTGCAATTTGACATCACTTTTAACTGCCATGCCTCCATACTATGGAATCCTGAGATTTGTAGTTTGATGAGGTACCCATATTCTTTGGGAGAGAAGGCTGAAGATCTTGAAAGACTACAGCTCCCATGATTCCATGATATCGAAACATAGCAATTAAAGTGGTGTCAAACTGTGTTAATTCTACAGTGTAGATCAGTGGTTCTCAACCTGTGGGTCCCCAGGTGTTTTGGCCTACGGCTCCCAAAAATCCCAGCCAGTTTACCAACTGTTAATATTTCTGGGAGTTGAAGGCCAAAACATCTGGGGACCCACAGGTTGAGAACCACTGGTAGATGGACTCTGATCTGGGGAATGCCTGGCTCAACAGCAGTACATGGGAAAAAGATCTTGGTGTCCTTGTGGACAAGTTAAACATGAGCCAACAATGTCATGTGGCAGCAAAAAAAGCCAATGGGATTTTGGCCTGCATCAATAGGAGTATAGTGTCTAGATCAGTGGTTCTCAACCTGTGGGTCCCCAGATGTTTTGGCCTTCAACTCCCAGAAATCCTAACAGCTGGTAAACTGGCTGAGATTTCTGAGGATTGTAGGCCAAAACACCTGGGGACCCACAGGTTGAGAACCACTGGTATAGATCCAGGGAAAACATGCTACTCCTCTATTCTGCCTTGGTCAGACCACACTTGGAATATGGTTTCCAATTCTGGGAACTGTAATTGAAGGGAGATGTTGATAAGCTGGAAGGTGTCCAGAGGAGGGTGACTAAAAGGATCAAGGGTCTGGAGAACAAGCCCTTTGAGGAACTGGGCATGTTTAGCCTGCTGAAGAAAAGCCTGAAAGGAGTCATGATGAGGACCATGTATAAACATGTGAGGGGAATTCATAGGGAGCAGGGATCAGGCTTGCTTTCTGATGCCCTGGAGACTAGGACATGGAACAATGGCTTCAAACTACAGGAAAGGAAATTCCACCTGAACACAAGGAAGAACTTCCTCATTATGAGAGATGTTCAGCAGTGGAACTTTCTGCCTCAGAGTGTGGTGGAGTTTCCTTCTTTGATGCTTTTAAATAGAGGCTGGATGGCCATTGGTCAAAAGTGCTTTAAATGGGATTTTCCTGCTTCTTGGCAGGGGCTTGAACTGGATGGCCCATGAGGTCTCTTCCAACTCTATGAATCTATAATTGCTTAGTCTGTTCCCTGGTTACTATGTAGCTTCTATTCATGCCTGAGAAGAACTTTCTGGTTGATAGGTACACTAAGAAACTCAGAAAATTTATGTTATTGTAAGTCAAGTCCCAACATCCACCAGCCAGCATCCTTGCTTGGGAATTCTGGGAGCTGCAACAATCATTCTTTCTGTTTCTGGTTGGAACTGCCTTGCTTCACATCCAGCCCCAATTCTCAAGTCTTCTGCACTCTAGCCTTGAGGTCACCCTTTTTCACCCAGCCCCACACCAGAGTCCAGTAGTATTTAACTACAGAAGTTTATTTAGCATGTACAAAAAGGGAAAAAGGTGATTCCCCAAAAGCAGTAGAAAAGGTGCTATAAAG
>NW_026845477.1:122345584-122573457 GCF_025583915.1 Anolis sagrei ordinatus | reverse complement strand
GAAGTTTATTTAGCATGTACAAAAAGGGAAAAAGGTGATTCCCCAAAAGCAGTAGAAAAGGTGCTATAAAGTTGCAGGAGTCCATCTATACAAAGTTCAATAATCCATAAAGGCAAGGTACATGGAATCCAGGAAATCAATATTATAGGCATAAATCCATAAGAATGAGAACAGTAGCTTTTTCGAGACAAAACTCTTACAGGAACATATGCAAGCACAGGAGATAAGATTCATGAGTATGAGAGCTGATCCAGGAACTTGATTCTAGGGCAATGTTGTCTGCTCTGGAGACTCCAAGAAAACATCACTTAATTTAAGCTCAGGCCCTACCAAGAAGCCATGAGGTCATCTCTTTAACACTTCTCATTTAGTTTCAAAATCTTCTCACAGAGTCTTGACTATCTCATTAATCTATCCTTCACTCCCTCTGTGTGGAGGCCTAATTTGATATCACGGGTAAACTTCTCATGTGTTGAAGGCCAATTCCCAAGGGAAATGGAATCCCAAACATCCTCTATAACTGTTGGCACTTCTCTCTGATCTAAGGTGTGCAATTCAGCCTCTGTTTCAGCCCAATCACACACAGACTCAGGGAAAAAAAACCATAATCCCCCTTATCCTCTAACATCCTGTTGCTGAGCCCCAACAAAGGCTGTATTAAGTTGGTTAAGATTGTGCGGTAAATGTTGGCATGTTATTTTTTTTTTTGCTCTAGCAGTTTAGCTGGAATGCTACTACATGGAAGACCTAAATACCCTACCAGATTCTGATCTTGCAATTAATCAGGTTCAGGCCTGGTGAATATATTGATGGGATACTGCAACAGGTTCAGTTGGCTATATTTCAGAGGAAAGAACTAGCACAATCACCTTTGAGTATTCCTTGCCTGAGAAACCCCTTGTGAAATTCATTCATCTCAGTTGAGCCTCAAAGCCCCGCTGGAAGTGAGCCTGCACCGTCTGATGGGCAGCGTGGGGCTCTTTGGCTCAACTGGGGCCAAAGTGTCCCACAACACTCAAATTTCCTTGTATGATTAGGTCTCTAGTTGACAAGTTCAAGCCTGGTGTCTTAAGAGGAAATGGTCCCAACAGGTCATCCATCTATCTCTTGCTCCACCAGCAGAAGAATTATTTATTATTTATTTACTATATTTGTATACCACCCTTCTCAGCCCGCAGGTGACTCAAGGCGACTCAATGAGGGTGGGATGCGCAGTAAACTCTACCATTTCTTGGGAAGGATTCAGGAAAAGACATCTCCTCACTCTTCCCTTCCCAGGGCCCTTTCTTCTTCATAGCATCACAATATAAAACAGGTCAAGGAGCTCCACTGGCTGCCATTCATTTTCTGGACCAAATTCAAGGTGCAGGTTCTTAGCTACAAAGCCCTGAACGGTATGGGACCTGCCTACCTTCGTGACCGCATCTCTGTATATGAACCCACACAATCTCTTTGATCATCTGGAGAGGCCCTGATCATGCTCCCACCTGCATCGCAAGCGCAATTGGTGGGGACGAGAGAGCGGGCCTTTTCGGTGGTGGCCCCTCGACTCTGGAACTCACTCCCTAAGGACATCAGGCATGCCCCAACTTTGGCTGTCTTTAAGAGGGGCTTGAAGACGTGGCTGTTCCAGTGTGCCTTCCCAGAATCATGATCCCATAGCACTTTGTCCTCCAAAACACTTTATATTGTTTTAGGTCTGCTCGTCTGTTCCCACAAACCGCCCCATCACTTTTTTCGCCCATGTCCAGCATTATTTTTTAATCTTTTAAATTTAATTACATTTGGCCTACCCATAGATTTTAAAGTATGTTGTCTTATTGATAATGCTTGTGTTATTGTTATATTGTTTTGTTGTTTTTAAATTGCTTGTATTGTTATTGTTATTGCTTGTATTGTTGTATTTTGGGCTCAGCCTCATGTAAGCCGCACTGAGTTCCTTGGGGAGATGGTAGCGGGGTATAAACAAAGTGGTGTTGTTATTATTATTATTATTATTATTATTATTATTATTATTATTATTATAGATAATCCAACCTCGCCAAATCTGATTCACGATGTGACCAATGAACCAGGGATCTGCACCTTGCATTATTGGCTGTGTGCTTTAATACCTCTGCTGGGAATTGCAGGAAGCTTCTGTGTGTGGTGGCCTTAGCCCAAGGTTGTTCAAAGCAAGCCAGTGCTGTTTATCAACCAAACCAGCCTTCCCCTAACCCAAGTGACTTCAGATGTATTGAATTGCAGCTTCCATTATCCATCCGGCACAGGAATAGGATAGTAGTCAAGCACATCTGGAAAGCACCAGGCTAAGAGGGGCATGTCTCATTTAGCCAGTTGAAGAGTTCTGGAGAACCCACAGTCTTGCATGCTGGTTTGAGACCTCAGCCTAAGAAAATACTCCCACAGTATATATTAGTTTTGGACATGCACTAAGTAAAGTATGGTCAACATGGCTTCATTTCCTTTTTGTGTACACTACAATTTGTTAAGCCAGTCCATTTGCAGAACGCACAAAAATGAGTTTGCACTCATTACAATCTTTCAAAAGAAAATCTAAGGACTGTGACCTCCCTCCCAAATTAAAACTAATGTCATACTTGATCCTTTGTGGGGGTGGAGGTGAATAGTTCGTAGTTTTTAAGAGCAGTAATTTACCACCCTCTGTTTTTCCATGAATCATCATTCTAAGAAACTCTCCAAACTGGAAAGAGGCAATCCAGGTGCAATGACTCATGGGAGAGATGAAGTAGGCAGCCTCTTTAAAGTTCCTCTTTGTTCTTAGATGCTAAGCAATGTCAGTTGGGGTTAGTGCTTGGACTGGAGACTGCCAATTTGTATCATGTGCTGTAGGTTATGTTTCAGAGGAAAGAACTGGCCAAACTTCCTCTGAGTATTCCTGGCCTAAGAAAACCCTGCAAAAAATCATGGGAACACTCATAACTCCCCATAAACACATAGAGAATTGGCTTAAATACTGTAAAGGTACAATATCCCATCTGATCTTAGAAACTAATCAGGGTTAAGCTTGGTAAGCACTTGGATGTGAACAAGACCAGGTGATATTAGCTATATTTCATTGGAAGGAATGGGCAGAAATCACCTCTGAGGTCTGCTTGTCTTAAAAAAATGAAATTTATGGAGTTACCATAAGTCAACGGATGATTCAAAGTCATGCACACATGCATGCATGTGCACACATAGGAACATGGGAAACTGCCTAATACTGGGGCCCCTGTATTGTCGAAGGCCCCTTCTACACAGCTGAATAAAATCCCACATTTTCTGCTTTGAACTAGAATATATGGCAGTATGGACTCAGATAACCCAGTTCAAAGCAGATATTGTGGGATTTTCTGCCTTGAAATTCTGGGATAGAGGGCTGTGTGGAAGGGCCCTAGGGTTCAGGCAGAAGTCTTTCCCATCACTATGGGTCCTTCCACACAGCCATATAACCCAGAATATCAAGGCAGATAATCCACAATATCTGCTTTGAACTGGATTAGCTGAGACCACACTGCCATATAATTTAGTTCTATTTGGATTATATATAGCTGTGTGAAAGAGGCCTGTGTGACAACACTAGGTACTAAGCAGTGAGCAGTTTTGGTGCAACTCTATGTTGGCTGTAATGGTTTGATGCAATGAAATGCACAACTCAACCTTAATTGAAGAAGACAAGGCATGAAATCATACGGAGAAACATCAGAGAGCATCCAATGTGGATAGTTGGTCTGGGCTCGCAGATGTCTAAGGGCCCTTCCACAAAGCCATATAACCCAGAATATCAAGGGAGTTAATCCACAATGTCTGCTTTGAACTGGGTTATCTGAGTCCACACTGCCATATAATTCAGTTCAATCTGTATTATGTATAGCTGTGTGGGAGTGGCCTTTGGCTGGATCTGCACTGCCCTATATCATAGGATCTGATCCCAGATTATCTGCTTTGAACTGGATTATAGGAATCTACACTGCCAGATAATCTGGGATAGTTAGATAATCTGGGATCAGAGCCATCTTAAAATATTTTACTGGGACCAGTATTGTACACCAGCTCCTTGGTTTACTGAGTAACTCTTCCCAACCTACTTTACATGCACCTGCTGCATCGGAAAAAGGGGGTCATTTCTGGTGGCAATCAGAGTACAACATTTCTTTGCAGGAGAGTAAGATCAGGACACATTATTTATGGAAGTATAGTTTAGAATACATAACTGATGATGATAATGTAGATTGCTGGTCTGGATTTATTTGGGTTCATCTACACCAGTGGTTCTCAACCTATGGGTCCCCAGGTGTTTTGGTCTACAACTCCCAGAAATCTCAACCAGTTTTCCAGCTGTTATGACTTCTGGGAGTTGAAGGCCAAAACATCCAGAGGGCAGAAGCACATGCCTGATTTACACTGTGGAATTAAAGCAGTTTGGCACCACTTTAGCTACCATAGCTCAATGCTATGGAACCATGGGAGATGTAGTTTTACAAGTTCTTGCACCTTCTCTACAAAATAATGCTTGTGCCTCACCAAACTACAACTCCTAGGATTCAACAGCATTGAGCCATGGCAGTTAAAATGGTGCCAAACTACTAAAGCTGGTGCTTTGCTTCTAAAGTGTTTCTAAAGTTCTGGTGTTGAAAATTTCAGAACTCTAACACAACTTTCAGAATTTAATTATTATTTTGTTACTGGTGATTTTTATGACCGATCTAATTAAGAACTTCCATTTATAACAACATTTTGAAAGCTTTGTTAGAGTTCTGAAACCTTAGAAACACTTTAAAAGCAAAGTACCAGGGCCTTCTAGTTTTGTAAGTACTTTAGAACCATTTAGAACATGGATTGCCCATGCCTAAAAACTACATTAATTCTGCAGTGTAGAATGATGCACCCTTTCTCAGGACATGCCAACAGTTCTCCCAGTTGGTGAACTACTTTTTCCATTATAACAAACCTGATCCATAAACTAATAGGGAAATGTCATTGAAAGCATTGGACAGATGTTTATTCTGATTTCCACCCATCTAATCAATTAGTTTATGAGACCCATTTGTGTTCGACTTGCCTTTTTCTAACCATCTGTATATTTTTCTTGTCCCTGCCTTCCAAAATGGAAAGCATATACTGTATAATCTGCCTGTGCCAAGCATACCCTAATCAGTTTTTCTTTCATTGCCATAGTTAAAAATAATTTTCTATACTCTTGGACTGGGGAATTTTTTTTTTCGGCATGAGTATGAAGTGTAGTTGCTCTTCCATCTGTGCTTGGTAAGGCCTGCTTGCCTCAGAGGTAACATGTTCATCCGTTGCAGTGCATACATTCCCTCCCATAAACATTTTATTCACACCTTTATTGCAACCTTGGAGTCCCCATAATTGCCCACCTTTCGAAGTGAATTGCCTAGTATTTCATCCCAGAACTGATAAGATACAGTTCCCACCCCTTAATATATACTCTCATTAAATCAACTTCATATAGAAGGCAAAGGCAGGTTTTGGTGCCAAAATTTTGGATTTTGATATGTCTCACAAATGAGAAAAGGGGAAATTGCTAGTGCTGCCATAGAGGGCAAAATGCACCTGGTCACTATCATTTTCCAGCCCAGGAATTCAAAAAGTTCAGTGGTGGTGGTATGGTAAATAGAGTAGGGGGTGGTCAGCCAGGTCTAATGGAACAGACTAAACCAGGCATCCTCAAAGAGAAGCCCCCCAGCTGTTTGGTCCTCCAACTCCCAGAAGCCCTAGCCAGCTTGTTCAGTGGTCAGGAATTCTGGAAGTTGGAGGCCCAAACAGCTGGAGGGCCACAGTTTGACTATGCATGGAATATTTAATTATTTAAGAAATTTATATCTCTTTGAAAATGTAATGAATTCTAGTAAATGATACTGTATGTTATACTTATTTTGCACAAGTTCCCATTTGGATATAGATCTAGACACATTTCATTATTTTTGAATGTATATTTTTTGACTGTATATCAGATTGTTTGTGTCATATATATATATATATAGGTCAGCAGGTTTGGAGCCCAGTATTTCTAGCTCCCAAAGGATCAAATGGGACGTGGATGGGATGATGGCAATGAGTGGAGGCTTTATTCTACTTGGCCAAAGAGGACACCAGCAAAGACAGTGCTCCAAAAACTGACATAGGAGCCCCTGATGATGCAGTGGATTAAACCGCTGAGCTGCTGAACTTGTTGATCGAAAGGTCACAGGTACAAATCCGGAGAGCCGCATGAGCTTCCACTGTCAGCCCCAGCTTCTACCAACCTAGAAGTTTGAAAATATGCAAATGTGAGTAGATAGATAGTTACTGTTCCGTTGGGAAGGGAATGGCGCTCCATGCAGTCATGGAGCGCTGGCCACATGACCTTGGAGGTGTCTATGGACAACTCTGGCTCTTCGGCTTGGAAATGCAGATGAGCACCAACCTCCAGACACAACTGGACTTAATGTCAGGGGAAAACTGTTACCTTTGGTTTATTTATAGGAATTTGACAGCTATTCAAAACAAAGCCAAGTTGCTGCAATGGTCTCTTATTAGCCCAAAGTGGTACTGGCTAGGATCCACTCCATGATAGGTCAGAAGCGCTATCCTTCTCTGTTGCCGATTGACTCTGGTCATACTGGGAAATTTAATAAACAGCTATTGGATTATTTTGAGGAAAAAAAGAAATTTACATCCCACCTTTCCCCACTCAAGGGCCGAAGGTGGCATACACCCAATAAAACATACAATATACAAGTTAAAACCATAAATATTAGACATGCTGTAAACTCTGATACAGTTCAATAAAATAAATTATATTAACCCAATCGTATAAAACATAGGCCTTCCTAGCCACTTAGTATCCTTGAATTATGATTCCCCCAAAAGCTTCCTTGAACAGGAAGGTTTTAAGGCACTTTCTAAATGTTAGTAAAGAGGATCCAGATCTAATATCACCTGGCAGGGCATTCCAGAGGGAAGGAGCCTGTAAAGGACCTCTCTCTATCTCTCTTCAGATGCTGAGTGTCTCAGATGTTACAGGATACTAACAATTTCCCATTGGACCCAAGATATCTCCCTGGGGTGTACGGAGGAACCCTATCTCTCAAATAATCTGGATCAATGCCATGAAGGGCTTTAAAGAACAACACCAGCACTGTGAAATGGGCCCATAAATGAATAGGGAGCCAGTGTAGCTGTTGAAGGAGTGAAGTGGTGTGTGCTCTTATGTTTGCTCCCAACAACAGCTTAGCTGCTAATCTTTGAACAAATTGGTGTTTCCGAACTGTTTCCAAAGGCTGCCCCACGTAGCGTGTGCTACAGTAGTCCAGGTGGGATGTAATCAGGGCATGTACCTCTGTGGCCAGGTCAGATTTTTCCAGGAATGGTTGAAGTTGGCGCACCAGTTTAAGTTGTGCAAAAGCAACCCCAGTAACCGTCACCTGTGCTTTCAGGTTTAAGAATGAATCCAGAATCATCCCCCCGCCCCAACTGCAAACCTGGCCTTTAAGGAGGAGTGTGATCCCATCCAGCTCTGGTTGTAACCCTATTCCTGGATCCATCTTACGTGAGACCAGTAGTACTTCCATCTTAATCTGGATTCAGTTTCAATTTGTTCACCCTAATCCAGCACATTACTGCTTCAAGGCACCAGTTCTGACACAGCATGACTTCCTTAGTGATTTCTGGTGGAAAGGAATAGTAGAGTTGAGCATCATCTATGTACAGATTATACAAAAATCCAAAACTCCAGATGATATCCCAGCAGTTTTATGTAAATGTTAAATAACATTGGGAAAAGTGATGAGACCTGAAGGACCCTCACAGTCTAATTGCCATAGGGTTGAGCAGGACTAACCCAATACCACCTTCTGGCTGCTATCCATGAGAAAGGACTAGAACCACTGCAAAACACAGCCTCTCAGCTTCACACTCATTCGATGCTCCAGAAGGATCCCATGTTTGATGGTGTCGAAAACCGCTGAGAAGTCCAGGAAAATCAAATAGGTCACACTCCGGGTTGTTGTAGGTTTTTTCAGGCTGTATGGCCATGGTCTAGAGGCATTCTCTCCTGACGTTTTGCCTGCATCTATGCTTGTCATAGATGCAGGCAAAACATCAGGAGAGAATGCCTCTAGACCATGGCCATACAGCCCGAAAAAACCTACAACAACCCAGTGATTCCGGCCATGAAAGCCTTCGACAATACAGGTCACACTCCCCTTTTCTTGTTCTCCACTAGATCATCCACCAAGGTGACCAAAGCTGTTTCTGTTCTATGACCTGGCCTGAAGACAGTTTGAAATGGATCAAGAATATCTGCTTCATCCAAGAATCCCTGAAGTTGTCTGGCCACCACCTGTTCCAGAATTTTGCTAATAAATGGTCTATAGTTTTCAAGTATGGTCAGATTAAGGGATGATTGTTTTCAATGTAAGTCACACCACCACTTCTCTTAGTACCGCAGGGACTTTGCCTTGGTGGAGTGAGGTGTTGATAAGCTCCCTTATACATAGCATGCACCCCCTGGATTGTTTAACAAGCCAGGAGGGACATGAGTCCAGGATACAAGTGGACTTTCCTACTATTCAGAAAAGTGGATGATTCCCTTTTTGAAAAAAGATAAATTACAATATTTGCATTGATCCATGAATACGTTGATCCAGATTTTTAGGACTGATTTTTTTTGCAAATATTTCTAGACTTATACACGAAAGTCTACAGTAAATTTCATTGCTAACTCAGAAGAGCAAGATGTAAATTTGCTATAAAAGGTGAATGTGATGTCAGTGACTGAGTTATGTTGCACTTGAGTGTGGTTAACAGTGTGGGACGGCACTGACGGGGTTGGATTAAGACATGCTGAGGATAGAACTATATCAATTTTAGGTGGTCCCATAGCATGAGCAAACACATCTTAATAGCAATATATTTTTGTATTTCGGGGGCTCTCATTTTCTGAGGGCTGAAGCTACTTTCCATAGTTGTGAATGAACCTGGCAAAGAACAGAGGAGATAAAGATATTGGATATGCTGACACAGACCAAGGTAAGGTCTAACTAGGGCAGGGTCTGACTAAGCTCAGCTGGAACAACTGCTCTCCATTGGAACTTCACTGGCTCTGGACCCAGTGCCAAAATGGAAAGTACTAGTTTGCTGCTTCTGATTTCATTATTTTCAAAATTTTATGCATTGTGATCAGGTTGTTAATCTCACTAGAACTGCAAACATATTAAGGTTGCCAGTTCAATATTGTACAAGGCCCTGAGGTTTCCAGGCCAAAATCCGAGATCTAGGTATATAGCCCCTGGTGATGTTTTTCAAACAAACATACACAAACACACAGAGAGAACAATATTTTCCTGTTTTGAAATTAAATTATCCTAGCTAAAGGTACTGTTCTCAAATCAAGTGATATTAGAGTATTATTCCTTCTCAGGGAGGTGAAATAAGAAATGTTTAATCTAGCCTACTTGCTTCCAGTTAGCTGGTGGATACAGAGTCATGTGGAGAGTGAGTGCTGACACCATGATGACTGGGAAAGAAGGAAGAAGCTAACTAATTCCATAAATCCTCTGGAGGGTCTTCACAAGTCACAAGAATCAATCAGTTAGCATTGCAAATAGTCAGAAGCTGCTGCACTACTAGCTGAGCTGAAGATTTGCAACCAGCCCATTCCTCTTGCTTTGAGTTGGACCAGAAAGAAAGAAAGAAAGAAAGAAAAGAAAGAAAGAAAGAAAGAAAGAAAGAAAGAAAGAAAGAAAGAAAGAAAGAAAGAAGGAGAGAAGGAAAGAAGGAAAGAAAGAAAGAAAGAACTGTACCTCTGTTTCTTGCCTGGAAGCGACATGTGAAAACTGGGAAGACTGCAGAATTTAGATTAGGCTCCAGCAGTTTGGCCACGTACTTTCGCCCATCATGAGGAGACAGCAAAGCCTAGAGAAGACAATGATGCTGGGGAAAGTGGAAGGCAAAAGGAAGAGGGGCCGACCAAGGGCAAGATGGATGGATGGCATCCTTGAAGTGACTGGACTGACCTTGAAGGAGCTGGGGGTGGTGACGGCCGACAGGGAGCTCTGGTGGGCTGGTCCATGAGGTCATGAAGAGTCGGAGACGACTGAACAAATGAACAACAACAACCAGCAGTTTGCTTTTGCCTAAGGCTCCTTCTACACCGTCATATAAAACCCAGATTACCTGGTATGAAATTATTTATATGGCAGTGTAGACTCAAATAATCCAATTCAAAGCAGATAATGTGGATTATCTGCTTCGATAATCTGGACTGTATGGCATGGTAGAAGGGGCCTCCATCTCCTGGGCTCCATTTCTCCTCTCCAACTGAATGCAAATTGCTGTTCTACTTTGAGCTCAGTGTGCACAAAGAGAGGTAATCTGAGGACAAAGGGAGAAAGTGGGAGGAAGAAAGAGAAAATGGGTCATTTAAAGAGCTACTCAAAAATGGGATGACAGAGAATTAATGCAAACTGTTCGTGACACATTCGGACACTCAGAGGGTGTACTAGGGTGCTGCACATTTCTACTGGAAGAGACAAAGCACAATACAGGAGGATATTGTTGTGATGGGTTTGTGATTTGCTTGCACCGCTGCCATCAACTGGCCTTGGCTGCACAAGATGACCATGGGGAAGATGCAGTGCTGCTTGGCCAGTGTACAGACAGCCGCTCTCTGTTCCCAAGGGATCTGCCTGCCATTATATATTTTTCCCAGGTATGGGTTACTGAGGTCACTTCTTCAAGGGTTTTGAATTGTGCAAGGCTTTCTTTCTCCAATCATTTGTCTTTCTAGTCTTGACATGAAAGGCCTCTGCCAGATGAGTCATCTTTGTCTGAAGACACAATAATCAAATCTTATAGGGATGAGTTAGCTACCCCCACACCTTATATAACTTTTAACTACCCTGTTGAAGTCACAGTCAGATAGGGTTGAAAAGTTATATTCTATTCCAGCTGCCCCTGAACTGGCAGTACTTAGAGGTGCCCAATTTTAGTTCCCATCATCCTCATCCACATGGCCCTGTTGGATAGAGATGTAATGGGTTTTGTTCCAACTCATTTGAATGACACTAGGATGGAGGAGGCAATTGGACATACACACACTTTCAAGGTGAAGTGGGCATTCTAATCTTCATTTGAGTCAACTTCAGAGACTGCAATTTCATTGTAATAGCCACAGGCTGTAGCAATTTAAAGTAGGTTTTTTTTTTACAAAGGACAATAAACATAAATATAAAAAGGGAGCATTCTCTTGAAATCCACATAGCCCATGTCCACATAGTGAATAATAATGTGCAATTTAGACCACTATTCTTAAATTAGCTTAATGAAACAGAACAAGACAAGACGGGCATTGTCTAGGTTTAATAGTACAACCCTTATGGTGTTCTTAATAAGCCTTAATCAGTTTACTTCTGAGTAAGTCTCAGATTTATTCCTTAGCATATGGTTCTAGAATTGTAGCCAGTCAGAACTCATTCCAGATTCAGGGCTTGAAATGAGTTAGGATGGGGAAAGTTAAGCTATTTAGTACCTTAATAATCTTCTTTCAAATTACAGAATTTTTCTGTGGTCATTATTTTTTTTCCCTTAGTATTCAACTGTAACCCTGTTTTTGCTAGGATTTGGGAAGGCAAAGAGTTCAACACACTGTTTCGATCCTAAATATCTCAGTGTCATCTTAGATCTGCTGAATGATAGGTTAAACCTTGTGCCACCAGGATTACTGACCAACAGGTTGGCGGTTTGAGTCTAGGGAGTGGGGCGAACTCCCATCTCAGCTTTAGCTACCCATGCAGGGACATAGCATCATAGAATCATAGAATCAAAGAGTTGGAAGAGACCTCATGAGCCATCTAGTCCAACCCCCTGCCAAGAACCAGGAATATTGCATTCAAATCACCTCCAACAGATGGCTACCCAGTCTCTGTTTAAAACAGCGTTTCTCAACCTGGGGGTCGGGACCCCTGGGTGGGTCACGAGGGGGTGTCAAAGGGGTTGCCAAAGACCATAAGAAAACATAGTATTTTCTGTTGGACATGGGAGTTCTCTTTGTAAATTTGGCCCAATTCAATGGTTGGTGTGGTTCAGAATGCTCTTTGATTGTAAGTGAACTATAAATTCCAGCAACGACATCTCTCAATATCAAGGTCGATTTCCCCCAAACTCCGCCAGTGTTCACATTTGGGCATATTGACTGTTCATACCAAGTTTCGTACAGATCCATCATGGTTTGATTCCACAGTGCTCTTTGGATCTAGGTGAACTACAACTCCAAAACTCAAGGTCAATGCCCACCAAAATTTTCCAGTATTTTCTGTTGGTCATTGGAGTTCTGTGTGCCAAATTTGGTTCAATTCCCTCGTTGGTGGAGTTCAGAATGCTCTTTATTTGTAGGATAACTATAAATTCCAGCAGCTACAACTCCCAAATAACAAAATCACGCGCCCAACCCCACCAGTATTCAAATTTGGGCATTTTGGGTATTTGTGCCAAATTTCGTGGAGTGAATGAAAACACATCCTGCATATCAGATACTTACATTATGATTCATAACAGTAGCAAAATGACTGTTATGAAGTAGCAACAAAAATAATTTTATGGTGGGGGTCACCAAAACATGAGGAACTGTATTAAGGGTCGCTGCCTTAGGATGGTTGAGAAGCACTGGTCTTTTAAAAGCTTCCAAAGAAGGAGCCTCCACCACACTCCGGGGCAGAGAGTTCCACTGCTGAACGGCTCTCACAGTCAGAAAGTTCTTCCTCACGTTCAGATGGAATCTCCTTTCTTGTAGTTTGAAGCCATTGTTCCGCGTCCTAGTCTCCAAGGAAGTAGAAAACAAGCTTGCTCCCTCCTCCCTGTGGCTTCCTCTCACATATTTATACATGGCTATCATATCTCTCTCAGCCTTCTCTTCTTCAGGCTAAACATGCCCAGCTCCTTAAGCCACTCCTCATAGGGCTTGTTCTCCAGACCCTTGATCATTTTAGTCACCCTCCTCTGGAAACATTCCAGCTTGTCATGAGAACACGAGAGAAGCCTCCCACAGGATGGTAACACATCAAACATCCAGGTGTCCCCTGGCCAGCATCCTTGCAGACAGCCAATTCTCTCACACCAGTAGCGACTTGCAGTTTCTCAAGTCGTTCCTGACGTTAAAAAAACCCCAAAACCTTAGATCGAACCATAGATCGAATACATTTAGGAAACACTGTATGAACACCAAGCACAAAGTAGCTGCATGCAGTAACATCCTATGGAAACTTACTGGTAGCAAATAGAGGGCAGACCCAAAATTAATAAGAAATCGGACATGGCTTTGTCTTGCTCAACTGCTGAGTATGCCTGACCTGTTTGGCACAAGTCTGTCCATGCAAAGCAAGTGAATATAGCACTGAACAAAACAGGCAGAATAATCACAGGATGTCTCACACCTACACCTGTTGATAGACTCTACAAGCTAGCTGGCATTGCCCCCCCTGATGTGCGATATGAAGTTGCTGCTGAGTGAAATAAGGTTGAACAATGTGAAAGCCATCCTCTGCATGGCTATCAGTCTTCTCCCAGTAGACTCAAATCAAGAAAAAACTTCATGAGAACCATCACTCCTCTTAATGTTCCCCCAGCAACAGCAAGAGTATCCCTCTGGGCAGCTAAATCAGGAAATCTCAACTGGATGGCCCCCCACGAGGTTCTTCCTCCAGAGGCAAATCAAGAATGGGCAACTTGGAAGTCCTTGAACAGACTCAGAAGTGTAGTGGGCAGATCAAAAGACAACCTGGCTGAGTGGCGCTACCTAGAAGAATCCTCCACCTTGTCCAGTTGTGGAGCAGAACAAACAACTCTGCATCTGTATGCTTGCCCATAGTGCCCTGCCTCATTCACAGAGGAAGAATTGTTTAAAGCTACAGACAATGTGGTCACTGTTGCCCGGTTTTGGTCTAAATTTATTTAGCTACTTGTCTTTCCTTGATTTTTATTTATGCAATGCTTTTGACACAATAATTAAATGTGAGGATTTGGAAGGACAGCTTTGCAGTAACTAGACTAGATCCTGAAGTATAAAAAAAGATATTACTGAATACTAAGTTAGGATGGTTCATGGCATTGTATTTCCCAGTTCTATGGATGATTGTAAAAGCCAAACATATGATGTAACACTTTCCCTACACAGATCTGACTGGCCACTTCATTGCTTTTTAAAAAAATCTGAATAAGAAACTTCTAAAAGTGTTTCTGTAAGCATTTAGAGCATAGTGAAAATGAAGGAATTTATTTAATATGTTGCTACTTGGTATGGATTTGTAATTTTTTCTTTGTGTTATGTCAGCAGTGGCTTTGATATTACCTTGCTTTATTAGGATCTCAGGTTACTCTACATTCTTTGCAGAGCGGGAGCAATAAGCAATAACACAAACCAAGAGATCCTATAGGTGTGCTCATCTTCCTGGAGGATATTGAGGATAGTCTCTGCGCTACAAAATGGAGTGCAATAAGGTCGGGGTGACAAGTCCGACATAACATTGGTGTCTGGTAGCTCTGATGTCAACATGGCAGTGCATATAACATTCAGTCTGAACCTTAAAGGGGCTATTCCAAGTCTTGAACCCTAACCCCACCAAACAGGATTGGCAGCTTGGATTATTCATAGATAGATAGATAGATAGATAGATAGATAGATAGATAGATAGATAGATAGATAGATAGATAGATGGATCGTTCAATAGGTACCGCTTTGGCAGGAAGGTAATGGCGCTCCATGCAGTCATGCCAGCCACCTGACCTTGGAGGTGTCTACAGACAACGCTGGCTCTTCGGCTTAGAAATGGAGATGAGCACCAACCCCCAGAGTCAGACACGACTGGGCTTAATGTCAGGGAAAAACATTTTCCTTTACCTACTTTACTATAAAGTTCAGACTAAATCCCTGTGTAGATTCAATGTCCCCATGAAATAAGAGCCACTGTTGCCATTTCAGCAGACACTATGCAAACCAACAATGCAGTGGGTTAAAGCTCTGAGCTGCTGAACTAGCTAACCGAAAGAACTCAGGTTTGAATCAAGGGAGCTGTGTGAGCTCCCGTTGTTAGCCCCTAGCAATTCGAAAACATGCAAATGTGAATAGATCAATAGGTAACGCTCTGGTGGGAAGGTAACAGCGTTCCATGCAGTCATGCTGGCCACATGACCTTGGAGGTGTCTATGGACAACGCTGGCTCTTCGGCTTAGAAATGGAAATGAGCAACAACCCCCAGCGTCGGACATGGCTGGACTTAATGTCAGGGGAAAACCTTTATCTTGCAATTTCAGCAGACATTATGCAAACCAACAATGCAAAACAAGCCATTATCCCACAAGGCAAGACGTGTCCCTAAGTGCTGTCTGTCAGGAGTAAATATTTGAATTTGTTTCTTGCATTTGAAAGGGGCTATTCATTTTCTCCTAAATGTAATGTGAACCTTGTGCAGTTAGATCAATATCTTCTGGTGGTAATAAAGCTACGGCTCTTTCTGTGCAGTCGGACCAATTACATCTCATGGCTGTTCCTGCTTTTCTCTGGCTTCACAAAGATCAGGATCAGTCCCAATGTACTAATCTTCTCTGGGAGCCTGCTGGGCTATCTTCAGTCATCAAATGGGCAAGGGCTCTTTCTAATCTTGTCAGGAACTGCATGGGGCTGAGATTTACTGGCTCTGCAGCTGGAAGGATGTGTGCTTTCAGTCCCTTGAGCTTTGCATTTCTTTACATAAAGTGGCCATAGCACTCTTTGCTAGCTGCCCATCTTCTTGGTTATGAGTTATTGGTGGAAACCCATATTCACCTGCAGTTTCCTCTTCCTAACCTAGTGCCCTGCAGAGGTATTTGACCACACATTTTTGGATTGCTGGAGAATTCAGCAGAAACAGCACCAGTTATGCTTATATGAATCTCCAAAAGAAAGGTAAGATTTTGGAGGAGGGGGTTCCATCATCCTCATCAGTTCCATCATCCTCATCAGAAACACTCTCTGATTCCAGCTGTGTCACAACAGAGTAACCATAAGCAAAGTTTATACTTCAGCCAAAGAGCCAGATGAAAGATTATGTGCCAAAATAATTATACACCAAAACAGGACATGTTGGTAATCATACAGGATTGGAACACAAAAGTGGGAAACAGAGCAAAATTCTCCAAACATTTTCAGAGAATTTGGCTGTGAATCAGAAAATGAAGCAGGAGAATGACTGACAGGATTTTGTGAAGTCAAGAGTTGGGCCTCACATCTTTCCAGCTACCATGTATAACATGAATTGCTGTGTACATGGACATCATCTGATGGGTGGAGCCCCCGGTGGCGCAGTGGGTTAAAGCCCTGTGCCGGCAGGACTGAAGACCGATAGGTCGCAGGTTCGAATCTGGGGAGAGGCGGGTGAGCTCCCTCTATCAGATCCAGCTCCTTATGCGGGGACATGAGAGAAGCCTCCCACAAGGATGATAAAAACATCAAAAAAATCATCCGGGTGTCCCCTGGGCAACGTCCTTGCAGACAATTCTCTCACACCAGAAGCGAAGATCTGATGGGTAATTTAGAAATCTAACAAAACTACCTTACTAGAAGCAGAAGATGGAGAATTTACACTCTCTCCATGAAAAGAAGACTAGAAACAGATTGTGGCACAGAACATAAAGTGTGAATATCAAAAAATGGGATAAAGCCAACGAAGAATTTCTAAATAAATCACTGTTCCAAAATACGACCTGAAGAACATACCTGAAGACCATGTAAAACTAGATTTGCACTATTAAACCTAATGGATGGGTAAGAAAATGAACTCTGGACTGAAGCCAGAAACATTGTCAAGGACTAATGCAAAAAGGCACAATCTGCAGACAAAAAGAAAGAGGAACCTGGATGACAGTCCTGAACTCAATTGTTCAGTGCCTTGAGAGCAGAGAATTCCTATAATAACTAATACATTAAGCAAATTGTGGACATTATGAAAATTGATGGATTTGATTGTTCAGATAATGAAAATCTATGGATCATTCCTAAAGAAATAGGTTGTCCTAACATATGATTGTCCTGATGCATAGCATATCCTCAGGACACAAAGGTATCATCTGGACAAAATATGGAGAAACATAATGGCTTAAAATTGGCAAGGGGACAGATAGGGTTACATGCTATCATCTCATGGATATTATATTCTAATGCCACTCTGTATAGGAGGTCTTCTTCTTAGGATGCAGGATCCCCATGAAAGAGGTAAACTTATGAATTTAAAATGCTATTTTTTTAACATGGCAGAATACCATTCTATGAGTTTCTAGGTCCTCCAATGCAACTCTATGGTCAGCTTCCACTGGACATTGTACTTGGTATCACAGGGGAAAGCCTAGACATTCCTACAAGAACATATCAATCTAATCTGGGAATAATCAAATCTGCAAAAGTTTGAGTAAAAAAACTTAAGTTGTGAAAGGCCAACTATACAGTCACCCTCCTAACCATTGAATTCCCTTAATCTGTGATGTCACAAGGACCTGTTTCTGGGTCTCAGATGTGAAATTCTCAGGGAACAAGAGGTTGCTGTCTTGGTAATCTTACACCAACCACCCAAATATGACATTGTCCGATATTAGGCCTCTGCAGCTGGTTTCCTTAAACCAACAATCACTCCAGGTAAGCCAAGAAAGACAAAAAGGTATGAAGAGTTGAATGATATAAGTTAGAAGCCGCAAGTTGGGTTGAGCTCCTGACTGTCAGTCCTAGCTTCTGCCAACTTTGAAAGTATGCAATGTAAGTAGATCAATAGGTACCCCTCGACAGGAAGTTTAAAGGGCGCCCCATGCAGACCTGTTGGCAAAAACATCAGAGATGTCTATGGATAGCAGGCTCCTCAGCATGGAAAATGGAACAAGGCCAGAATTGAGCATTGCCTCCAGACAACTTATTTGTGTATTGTATGTCATTGTTCATTGTGTAAAAGCCACTGAATGTTTGCCTTATATGTGTGCTGTAGTCCACTCTGAGTCCCTCTGTGGCAGGGGTCCACAAATTTTTAAACAGAGGGCCAGGTCACAGTTCCTCAAACTGTTGGAGGGCCGGATTATAATTTGAAAAAAGCATGAATAAATTCCTATGCACACGGCACATATCTTATTTGTAGTGCAAAAATCACTTAAAAGCAATACAATAATTAAAATGAAGAACAATTTAACAAATATAAACTTATTAGTATCTCAATGGGAAGTGTGGGCCTGCTTTTGGCTCATGAGATAGGATTGTTGTCGTTGTTGCTGTGTGCTTTCAAGTTGTTTCAGACTTAGGTAGACCCTGAGTGAGGGCCGGGTAAATGACCTCATCCGGCCCCCGGGCCTTAGTTTGAGGACCCCTGCTCTGTAGAGATAAAGTGGAATATAAATAAAGTATATTATTATTATTATTATTATTATTATTATTATTATTATTATTATTATTAACATGAGTCCAGTCAGTTGAAAAAACAACACATATTTCATATAAATTAAAAATATTTTAAAAAAAATGTAAGTTGCTATTAGGGTTCTGAATCAAAGATGTTTATGGAGCAAATAATTTTTATTATTTAAGTCATTCATATATTTAAATTTAGATCAAAATTTTAAATAAACTGGTGTGCTATTTCAATCTCAGCCTACTTAAACCGCCTCATACTTCCTTGAATATCTTGAAATGGCATCTGTATTCAATATAGGTCGACACCTTTCTGAAATATTGAAGGAAGTACGAGATAAGGTAATAACAAAAATCTACCGCTCAGTATTAAAAGGAAAGGCCATCTTTAATATTAGCTTTCTCGTTCCCAGTGACTGTAACCCAGCAGAGAAAACCCAAACAACGCCACCTCCAAATTATAATCTCCAGAGGCATGATCTTGACCTGAATCTCACCTGATTAAAATCCATCCTGCCCTGATTAATTAAATCTGTAGTCGATTAATGTCTCTGTGAAACTGGTGTTCTCAGTCTATAGTACCCATGCTGGCAATTAGGCTTGGAGGATGCAAAGCAGGAGAATGTTCAAATCCCTTTAAACCAGGGGTCTTCAAACTATGACCTGTGGGCTGCATATGGTCTGCCAAGGTCATTTCCCTGGTCCACATCCTAAACTTTAGATTCACTGCTACTGACACTGCTATTTGCACCCAGCTTTTTTTCCTTTACTTTCTCTATTTCTCCCCAAAACAGAGGGAATCCTATCCACTCCATTCTTGCTACCGCCAAACACAGAGGGAGGGAGGAGGAAAGAAAGAAACAAAGAAAGAAACAAACAAACAAAGAAAGAAAGAAAGAAAGAAAGAGAGGTTGAAAAAAAAGAATGAGAAAGAGGGAAGGAGGAAAGGAAGAAAGAAATGTAGGTAGGCAACAGAGAGGGAAGGAATATATGAAGAAGTGAAAGAATCATAGAATCCTAGAGTTGGAAGAGACCTCATGGGCCATCCAGTCCAACCCCCTGCCAAGACGCAGGAAAATTGCATTCAAAGCATCCCTGACAGATGGCCATCCAACCTCTGTTTAAAAGCTTCCAAAGAAGGAGCCTCCACCACAGTCCGGGGCGGAGAGTTCCACTGCTGAACGGCTCTCACAGTCAGGATGTTCAGATGGAATCTCCTTTCTTGTAGTTTGAAGCCATTGTTTCGCGTCCTAGTCTCCAGGGAAGCAGAAAACAAGCTTGCTCCCTCCTCCCTGTGGCTTCCTTTCACATATTTATACATGGCTATCATATCTTCTCTCAGCCTTCTCTTCTTCAGGCTAAACATGCCCAGCTCTTTAAGCCACTCCTCATAGGGCTTATTCTCCAGACCCTTGATCATTTTAGTCACCGAAAAGTATGTAGGAAAAAGAGAGGGTAGGAAAAAGAGAGGGAAACAATTCAGACAGAGGTGGTGTAGTGTTTGAATCTCGGACTGTGACTCTGAAGCCACTGGGTGACTTTAGTTCCCAGCCTCAGATGAAGACAAAGGCAACCTTATCAAAGTGTTGTCCAAAAAAACAACACTTTGATAAGGTTGCCTTAGGGTCGCCTTGAAATGACTTGAAGGCACACAACAACAACAACAACAACAACAACAACAACAACAACAACAACAACTGTACGCCTCCCCCCCCCCAACAGTCTGAGGGATTGTGAACTGACCTTCTGATTTAAATGCTTGAGGACCCCTGCTTCAAACCTATCAGTGCAGCCGAAAATACAAAGGCTGCATTTTCACCTGCCCCTACCCTGCTAAGTCCAGATATCCATGGCCTCCTGTTTCCCTTCCTGCTTAAATACCATCACTGGACCTCTGATGGATTGCAGTAGAGAAGATAGTGCATGGTTCATTTTGTCTCCTTTAAAGTGGCAATTGACATTTTAACAGAGGCAAATGTATTCACTGTGCGTTCCTTTGTGTCCCTTCTGTTTTGTTTAATTTAGCATTTGTTACTCTTGGGAAAAGTTGGGTTCCACCTTTTCTCTCAGAAAAGCTCTCCATTTTGGTTCAGACTTGTAAAATATAATCTTTGACAATAACGGATATTATTTACTTGTTATGCCAAGAAAGTAAGTAGACTCCTACATGCTTGCAATACTATGAAATTTAACATTGTTATGCCCTGGAACCCACAATTACAGGATACTATGTTGTCATGGGGAGCCCCCGGTGGTGCACAGGTTTAAATCTCTGAGCTGTTGAACTTGCTGACTGAAAGATTGGCAGTTTGAATCTAGAGAGTGGGGTGAGCTCCCACTGTTAGCCACAGCTTCTGCCAACTTAGCAGTTCAAAAACATGGAAATGTGAGTAGATCAATAGGTATCACTTTTGTGGGAAAGTAACGGCACTCCATGCAGTCATGCTGGCCACATGACCTTGGAGGCATCTACAGACAGCTCTGGCTCTTCATCTTAGAAATGGAGATGAGCACTACCACCCCGAGTCAGACATGACTAGACTTAATGTCAGGGGGAAACCTTTACCTTTTCCTTATATTGCCATGCTTTTTCTGTTCAACTTCTACTCGTTCCAAAAATATATTTTAAAAATAGAAGAATGGCCATAGAATCACAGAATAATAGAGTTGGAAGAGACCACATGGGCCATCTAGTCCAACCCCCTGCCATGCAGGAAAAGCACAATCAAACTCCCCATGATAGATGGCCACCCAGCCCCTGTTGGAAAACTTCCAAGGAAGGAGCTTTGGAACCTTTTAAACAGAGGTTGAATAACAATCTGTTTAATCACCCTAGAAAAGTTTCTGAAGTAATAAGTAAATGTTATTTGTTACATGGGGAGGAGAAAATGGTGAATAGTTTTTACATTGCTTCATGAAACACTCCCCTTACGTCCTTCCTGATCAAGTGGTTATGCAGCAGATTGAATAGACATAAACCCAGGACACCGGCTCATAGCTTATGTCATGACAGAGAGTTGTACTATTTATATTTTCTTACATGTGCACACAAAGAGGCAAGATTTAGGTGAATATATACTTTCTTTGGTCCTCTTCCTGGGCGATGTGTGAGTGGCTATCCAAGAGGAACCCAGAACAGACAGAGAAGCTGTTCCTATCACAATTCCTTTGTGCACGTTTTGGGCTCTAATATTGTTGCTACTATGATTCCTTTTCCACAATTTTATTTTATTACTTTTTGTTTACTGCACTGTCCTTGAACTGCTAACTTGTTCTCTGGTTACTGATCCTCAGTGTTGAAAATGGCACCATCCACATCCGAGAGGTATTAGTAGCAGAGTGGAAGAGAGAAAGGCCAGGTTTTAAAAAAATATTTTGAAAAGAGCCGATAGAAAAGCATAAACATAAAGAGGCATTTCCTCCCCTCCTGGCACTGAGAGCTGTATTTGGTGGGCATAGAATGCTGACTTGGGCATGAGAAGCTGTTCAGGAGAAGGAGGGATGGAGAGGCATATCCTTGAAGAGGACACAGCTGGCATCCTGAATACAGCTACGTTTTGTTGCAGGTCCTGATTTTAATTTTCAAAAATAGGGGAAAGAAAGGGAGGCAGGCAGGAGGATGAAAGCAATCCTTGCTGGCAGAGTGGGATGCCGAACAGGTTTGGAATGGAATGCCTATTCCCGCAAGAATGCACCTCCTGGGGCGGAAAGGCAGCACAATATTCCTTGCAACCTGGAAGCCTTGTTGTCCTAAGACAATAAACTCATATGGGGATGGGGAGAGCGAGGCAGAAAGAAAGAGAGAGAGAGAAAGAGAGAGAAAAAGGACTGAGCAGGAGGGAGAGATGAATAGAAAAGATGGACACTGTTCAGACACAAAGAGAATATCTGCTGAAAAGCCTGTCTGGAGTCCCCTAGCTTCTCTGCTTCCATTTTAAACAGGAATACTTTGAATCATGGTGATTGGAAGAGAAAAAAAAGCAGATTGCCAGACGTGAAAAATGGCAGGGGTTGACACTAGGAAAAAGGCAAAACAAAGGGAAGAGCCAAATAAAAAGAAAAGAGGGGCATCTTTGGAAACTTCTGGGTGCCCTTGGAACCACAGCTCAAGGTCACCCGTGGTGCCTGCATGTGGCAGGACTTGGAGCAGAGCCCAGCTTTTCCTGACTCGTGGCCCAGTGCCCAAACGGCCGGCCCTCTCGTAACAAGGCAGCAGATCACACATGACAGATGTTAGCTGTGTGGCTTAATGTACTCTCAGAAGATGCTCAGATGCTGGTGGGAGTGAAGGCAGTGGTGAGAAAAAGAAAGAAAACCCAAATAGTTCACTTCACAGCGCTGGAATCCCTTGGCACCCACAAAAGTAGCTTTATTTCCTGTAGCTAACCCACAACCTCAGGCAGCTGTGCCCTCCATTGTTAATTATTATAATTAAGATCTAGTTTAATTTAGCCCCGTCATTTCCTCCTCTTTGTTAATTACAGGCAGGGAGCCGAGCGCATTTCTTCTGTTCCTTGGGAGGAGAAATGCTTTCAAGAGCAACTTTTACAGTTCAACTTTGAAATGGCTGAGTAGAAAATACGCAAATGCATACACACACACTCTCTCTCTCTCACACACACACACATCCCATTTCTCCCTTCCTTCCCACTCCCTTCTTCCTAAATATGAAATGCAATAAATAACAGGCCAAATGGAATCTGTTTGAATTTCCTATTCTTTTATGGATTCCCTTCTCGGCTCAGCGTTACCTTTGAGATCTGATGGCTCAGCAGTTTGAAAAAAAAGGCGAGAGACAAGTTGAGAATCTTTCCCTAGAGATGAAAGAATTACTGTGCCTGACCTCAGCAACATGCACGCACACGCACACACATATATACACACACAAATAAAAATACAGCGCAGCCAGAAGAAAATAGATTTGAGACGAGGTGTCATTTTGATATTGAACCAATGAGCCGAAAAACAAAACTCCCCCTCAATAATAACTCTGATCAGTGGGAATTCAAGTATATGTCATTTGGCAAGGGCCATTTGATTTTACTCCTGTCATCAATAGTATTCATTGCTGTGGGACTCTTTCTTTCTAAAGTGTCCTTTTGACAAAAACAATGGCAGGGATAAAATTCCATAACGTTATTGTGAGATGAAAAGAAGGACCATGGTTTTTATGTTTAAATAAGCCAATCCTTAGGTACTGTCATAGTATGGCATCGGGAAGCAGAACCTCAAGCTTTGGGGTTGAATCTGGATCTCTTGGACATTTTATTTGGTCCTCTGGGCTTCTCCAAATGGCAACACCTTTATTCTATTTGCTGATTTCCCAGCTTTGGGAAGGGGGGTGTATTCCCATCTGAATGTTCGAAATGCCTTTCTCTCTCTCTACTGTACCAACAGTTGTTTATTCCCTCCAATTTTTATCAAGTTTTCAAAAAGATACAAACCCCCTCCATTAAAATAAAATAGAAACTAAAATAAAACAACTAAAACAATACTAAACCATCAAAATGCCTCTTTAAAGACTTCCTTACTATGTGTATATATAAGTGCCTTCAAGTAACATGATTTGTGGTGGAATGACCTGTAATGGAAGCATACCATTGAACTAGGTCTTAGGAAATGCCTAGAACAGTGTTCCTCTCCAGGTGTTTTGGGTTTCAGCTTCCAGAAATCCCAGCCAGCTTACCAGCTGTTAACAATTGGAGTTGAAGTCCAAAACATCTGAAGGAGCACAGTTTGAGAAACTCTGGCCTAGAGGGAACACTTTTTGGGGGTATAGGAAAGTACTGATACAACTGATATGGGGGGAGGTATCATCCTGTATTTGAAAGATATCAAAATCTATATAATGTAAATTAATAGTTGTCACTAACCTCTGATTGGTAAAAATAACATGGATTAGGCATGGAAGAAAATCCTATATTTGGCCCAACCTCCCAAAATATGGGATGATCAAAATCAGTCACAGGTTCCTTGCCATTTAGGCAGGCTTTCCAGGTGCAAATACATGGCATCTGAGTAAGCATGTTGCTAGTCTTTCATAACTGTACATGCGCAGAAGGAAAAGGGGTGCCTTTAGGAAAAGGACACTCATGCCTCAGACCAGGAATTCTCCTCATTGCGGTATTCTGCAACTTCTTCTTCACTTAGCTAGTTAGACTGCTTTGCAAATCCATCCCAGCCGTGTGGTTATTTATTGAATACATATCATTGCTTTTTAAAAAGAAATTAAAGTCATGGAGAGTCTCCTTCCAAGGCATTTATAATCTTATGTTAATAGAGCCAAGGCATCTTTGTGATAATGCTGAAACTAGAAACTGGGTGATTGTAGAAACGTTTTGGGACCTGCATATCTTCACGATCACATCTTCCTCTATGAACCTGCACAGGCTGTAAGATCTTCTGGAGAGGCCCTTCTCTTGCTCCCATCTCCATCACAAGTGTGGTTGGTGGGGACAAGGGAGAGGGCCTTCTCGGTTGTGACCCCCAGCTCTGGAACTCTCTCCCCAGGGAAATTACACTGGTGCCTATCCTCTCCACTTTTTGTAAAGACCTGAAACTGTGAACGTTCCACAGTGCCTTTGATTAAATAGTTCACTAAATAATTTATCTCTCTCTCCCCCCCCCCCCAACCATAACCCAATATATGCCCCCTGCACCTCTGTTCCTTGCCCTATAGATATAGTGTTTTAATCAACATTGCCCTTCTAACCCAAACTATCATCTGGCTCTTGCACTTTTTCCATCTGCCCTGTCCTTGCAACCACATTATTGCACAAGCCCCTGCCCACCCGAATCTAGTATTCAATTACTTTGTCATTTTATGGGTTGATTGATGATATTATTATTTTATGGTGTTTTATGTTGTTTTATGATGTTGTTTTTATGCATTTTACTCTGCTATGTTTTAATTCTATGTTTGACCAGGCTTTTCCCCATGTAAGTCACCCCAAATCCCTTCGGGGAGATGGTGGTGGGATACAAAAATAAATCTGCTGCTGTTGCTGCTGCTGCTGCTGCTGCTGCTGTTGTTGTTGTTGTTGTTGTTGTGGGAATCTATCCAATAAGTTCAGAAGGCCTAAATGATGACTAAGCCTAGGTTGCTGTATCAAGGCCTTCAATATTTTTTGTCCTCAAACTGAGAGTGATGCCGAGCTGCTATGCATCAACCAACATGTTTTAATTCATGTATCTGCTATTTCTGAGACCATGCTGGCATCTTGGCTATACGTAGAAAGGCATCCCCAAAAAGATCCTCATGGCATTTATTTCATGCTGACAAAAAAAAAACAATTTAAAATGACTTTTCAACCTCATGACCTTGGTAGTTTTAAACCATCAAACAAACAAGACCACAATTCCATGCTCTTTGTTTGTGTTTCTAAGGCTCAAGGAGGTCCGGGTGGGGCTAAACCCCTCAAAAGCCCTTGGGACCTTGCGTGACCTGTAAGCTTCACGATTCCCAGCTATGCTCTATGACATAAGCACACATGAGTGTGCTCACTTAATAGTGTTATTTCTGGCCCACTTAGCTTAATGTTTTCCTGTTTAATGGGATCTGTGGGAAGTATTCCTGGAAGAGCATGTACTGCCTCCCCACTCCATGTGCATTAATAAGAATGATACGAAGCCACTTCAGTCCTGAAGTTTCATTCTCCTACATGTTGATTATAGAAATTTGAAGACTCTTACCATATTGGACAAAGATCTGAGGATTGTGTAATTATTCGTGTGTAAAATGGGGTAGGCTCATTTATAAAATCATAGAAGGGATCTCTAAGGGCCATCCAATCCAATCCTATTTTGCTATGCAGGAACACATGATTAAAAGACTCCTAACAGATGGTCATCGAGTTCCTGTTTAAAAACCTCCTGGGAGCAGGAAGATCTAAAAATGATTATTTTAAAAATGTAAGTGTAGATGTGTCTAGTAATTTCAAAGAAAAATGCAGTTTAACACCACTTTAACTGCCACAGTTCAATACTATAGAATCCTGGGAGTTGTAATTTTTCAAGATCTTTAGCCTTCTTTGCCAATGAATGCTAGTGCCTCACCAAACTGGTGCCTCCCATGATTCCATAGAACTGAGCCATCAAAGTTAAAGTGATAGCAAAGTGACATTTCTACAATGTAGATGCATAGTTCACACAATAGCAGGAACAATTTACAGTTCTGAGTGGGGGGAAAATCCAGATTTAACCAACTCTTGGCAGCTCTAGCTAAGAGAAATATATGAAAAAGAATGCTGCTTGGGATCTTAAAGAGCTACCGATGTGGTCCAGATAGGACCTTGGGGAGGTGTCAAAAGGCTCCTGCAGGAGAATTAGTAGAAGACCTGTGATATTTTAAAGCAAACAAAGCTTAGCTGCTATTGCCCAAAGTATGATCTGACTCTTAAGTTACCCAACTGTACCAAAGTGTAGAGAGTTGCTGCTTTCAGAACAATATGAAACTTAATAAAGCAACGGTTGGAACCAGTGTTGATGCAATTCCATATGCTGATAGGAATAATAGCTATGACCAGCAGGAATGATTGATCATAGCTATTATTCTATAGGGTAATATTGTCTCTTTTGACATGGTAGTACCCCTGGTGTTGCTACTGGTGTTATTGTTGTAGTCTAACCGATGTATATATCACCTTCTCCAAATCTATAGCCCTACTGCTCTTTTCTACAATCCTGACTGCAATGTGGTAGATGGCACCCAATGAGACACAAAACAGAAAATGAAACCACACAGGTTGCATTTTGGCTCAGGAGATCAAGTCTGGCATTAAAGTATACACCTAAGGCAGGGGTTCCCAGGTCATTTACCTTCTCCCACCCTAAACTTTAGACATTCACTGGATTGTTGTAGGTTTTTTCAGGCTATATGACCATGTTCTAGAGGCATTCTCTCCTGACGTTTCGCCTGCATCTATGGCAAGCATCCTCAGAGGTGGTGACCTCACTACCTCTGAGGATGCTTGCCATAGATGCAGGCAAAACATCAGGAGAGAATGCCTCTAGAACATGGTCATATAGCCTGAAAAAATCTACAACAACCCAGTGATTCCGGCCATGAAAGCCTTCGACAATACATTTAGGCATTCACTTCATCACACTAGAGAAGAAATCCGCTTAAAATCCAGTTTCTGCCTACTGTAGAATTCTGGGGTTTATAGTTTAGTGAGTCTGTTAAAGACTCCTCCCTAAACTACAAACCCCAAAATTCTGCAAGAGGCAGAAACCGGATTTTAAGTGGATTTTTTCTCTAGTGTGATGAGGATCACCCTAAGTCTAAATTTGAACTAAGCCAAGGACTTGAAGGCACACTACCACAACAATCCTAATTAATTTGCCAAAAGCAGGCCCACACTTCCCATTGAAATACTGGTAAGTTTATGTTGGTTAGAATTGTTTGTAATTTTAAATATTGTATTGTTCTTTCATAGGTTTTTTTGCACTATAAATAAGATATGTGTAGCGTGAAGAGGAATTCATATATATTTTTTCAAACGATAGTCTGCCCCCCCGCCAAGCAATCTGAAGGACCATGAACTGGCCCTCTGCTTAAAAAGTTTGAAGACTGCTGACATAAAGGAAGTTGTCCTGAACAGGAGACCTCACACCTTTCCAATATTTTACAAATGAAAACTAGGGGCTGGTGTTGTCCATAGACACCTCCAAGGTCATGTGGCCAACATGACTACATGGGGCGCCATTACCTTCCTGCTGAAGCGGTACCTATTGATCTACTCACATTTGCATGTTTTCAAACTGCTAGGTTGGCAGAAACTGGGTCTACCAGCAGGAGCTCACCCCATCCATGGATTTGAACAATCGACCTTCCGATCAGCAAGTTCTGCACCTTAGCGGTTTAACCTGCTGTGCCACCATGGCCCTGTGTATGTTGTTGTATGTGTTTTAATATTGTTTTATCCCTTTTTAAATGATGTTGTGCCCCACCTAGATCGTGAATAGGATCCTGAATAGGGACTGCAAAAAAATACCCCAAGGGCATGGCTGGACAGAAGACAGCTAATTGACCCCCTCCATTAATTGATTGCATCCACTGCTAATTTTCTTCCTTTCTTTTAACTCTGTATGCCTCTGGTGCACTAAGAAATGTATTACCCACGTCTCCCTCTGGCTCTAGAAATGGTACAACATTCTTAAAACAAGAGATAAAACACTATTAAAACACATGCAACAAGATGCACAGAGTTAAAATGAAAGTTAAAATTCACTAAGGAAAAACACATTAAAATTGGCAACTTAAAACTGGCTGGGGATGCCTGCTGGAAGAGATGGGTCTTCAGTTGCTTCTTAAATTCGAACAGCTGATTTAGCTGTTGAATGTCTTCCAGCACAGTCTTGAGGCAGTTGATGAAAAGGTCCTCTGGGTAATGGTTGCCAGTTGGGTTCGGGTAGAATTGACTGGATGCCACCTAGGGGACCTAAGTGTTTGAGGTGGATTGTACGGGTCAAGGCAATCCTGTAGGTAATCTGGACCCAAACCATGTAGGGCTTTAAAGATCAAACAACACTTTGGAAATTGGTAATCAGTGGACTGATTTTAATATATGAGTGATATTTTTCTGTAAGTTGTCCAGCTGCCATTTTTAAATTAATTGATGTTTTCAAGCTTGGTACAGAGGTAGCCGAATGCATTGCCAAAGTCCAACCTTGAGGTTACCTGTACATGCACTACCATCTTTAGGTCCACGAATTCTATGAAGGGGCACAACTGGCAAATCAGCTGAAGTAAGCACTTCTGGGCTGACTTTTAGAAAGACAGATCCAGGAACCAGGGCCGTAGCCAGAAAAATTTTTCGGGAGGGGTTGAAATTTTCAGGGAAGGGGGTTGAAAATTTTGCGAGGGGGGAGGGGTTGAAACCTGCCTCCTAGCTCACGCTGAAACAAAGAGCCCAGCAGAGGGCAGAGCAGCCTTCCATAGCCTGCAGCTCCACCCCTGTCAACCACCTCCACCAAGTCTGGCCTCCTTAATGAGAACATTCAACACCCCCCCCCTCCCAACTTGGTTGCTTCACTACATCGGCTATTGCTGCAAGTAATGACAGTGTGAATAAATTGTCAATATTTGCCTGAGATAGTGCTTGCAGTTCTGGAGGGACCTTTAATTTTTTGCATCTCATAGACTTAGCATGGGGATTTGGTTAACCAGTTAAAATTCATGAATAAACCAGGTTTTTTAAAAAATCTGAAACATTTCGGGGGGGGGTTGAACCCCTAACCCCCCCCCCTCGCTACAGGCCTGCCAGGAACCCTTGTCCCAAGCTGCAAACACAGTCTTTCACAGGGAGTAGAAGTTCATTCAAGACTGGTTGACACACCTCCACCGCCAGATTAGGACCCTTGGTGGAAAGCACCTCTGACTTATCCGGATTCAGTTTCAGTTTGTTTTTCCTCATCCAGCCCATTACCTCCTCCAGGCATTAATTCAGAGAAGACACTCTACCTTTAGCTAAATCTGTGCTTGAAAGCATGGAGAAATATATTTGGTGTCATCAGCATACTGATAGCACCCCGCCCCATGCCTCTTATAGGTTTCATGTAAGTGTTAAAAAGCATTAGGGATAGAATGGCACCTTGTGGGATGCCGCATAACAGTTTTTGAGGATCACCTATCTCCAAGCACCACCATCTGGAACCTGCCTGAGAAGTAAGAGAGATCCGAACAGCTACAGCAGAGGAAGCAGAAAACAAGACCCTGCAAAATAGTTTGAGGCTAGGTTCCAAGGTAAATGTAGATGGTTGTTTTATGTTTTTTTTCGGGCTATATGGCCATGTTCTAGAGGCATTCTCTCCTGACGTTTCACCTGCATCTATGGCAAGAATCCTCAGTGGTTGTGAGGTCTGTTGGAACTAGGAAAATTGGGTTTATATATCTGTGGAATGACCAGGGTGGGACAAAGAACTCTTGTCTGTTGGAGCTAGGTGTAAATGTAGTCATCTGCCAGGGCTCAAACCAGTTCCAAGTATGGTAATCTGATCACTTGCAAAGTGAAACCAGCTCCTTCCAAACCGACACTGTAATGCAGTTTGAAACCAGTTTGGAAGAAACTGGTTTCAAACTGCTTTACAGTGTCACTGTAGCAGCATCCATGAACATGTCTGGCAGAGCAACACTAAAGTGCAGTCAAAATGGCAGAAGTTATTAAGGAAGAAGAACACACAAGCTAGGAGAGGTGACAGCAGTTTGCTTTTGCTTGAGCCTGCAGAGAAAGGCATTCTGTAGAGTTCACTGCGTGCAAACTACTTTTGTGATTGGAACTCAGTTTAGAGCAATTGAAGCCAAGGACAAAAAGGAAAATTGAAAGGAGTAGAAGAAAAACTGGGGAATCTTAAAAGCAGCTAGAGACGTAGGGTGACAGGGGATTAATCAAGACTACCCTGCCAAATTGGCGCATGTGAGACCTTTGCTGCATCTAGCAATAGCCTATCATTTGCAAATGGCTCAGAGTGATAGAGGGGCTGTTTTCTTAAACATGGCCACTCATTGAAAAAATGATCAAGAAATATCTAGTCTTTTCCTCTCCCCCAGCTCTGATACCCTCCCCCCCCATCCTCCACTACCAAATGCCATAGTGAATGTGATTTTTTTTAAAAAAAAACACAGACAGAGAACTGTGTTGCTTTTCCTCTCCGCTCGCCTGATCCATACACGGCCGAGGGATGTTATTACTGCCACCAGCCGCAGGCTAATAAATAAAAAAGAGGTGTCAAGGTAAAATATACACTTCCCTGGGAAATGCTTCTAGAGGTGGGGGTGGGTGGGAGAGGGAAATGACAGAGAAAATAATGGCATGAAACAGGTCTATGGACTCCCCCCGCCTGCACACACACACACACACACACACACACACACACACGGGTGATGGAGAGCTGTTGGGGCCAAGGCGATGTGAGCTGACTTCTTGATATTCCTGTCACCTGCTAGAGAAAGGTCTTTGCTTGTGTTCCTAGTTTGGAGAGAAAGATGGGGTTCAGTCATCCCAATATTCTCTTACTTAGTGCTGCTGTTTACGCAGGCACAGGGAACGGGGCAAGGACAGACACCCCAATTTTTCTCATCTTCTTTGAATAACAACAGCAATAATGTTTGGGACTTACCAGGCTTGAAGGCGCCACGCTGAGAGGAATAGCTGGCATATAAAAAGTGATATAATATATGAGAAATTCATAATCATAATAATCAGGGCTAGAAAACTACTTCCAATTCCTCGGCGGTGGCATCAATTTTTAAAGAAACCAACCTTCGACATTTTATGTGCCATGCAAGGCCGAATAAATATTTCAAATTCCAACACACCTGAGAAATTTCCAAGCCTGGAAATAATGTTTTCGTGTGGCAACAAAACCTATAGAAGAGATACCACAGGTAATGATGAGCTGCTTTAGGATGCTTTCTTTGGTCAGGAGTAAATATATATTATATGTTGTAATGGGGCATTAGAGCGCCATGTTGTTTTGGGGCAACAATCCATCTCGTTTGCGGTTTTCTCTTTAAAATGTCAGATGCTACTGGATAGGGTGAACATTATGACAATTCCCATTTTCCATTCTTTGCGCCAAAAATATGGATGAATGTAAGAGAGAGTGAAGCAAGAAGGGAAGGTGGGGGAGAGGGAAAGGTTTGGCTGTTTCTTAGCTCAGGAGAAAAGGGAACCCTGAGAACCAGAATGCCCAAAGGTGGGATTGAACCCAGGGGCAGCTACCACTTGTCTGATTTTACCATAAAGACCTTTCTGTAGCCAACTGCACTGGGTTTGGGATACTATACATAATAATGGGAATTGTCCAGGACAATGGGCAACTAGAAGGATTAGTGACCTTCCACAACATCCCGCGCTATCCTGGCCCAACCTTTGTCCATACAATGATTTTTCTTCAGAGTTATGAGCAGGGAGTCAAGGCTATGCAATAGTGGCAACATTCATAGCCTTTGAAAATGGTGACTGGAAGTTGCATTACTTGCTATAGAATGCCTAGTTGCTGCATGTAGGAAGGTTTTGAAATTTGGGGTGGAAATTGACCCCACTTTTCTAAGTAGTTGCTCATTAACAGTAACAATATTTTTATTGATTAGTCCTTAGGCCATATCACAATACCAAACTAAACAACAAGGCTTGATCAGACTTGATTGCACTCTAAGTAATAAGTTAAAATAAGACACATGTAATAATACAATAAATAAATGTGATAAAACTGAGTATATATATAATATTTCCTTATGTTTGGGTATCAGCCAGCATGACAATGACTTAAATCAAGAAATAGTTTTCTAAGATCTACAGAGATACTCACTGGAACCCCCCAGCAAGCGAGAGTCCAAAAGTGGCAGGCTCAAACCCAGAACCTCAATCAATGGCTGATACCAAATGAGAGACTCCCTCCTGGGCACACAGAAAACTGGGCGACTTGGAAGGCGCTGAACAGACTGCACTCTGGCACCACGAGATGCAGAGCCAATCTTAAGAAATGGGGCTACAAAGTGGAATCCACGACATGCGAGTGTGGAGAGGAGCAAACTACAGACCACCTGCTGCAATGCAACCTGAGCCCTGCTACATGCACAATGGAGGACCTCCTTGCGGCAACACCAGAGGCACTCCAAGTGGCCAGATACTGGTCAAAGGACATTTAATCAACTACCAAGCTTGCAAATTCTGTGTTTTGTCTGTTTGTTTTTGTTAAAAATGTAATACAAATGTCTGATGACACGATAAATAAATATTTCCTTATCACTCCTACAATTTACCTTGATCAGTCCCACATATGTGGTTTTCATTCTTACTTGTCCGCATGATATAGGAGATGCTTTCAGGGACTGTAAAGGGGTAGCTGGAATAGTTGTCGTAGTAGCAGTAATAGCAGCAGCAGCATCAGCAGCATCAGCATCAGCTTTTCACTCCCTATAAGAAAGATTAACCTGGAACAGAAAAATAAATAAATAAATATCTTTTAAAATTGTTATATTGGCTGAGAGTCTCTGGGAGTTCTAGTCAAAACGAAGTAGCATTTACCAATCTTCTGACATTGGCTTGACTGTCTGCACCAGTGGCCCTCCAAGTGTTTTGGACTTGAGCTTCCAGAATCCCTGGCCATTGGCTAAGCTGGCTAGGGCTTCTGGGTGCTGGAGGTCCAATATCTGGAGGGCCACGAATTTGCCAACAATGGTCTACACCAGGGGTCCACAAACTTTTTAAACAGAGGGCAAGGTCACAATCCCTCAAACAGTTGGAGGGCCAGATTATAATTTGAAAAAAACAAAACATGAATTCCTATGCACACTGCACATATCTTATCTGTAGTGCAAAAATAACTTTAAAATAATACAATAATTAAAATGAAGAACAATTTTAGCAAACATAAACTTATTAGTATTTCAATAGGAAGTGTGGGCCTGCTTTCTGCTGATGAGATAAGATTGTTGTTGATATGGTTGTGCGCTTTCAAGTAGTTTCAGACTTAGGTTGACCCTGAGTGAGGGCCAGGTAAATGACCTTGGAGGGCTATATCTGGCCCTCGGGCCTTAGTTTGAGGACCCCTGGTCTACACTGTGGGAGTCACTTGGGTGCCCTGTGCTTGACCTGAACTACTTGCAGTAAAACCTTTGGCTCTTTGTGCTGCAGTCAAGGGCTCTTGCTCCATGACTCTGATCACAAGAGAGACTAAGCAGTGTGAGTAGGGTGTTGGAGAAGAATGTGAAATATAGGGATTTTACTTCACAGCAAACTATGAAACTCATTGAGGGATCTTGGATCAATTGCTCACTCTCTCAGCCTGAGCATTGCACTCCAACCGTCCTGACTTGCTAGGGACAATTCAGACTGTTTCTCTGTCACCCCTCTGTTCAGCTGCTTTTATAACATCCCCGTTTTTCTTCCCCCCATCTCCCTTTGTTCATAGTTTACATCAATTGCTGTAAAATGAGTTCAAAGTGCAAGGGTACATAGTTTGCATTAACTTTGCTTAACATAGAATGGAGGAGAGGAGAAAGCAGAATTTTTCCCAAAAGGCTCAGGCAAAAAGCAAACTTCTGATGCTCTTCCCTGTTTGTTTGTTTTCTTCATAAATACCTTTTGCCATCTTGACCACACCTATCATATGTGTGCTGAAAATGAATACTTATACCAGATACAGCTATAGATTATTTCTCTTACTTAGCATAGTCTAATGAGAGGGGTGTAGCTGGAAGGGGAGAAAATTCACTTTCAGTCCAAAATCCATTTTTTGGGAGAGGAGGGGGGACTAGATGGCCACTGGAGCCCCCTTCTCCTTCCCATTATCATATTACTATTATTATTCTCATAGTCCCTGCAGGACCTTTCCCCTTCCCATTAGATGATGATGATGATGATTATTATTATTATTTTCATTTCTTGGGAGAGGAGAGGGCACTAGATGGCCTCTGGAGCCCCCTTCTCCTTCTCATTATCATATTACTATTATTATTCTCATAGTAACGTAATAATAATATTATTAATAATAATATTAATAATTACTCATATAATATTAATATAATATTAATAGTTATTCATATAATATTAATAGTTACTCATTGCAGTAACTTAAAACTTTAGCTGGACATTTCGAAGTATAGTTTAGATATGCAAAGGAAAAGTGGCATTCAAAAGGATCTGAACACAGTAATAATCAAAATCAAAATGATTACGATTGCAATACTTCTTTTGTACCCTCTATCATAAGACTTACTGCTAACATCAGTACAGATTAAAACGATTCAAAAGAATAGAAATAATAATGCAAAGAGACTAAAACACATTCAAGATATAAGGTAAAACAGGCAAAACATATTAGAGTGGTTTACCATGTGCACAAATCACTTAAACATCACAAAGTCTCGAGTTTTGGCTCTAAAATCTCTTGACCTGGCAACCCAACAGCCACTGAGTTACTCAATGGTCCAGAAAAGGCTACTTCCACTAAGAATGTGTTCACACTGTACAGTTACAGCAGATTGGTGCTAATTTGAATGCTATGGCTCCAATCTATGGAATCCTGAACTTGGAATTTTCAAATGCATTCTTGAATGACAGATAGCTAGCAGAAGATTCTTTACACCCTTGTTCAAGCTACAGATTCCAGGATGCATCAAATCATTATAACAACATAACGTGGATCAGACTGACTTTCATGGTTTTTGCCTTCCAGTGCCAGCAGGACTGAAGACCGACAGGTTGCAGGTTCGAATCCGGGGAGAGGCGGATGAGCTCACTCTATCAGCTCCAGCTCCTCATGCGGGGACATGTGAGAAGCCTCCCACAAGGAGGCTGTCCCCTGGGCAACAGCCTTGCAGACAGCCAATTCTCTCACACCAGAAGCGACTTGCAGTTTCTCAAGTCGCTCCTGACACGACAAAAAAAATCTTCCGTTATAAGTAACCTTTCCCTTGCAAGGCCTTCTAAACATCACTACTAGCCTAGGTTTTTTGGCCAATTCTAACCTCATCACCAACATCGGCTGCAGAGCCAAGGAGGACTGGTATATTCCCAATCTCTCTCTCTCTCTCTCTCTCTCTCAGCGGAGCCACTTCCGAGTGGCATGTTTTACAGCCTTTCCAAAAATATTATTCAAGATGAAGGAGAATCATGGCTCGTGCAGGCGCCAGGCCTTCGCTGGGAATATATCATCCCGAATTGGGACTCCTCTCTCTGCACTGTGATGAAGTGCTTCATTAATGGGAGATGCGGCAGCTCAGATGCCGGCTGATTCAACAGCTTCTCCGACACCTGACATCTCCACACATCCATTTGTTCCGAAAACCTTCCCCACGCCCTGACAGGAGCCCCCACCTGCCTCTCATCCCTGAGAGGTTATTAAACTGGATTCTCTTATAGCACAGTGATTTCCTATTAGGAGAAAAGAGAGAGTGCGCGCGAGCAAAGCACAACATGAAGTCAACTCCCTTGTCCCTTCCCTTGACTACTATGGTGAAACCTCATGCACAATGGCTTCAAGATGGGCTAGGAGTTGATAGGTGGCAATGGGTACTAATGGGCAACAAATGTCAGCTGAAAGTGGGGCTTCTGGATTATATCAATAGTCACATCTACTTGTCACTTGAGAGAGGCCCTGCTGCATGGCAAGCATTGTTTAACCCATATATTGTTAAAGTCAGCACAAAGTCCTACAGTACTCCAACCTTCAAAGGGAGTTTTGCTCTAAAAAGCAACCAATTTGTAGTCCTCCAATTCTTGCTGAATTGTAACCTCCACTGGTCCCAAACAGTAGTGAGGATTGATAGGATTTGTAGTCAAACAGTACCTGGAGGGTCACAAGCTGCCCAGGCCCCCTGAGAGATTGCCCTCAGTTTCCTGTGGAGAATATTTCATATATCACTTTCCTCAGTATGAATAAATTCAATATATTTTAATTTTATGTCTATATTTTAACATATATGTTCTAAAGACTTTATGTATTTTAACTATGCTGTACTGGTCTTTGAGTTTTGAGGAGAGGTAGATAAGAAATTATTATTGTTATTATTATTATTATTATTATTATTATTATTATTATTTAGTAATATCAATAATAATATCCTGATATTGGCAACACTACTGTGTTTATTTTTCAGAAAGAGAACCTGGGGAAAATTGTATTTAAGAAAGTCATAGGTGGTTGGGAACTGTTAAGAGAAACAGAAGACTCTGTGGCTGCCAAAAACTTAATGTTGAAATTATCTTTGCCAAATACATCGCTTTACTGCAGTCTCATATGTATAGCTGTTTAGAGGTGGTAGTAAGTCCCAGATGAGGCTTCCACATTGACTTTTCACACACTTTTCACGTGTAAAATTGCACAGGAAAAGAGATTCCACCTAAATAGTAGAGAGAGAAAATCCTGGGGGTTAGAGTGTCATTGGAATATGTTGCCTTGAAGCCCAGTGGAGTCTCGTTCTCTGGTGGTTTTTAAGTAGTCATGACAGCCATCTGTCAAGAGTTCTTTGTGTGTTTCCACACAGCAAAAGGGGTTGGACTGTGGGGCCCTTGGGGGTCTCCTCCAACTCTGTGATTCAATGATACTATTTCCTCGCCATCCCACTTAGCTTGTACACAATATATTTCTGTATGAACACACACTAAGCTAAATCCTGAGCATTCATAGACACATGGATGAGTACTAGGACTTGGTTCTGCGATTATGACTTTTCTGCCCTACAACTTTTGCAGCCATTTGTGCAAGTCTCACAAACTCTCCTGGCAAAAGTCTATGGTGTGTGTTGACGGAGGGCTTCTGAACAATGCAGAGGGGAGAAGGTGAGAAGGTTTTCTTTCTGGATATTATCTTATCTTTGGCAGCCCCAGGTGGTGCAATGGGTTAAACCCTTGTGCCGGCAGAACTGAAGATTGACAGGTTGGAGGTTTGAATCCAGGGAGAGCATGGATAAGCTCCCTCTCTCAGCTTCAGCTCCCCATGCAGGGACATGAGAGAAGCCTCCCACAAGGATGGTAAAACATCAAAACATCTAGGCGTTCCCTTGGCAATGTCCTTGCAGATGGCCAATTCTCTTACACCAGAAGCGTGTTGCAGTTTCTCAAGTAGCTTCTCACACAAACACACACACACATACACAAGAAATCTTATCTTTGGATCATAGATTGCCACTGTTGATTCTTGGGAACACAATGGGTATTTTTCAAAGTACCTTTCAGAGAGACTGTGGGCTCTATCACATTAAATGGTTATAACATTATTATTCCACTGTGACTGCCATGATAACATCCTGTGAAATCCTGGGATTTACAGTTTGAGTAAGGGCATTTAGAACTCTCACTCTAAGAGCCCTGGATCTCATTAAACTACAAAACCAAGAATTCCACAAAATATCAGAACAGTTAAAGCGGAATAATAGTGCTGTAATAATGTAGCATGAGAGGACCATACATACCTTTCAATGAGGCAAGAATAGATAACCACTCTATTTGGGAATGAAATCTTTGCTTCCCCCAGCTAATGGGAATGAGCAGAGATGCAGTATAGGGCCCTTTCCACACCCCTGAATAAAGTCCCACATTATCTGCTTTGAACTGGAATATATGGCAGTGTGGACTCAGATAACCCAATTCAAAGCAGATATTGCGGGATTCTCTGACTGGATATTCTGGGTTATATGGCTATGTGGAAGTGCCCTAGGTTGCAAGGTAAAGTACCCATGTGGACTCTAGCATGGCCCACTTCACACATTGCACAGATCCACTGAACATGAGCTTGTGGATAGTCAGGGCCCTACTTGGTGTATGCACTGTATTCATCTTCTACCTATAAAAGTGACAATGGCGACAAACATGGAAATTAATCCCAGATTGTATCGCAAACTCCTGAGTCATAAACATACATAAAATCGGATAACCTGCAGTGGATATAAAAAGTCAGTGCCAGCCCTGGAAATTCACAAGGAATAGATCAGGGACAGAGGATGCATTGTATGAATATTTTAAAACATCCTTTTAAGTAACTACAGGAACAACTTCTGCAATATCTGAAGGTTTGGGTGTAGTCTGGATGACCCCTGAGAAGATGAAGAAGGGCATTTGGCTCTTCTCAGCCTTCCTTAGATTGACAAAGCTCTTTGGTTGACACTTCTGGGGCAGATAAGTAAAAGAATAGCATATTTCATTGACCACCATGCAATTTCATAATGGAGAGGTATTCACCCCCAAAAAAGCTAGGAGGAAATGGGAGTAGAAGTGATTAGTCTAAATAAATACAGTAAATGGAAGATTTCTGCCTCTTTCATCTCCATTCCTTCTTTGTTCCTTCGTCTGCATCTTTATCTGAGCCATTTCCTCCGAGGAAGGCAAAAAGGAGGATAAGAAAGTGTCAGCACCAACATGGCAGGAAAAGCCTTAAGGAGGAGATGGTATGCTCTTCCCCATAGACAGAATGAGGCAGCTGCTTCAGGTGGGGTGCCAGCACAACAGAAATTTTATTTATTTGATTTCTGATTGTTTTATTACTTTCTTTGTTTCACTGCCAGAGGAGTGGAGATGATGTTGAAGAATATCCAGCTTTAGCCATCAAAATCATTTGGCTTGGGGTCCTTTGCATCTTGATTTGGTTATGCTGGCATGTGTTGTGTGTATTGCCATTAGCTGTTCTGCCAAAGATTTTGATTTTCAGTTTGCTGAAGCAGGGTTACATCTGCTGCCATTATTTCTTACCTCACACAATAACTGTGCAATGGAAGTAAAAGCACAGACTTCAATAGTGATTCTTTGTGTCAGAACACTCACGACCTGCAAGGCAACATTTGTCTCTGTTGAAGGGCTTCTTTCCCATCTTGATGTACAACCATTTGAAATGAGAAAGACAGTCCTGGCTGAGGAAGGAGAGAAGAGTTTAGGAGAAGAATGAGACTGGAAAGGGTTGTGGGGTTTTTTTTTTTGAGGGGGTGAGGGAATTGAAAATAAGGGATATTGTTTCGTATACTTCTCCCTCCCTCTTTCCCCCCTGCCTTGTCTTTCTCACTCTTTTAACTTGCTCCTGCAGTTGTGACTTTACTGTCAGACATGCACAACTAATCGTTCCCTCCTTGGAATGAAAATGATGAGAGAGAAAGGAAGAAATGTAGAAACTCTGAAGTGTGGGTATGTCTTGTGATGGAGGTGGATGGTGGATGGAGGGTGGATGAAAGGCAACTTAGGATATTTTGAAAATATAAAAAGAAAACAGATCATTGCTACCAGTTGCATTAGTGACATTTTCTGGCTGATATATGCAACAGTGGCTTGTGACTTCCAAATCTAAAGGTAAAGGTAAAGTTTTCCCCTTGACATTAAGTCTAGCCAAGTCCGACTCTGGGAAGTGGTGCTCGTCTCCATTTCTAAGCTGAAGAGCCTCCTAGGTCATGTGCCTGAGTCGCCTTCGGGCTGATATGGCTGGGATAGAAATAATGTAAATAAATAAATAAATGTGGCCCACACAACTACATGGAGTGCCATTGCCTTCCCGCTGATCAATTCACATTTACATGCTTTTGAACTGCTAGGTAGGCAAGAGCTGGGGCTAACATTGGGAGCTCACCTCATTCCATGAATTTGAACCACTGACCTTCTGGTCAGCAAGTTCTGCAGCTTAGCAGTTTAACCCGCTGTGCCACTATGGCCCCAACTTCCATATCTACTGGGCAGCAAATGCTCTACTAATTGGGGAGAGGGGTACCTTGGATAGTTCCTTTAATCTAAAACCCAGTGTGAATTCAAAGCCCAGCTAACATGGGAGCCACCAGTCACCACTGATTTAATGTAGATTTCTGTGTGAGCACATAATTTGTATTGATTTCTAAAAAAGAGAGACACCAAATCTCATGTCTACCTACGACACTGGAAATATTGCCTCTGGTCTCAGATGTATGGAGACAGAAGAGGGCTACTAGAGAAAAGAAGGTTTCTTTTTTCAGTGGTTCTCCATCTAGCCCAAGCTTCATTTTAAAATAAAGTTGTATCCAAGAGAAGGGAGGAACCTGGCAATTTCTCATCCACAGTGAACACTTGGACATCAAACCCGCATGATGACTTTCCTCATAATGGTGTTGTACAAAGTATCTAATTCACTGATAATGTCCATCCTAAATATGTATCTATACTTACAAATTAACATGTACACATTTAATGCAAATCTTGTAATTTTGTCACTCAGATATTTTGCCAATATACAGACACACTCATGGTCATATAGCATATTCCAAAGATCATAATGTGATGATACCCAAGACGTAGCTATAAGATAGCTTAAGAGTTTTGCCCCCCCCCCCAGATAGGAATGCTGTCCTCCAAATTAAAATGTCTTCTATTCTTCATATTTTTAAGGTAAAGGTAAAGGCTTCCCCCTGACATTAAGTCTAGTTGTGTCTGACTCTTCAGGGTGGTGCTCATCTCCATTTCTAAGCCGAAGACTTGGTGTTGTCAATAGACATCTCCAAGATCATGTGGCCAAAGGTGGAACCCATTGATCTACTCACATTTTCATGTTTTTGAACTGCTACGTTGGCAAAAGCTGGGCCTATCAGCAGGGGCTCACCCTGCTCCCTGGATTCAAACCACCAACCTTTCAGTCAGCAAGTTCAGCAGCTCAGTGGTTTAAGTTACGTTATGTTAAATTAAAATTTTGGTAGAGCATTAGAAATACAGTTTTTGCATCCAAAGAAAGAGGATGTGCAAAGTGACTGTGCTTTTCCAGCATGGCAGGGATGGGAATAGATGGCCCACATAATCTCTTCCAAGTCTAGGGTTCTGTGGTTCTATGACCAAAGGAATGCAAATATGGCCAGTGTAAGAGTTCTAGGTATGAGTAAATTGATAATACTGCTTTATTCTTCTTTGATCAAACTTCACCTGGAATATTGTATCCAATACTGGGTGCCATAATTCAGAAAATATATTGACAAGCTGTAATATTATCAGAGAAAGGTGACCAGAATGACTAAAGATCTGGAAACCATGTCCAAGAGAAGCAACTTATGGAACTGCTATATTTAATCTGGGGAAGAGAAGGTTAAGAAGTGACATGGTATCTATATTTAAATATCTGAATGGACATCACACTGAGAAGGGGGTAAGCTTATTTTCTGCTGCTGTGGAGGATAGGAAATGGAGCAATGGATTCAAACTACAGGAAAAAAGATTCCATCTAAGCATCAGGAAGAACTTCCAGATGGTCAGAGCTGTTCTACAGTGGAATAGGCTGCTGCCTCAGAGTGTGGTAGACTCTCCTTCTATGGAAGTTTGTAAACAGAGTCTGGATGGTCATCTGTCAGGAGTGCTTTGATTGTGTATTCCTGTATGGCAGGGGTTTGGGTGGAATTGTCTTTATAGTCTCTTCCAACTCCACGAGCTTCTATGATTTAAAGTGCTGAATTCATATGCTCTAAATAGATTCAGCACCATGGATAGCTAACCCTTGCCTATAGTGTGCTTGGGATAGATGCTGCTCCCAGGCAGTCTCTTCAACAGTGAACATCTTTTAAGTGTTGCAATTCCCATTATTGGCTTCCCACATTGTGTTGGACTGCAGTGCCAGAATACTTGAATACAAGCTGTGGGTCCTAGGAGTTTATGTATGACAGTGCCTGGGAACCCAATGTTTGGGAATAACTTCTAGTGAACAAAAAGCCCTCTTTGGGTGGATATTGGTCTTTATGGCTATGGAGGTATAGTGCAGTCATTTCTCTTCCAAACCATGTGCTCATATCCTTACAAATGGCATAAATGAGCAAATATGAACCTTTCCCCAATCCCATTATTTTATACAACTATAACCAGGTCCCTGTATGAAAAAATGTTCACAAAGGACTGTCAGAAAACCAGCCATCTCCACAGCTTTCTGATCTTTCTGACCTAGATGCATCAGACCCCATGAAAACCAACTGAGCTTGTTTTAAACTCCATAAACAACGTTCTGGCACTTCAGAGTTTCTGTCGATATATTTCAAACTGTGTGCTAGCGGTTCTTTTTCATGACAATTTATTTCTCCCCCTTCCGTGTAACGAATCTCTGATTGTCTCCTCTGTTATTTAGTTCTGTTTTCTCCAGAATGAGATCCCTGCACTGTAAATCTTGGAGGCATGTTTCCTGTCTCACAATAATAAAAAATTCATATGAACTAATACAAACAAACAATGAAGCAGCAGGCAATAATTAAACAGTGAATTAACAGGATTTATTTCCGCTGATGACTTGGGCTGATGGATGGGGCTGGGGAAATGTAGTTTCCTACTCTCCTGTGCAATACTTTTAGCACCTGATATGTGGCGTGGGAGCACATGAGCCACCTTGGCCAGAGACCACCATCATCCCACCACTCCTGTGCAAACCTCAACTTTGCATTCACCACCTTTGAGGCATCTGGTAAGCCTTAGTTTGCTCTTTCTGTGCAATGAGTGCATCAGAGAAATTCAGACTCTGGGAGCGCTCTGCTGTTACAAATAATATGGCTCAAGCATTCCTACCCACCTGAAATGGCACATGGCTTTACTACCATTATCTTGACATGATCTGGAATGTTTTATACCCTTGATTTTGACATGACTTTCAATACCCCAGTTTGCTCTTTGGAGCCAGTGGCTTGAGGAAAAAGATATCAGCTCAAAGGACTTTTATGCTTCTACTAATACAACTTTTCCAACCTAAGGTAAGGGAGTACCCTTCAGTGTGGCCAGATTGCAATTATAATGCCTTGCTTCCATGTCTGTAAGGTCATTGGGAGGTAGGAAAACAGGGGAGAAAATAGGTCTAGCTGCCTCTACCGCCTTCTATGGATTCCTTGGTTTTATCTTACCTTCCAGTCCCTGAATAAGCACCAATGTCCCCATGAGACCCCCTCTTTATTTTGCTAGCCCTCCGGCAGAGTTGCTTTTTGCTTGAGGCTCTGGGCCTCTCTGGTTGGCTATTGCACACCATCTCGAGATACTGATTCTTGAATCCATGTCTAGGTTTGGCAGCCAAGGGTAAAAAGCTCAGAGGGAAGATGTATTGCTCTAAATATCTACCGTCAAAGTAAGGATGGCTGAATCAATCTATTTTCCTCACTCTGCCACTTTTGTACGATGTTCACTTGTCATTCATGACCCTGTTTTGTCCCTGTCCAGCATCGATCTGCAATTAATGCCTATCTTCACCCAAACTGTATTTGCTCTCAAAGCATACCTAAGCCTATCTTGATACCTTTTAAATCCTTAAAGTTGAAGGCTTACACAGAACAGAACCATTTAGGAAGCATGAAACCCAACACATATTTATGTTCTAATTTGCACGATAGTAGCCCGGTGGCGCAGTGGGTTAAAGCACTGAGCTGCTGAGCTTGTTGATCAAAAGGTCGCAGGTTCAATTCCGGGGAGCGGTGTGAGCTTCCGCTGTCAGTCCTAGCTTCTGCCAACCTAGCAGTTCGAAAACATGCAAATGTGAGTAGATCAATAGGTACTGCTCCAGCGGGAAGGTAACGGCGCTCCATGCAGTCATTTGATTTAAATTTGATTTAAAAAATAACATAGTTAATTCTACCCTCAGATCCTTAAAATGCCACCCCCTTTCCAGCAGATCTTCAGGAACTCCATTCGAGGGTGATGGGAGTTGTAGTCCAACCCACTGAAAGAACTATGGCTTGGGGGAAGGGTTTTTTTTTATCATGTCAGAAGCAACTTGAGAAACTACAAGTCACTTCTGGTGTGAGATAATTGGCTGTCGTTCCCCAGGTGATGCCCAGATATGTTACCAACCTGTGGGAGGCTTCTTTTATGTCCTGCATGGGAAACTGGAGCTGACAGATGGAAGCTCACCCCATCTTCGAACCGCCAATCTTCAGGTCAGAAGTTCAGTCAGCACAAGGGTTTAACCCAATTGCACCACCGCATCTCCATGGGGGAAGGATGATCTAGTAGCCTATTTTGCATGACTTTAGGAGACATAATGACCAGACCCAATTCTAATATAGCACCCTCAGTGCTCTGCATTGTTGAGAATGAGTGTTGAGATGTGAGGAGACTAAGCCTGCAGAGACCTATACCTTTGGGCATCTTCATGATTTCGAACCCAACACAGAGCATTCCAGATCAGGGCTTGTGAAAGTGACTTTTTTCAACTATAGCTCCCAGAATCCCCAGTGTCTATGCTGGCTGGGGGATTCTGAACTGTGTAGTTAAAGAATGGGGAATTTCCCCAAGCTGCACTCCAGCTCACATAGAAAATGAACCCTCTATCCTCTGAGCTGTAACCATAGGACTGCATAGAGGTGTATTGCTAAAGGGGGACAGAACTACCTAGTTTGCCCCATTCTTCTCTTCTCATGCCCTGCAAAATTCCTGAAAAAACACTTACATCCCCCACCCCACTCTCACAAAGGAAGGAAACTAGCTTGCCTGCAATACTTACTTTGCCTGTCCAGCTTGTATTCAGAGCTCTAACTGCCCTGACTCTGGCAATAAGGAACGAGAGTATCTCTGATGATCCTCAGTAATGAGGGACTCGATTCCCTGTCTCATCCGGAAGATGGAGATGTGGCATTCCTCCTGTGCACCTGCCTCTAGTTGTTTTTTCCACTGCAGTCAAGGAGCTCATAAAGCTGCCCTCCCTGGCTCCTATTTCACATCAAGTATTGGCTATTATATAGTGCTAATATTTCTTTGATTCTCTCCCCCCCCTTCCCCCTTTTCTTTCTCGCTTCCTCCTGTCCGTATTATGGTAGTTTTGATGAGTCCGTCCTTGCTAGGCGATTGCGCTTCATTCCTGAGCTGCCAGTGGCTCTCAGAGAGAGAAATGAGCTTGTGTTGGAGGCAGATTCATTTGGCCAAGCTTCCCAAAGGACTCTGAAAAGAGAGAAAGCAGTGTGGGGTGAAGTGGCGGGGGAACAGAAATAGAGGTTGTGAGACGCAGAAGAGATATGGCCCTTAGTGACTAGGTGACCCCGAGTGGAATTTGTTTTCCACTCCATGAAGTACTGAGAGAGGATTCAGACAAGATGATGAAGCACCCAGAAAGGATGTGTGTCCGTACTCCTCAACATTTCACAAATGAAAAATGAGATACATCTCAAGCAACATCAGAGCGTGATCAAAAATGGTAAAAGCTATTGATGTGGAAGAGTCTGCAGCAGCTTGCTCTTGCCTGAATCTACTGAGAAGGGCAAGACTCTGCCTCTCCTTTCCTCTCATCTCCTCTCAGATTAGTTAATGGAGTACAAACTACATTTGCAATTTGAACTTGGTTTGCAGCACTTGACTTAAATTTAGGAAAAAGGTGGGAGGAGGAGAAAAAAACTCAGAAATTTCAAAAAGCAGCTAAAAGAGTAAGATGACACAGGATTAATTGGGCCTTTCCTTGTCATATCAGAACAGTTGGAATACATCTTTACATCTGCCATCAACAAGAGCCTAGAACAGGAAAATGCAAACTGAGCTGCACATGAAGTTCAGGAGGGAGCAAGGTTGTTTTCTGCTGCCCTGGAAACTAGGACACAGAACAATGGGTTCAAATTACTGAAAAGGATCCTACCTGAACAATAGAAAGAACTTCAGTTCAGCAGTGGAATTCTCTGCCCCGGAGTATGGTGGAAGCTACTTCTTTGAAGGCTTTTAAACAGAGGCTGGATGGCCATCTGTCAGGGATGCTTTGAATGTGATTTTCCTGCTTCTTGGCAGGAGATTGGACTAGATGGCCCATCCACAAGGTCTCTTCCAGCTCTTTGACTCTAGAAGTGGCAAATGCACAACAGATTACAGCTCTGACTTCTGCCTATGCTTGCTGGAGCCACATCTGACAGCCTACCTATTCCTCAAGTCTGGTGCAATTGCTTTAATTTAAATCAACCAAAACCTCATATGGAACTGAGGCCCATTCTACCCTAATATATAATCCAGATTATCAGATTAGATAATCCACATTATTTGCTTTGAACTGGGTTATAAGTCTACACTGCCATTTAATCTCGTTCAAAGCGATAATCTGGATTGTATATGGCAGCGTAGATGCGGCAAAGTGAGCTTTCCATTTCCCCTCAAATTCTTCTTCCGAGGCACATTGATTCAACGGTTGACATAGGTAAATCTCATTGATTCAATGGGTCTACCTTCATCAGGGTTAACAACAGGATTTAGACTGCTAAGTATGTTTATAGGTTTGGTGTCTGTACAGTGGACATTTGATAACTGCTGAGATTTGGTTCCAGGACCTCTGCAAATACCAGAACCTATGGATGCTCATCCATTATATACAATAGCATGGTAGAGTGCTGTCCCTGATATAAAATGGCAAATCCAAGATTTGTTTTTTGAGACTGTGTGTTAGGGATATTTTCAAGATGTTGATATTTGAATCCTTGGATGCTGAATCTGATTGTGGCTTGACATTGTCTTAAAGCGGAGTACCAAAAATGTGATCCAAACTTAATTAGACTAAAAGTATGCTACTCAAATGTATGGTCCATGGGCCTGTGCCAGACAGTTTGATTCTCCAAGCTATGTTAAGAGTTGAACCAGGGCAGCAATGCCTCCCATTCTCTTGTCTCGATCCTGAAAAAATGCACCACTGAAAGAATTTCTCAAGGTATAAGAAAGCTCCCGCTTTTCCTGCTTTTTGGTTCTACTGATGCAGAAAGTGACACCTGGTAGAGTTTAGTGATTAAACTCAGCTCACTCAAGTCTTGACTGGTTAATTCCGCCAGTCTGACATCCTGTGTTCATTAGCTCCATAAGTGATATTCATTAGTGCAATTTGTTTAATTAATTTACAATTCAATATAGATGTGAGTGATTGGTTTTATATTAGCCATCACTTCCGTTGCATAGTCATTAGTTTGACTACTCTAAGATTCAATATTTATCTATTCGATACATCCACTTTTCCATATTCATTTGTTTGACTAGCTTGGCACATCATGGTCATTTAGTTTTGATCACTGGAATGTTGTTGTTTTTATGTTATATTCTGCAGAAATGCACACATTTCTTAATTTGCCCCCTCTTGAAGTCACTAGGATTTAAACAACAAAGAGGCTTGGAGCATCTTCGGCTCGTTTGGGAAAAGATTCTATGGAGTGGAGCCCATTTCATCAGAGGCAGGTGCAGTCCACAAAAGCTTCTGCCAAACAAAACCTGCTCATCAGTTGTTCTCAGCTTGTGGGTCCTCAGATGTTTTGGCCTTCAAAGCCCAGAAATCCTAACATATGCTAAACTGGCTGGGATTTTGGAGAGTTGTAGGCCTAAACATTGTGGGACCCACAGGTTGAGAACCACTGCTGTTCATTTTGAAGCTGCCAACAAATTTCTTTATAGTTTGGGTGCAACATGCCAGTATCTCCCATTTTCCATGTTTTCACTCTTTCCAGAACCACCCCTCCTCCCATTTTAAGCACCAGGTTGACTGGTTGACCCCAGAACCTTGTAAGACAGGAGGTGGCAAAAGATGTGCCATAGACAGGTTGTGCAGCTTACAACTTTTCCAGAACCAATCTGTTCCTTTTCCTGCTCTTCACTGAGTGTATGCTTCTCTTGATGTTTCCAAGAGTTAAAGGGCCTATGGCAAGAACTGTTTGTTTTCTAAGCAAGAAATGAACTTCAGGGCACTTCTGTTGTTATCTCTTTGTTTTGTCTTGTCCTAGAATTTGGGGTAGTCCACAAAATCCATGGAATCTCTTAAGGGCAGACATGAGGCTTCTGGGCCTACCTCAGCTGTAATAATAATAATAATAATAATAATAATAATAATAATAATAATAATAATAATAGCAAATTGAGAGCTAAATTGATAAAGAAAAAACATGGCTGTGGCTCACAAATGGAATTTTGAAAAAGGAGACGGAGGGCCTGATTCTGGCAGCCCAAGAACAAGCCATTAGAACCAATGCCATCAAAGCCAGAATTGAAAAGTCGACGACAGATCCCAAATGTAGACTCTGCAAGGAAGCGGATGAAATAATCGATCACATCCTCAGCTGCTGCAAGAAGATCATGCAGACAGACTACAAGCAGAGGCATAACACCATTGCTCAGATGATTAATTGAAACATGCCACAAATACCATCTGGCTTCAAACTACAAGAAAGGAGATTCCACCTGAACATGAGGAGGAACTTCCTCACTATGAGAGCTGTTCACCAGTGGAACTCTCTGCCCCAGAGTGTGGCAGAGGCTCCTGCTTTGGAGTCTTTTAGGCAGAGGCTGGACAGCCATCTGTCGGGGATGCTTTGAATGCAATTTTCCTGCTTCTTGGCAGAAGGTCGCACTGGATGGCCCACGAAGTCTCTTCCAACTCTATGATTCTATTACCCCTGCTTCCCAGGCCTCTTCTAAACTGCCATATAATCCAGGTTATTAAAATTGATAATCCACATTATCTGTTTTGAACTAGATTATATTAATCTACACTGCTATATAATCAAGTTCAAATCAGATAATCTGCATTTTATATGGCAGCATAGAAGGGGCTTCAATCCTAGCCCAACATTCAAACCATTTCACTTTCTAACACTCCTTTCCAATATCCCCCTTTGTGTTTCACTACTAATGAAGACCTTTCTCTCTTTTTATAAAAAGCATCTGGCTCTGGTGCTGCTTTATTTTAATTATTGACTGTTAGCCCTGTTTGTTTTTCTGCCTTCTTCTGCTTTTAATAGACTAACATATTTTATTAGTTATTTTTAAAATAATTGTTAGGCTTTTGTAATCTGCCTCAAGCAATTCCCCCTTTGAAGAGGAAAAAAGCAAAGTTAGTTTTTGAAAAATAAAATTAAATAAAACAATAAATGTTATTTTCTTTTTTAAAAAAAACTAAAAGCAAGGCTGGATGTGGACTGTATTTTCCCAACTTGCATAACTTTGGTGACCAAAGGTGGGGCCTGCTATTTTGTACCGGGTGTGATGTCACTCCAACCTTAGTTCAAGAAAGTAGGTTTTTTTTCTGGACTACAACTCCAAAACCCCTTAGTGATGGTGGATGGAGATTCTGGAAGTTATAATAAAGAAAATAAATGTTTCTGAGTTCTGGTCCAAACTACAAAGTCTTGTTTCTCCAGCATTATGTACCAACATATCCTTGGAGATAAAACATGAACACTCCACCTTCCTTCAACACTCTGGAAGGGAAGAAAGGCATGACATTAATTTTTTAAAACGTTTCACAGTCTATCCTTTGCTATGTGGTGGATCCAAAAGTCTCCTGCTTTCCTGGCTGGAATGATGGACATACCCATAAGTGAACTGAATGCCAAAGCAGCTGTCAGTCTTTTTCCTCCACATGCTTCAGCTGGGCTGTCTTTTTTAATTATTAAAAATGCCACGTGTACTTTCATTCATCTCATTATGCACTTGTTAACTTTTTTCTTTTCAAACTCTAGAAAAGTCTTTGATTTAAAGAAGAAAGATGCAAAATTGTTCTATTGTTGGGATTCAGTGGTGGACGGTGCTTTCTTGGTGGCATTCATCATGCAATATCAGCCAAGCAGCTTGTCCACACCTGTAATGTGCAGATTTTCAAGACCAGCCATGAAATACATACATACATACATACATACATACATACATACATACATACATACTAGGATTGTGCATAATTATGTTTTAATTCATATTTCAGATCAAATTTGTTAAATTTGTGCATATAAATTGATATTAAAAACATGCAGGAAAGGTGGGGGTGGGATTTAGAAATTGTTCTGTCACGCGCTGGGCATGTAATAGCTGTCTTTTCTATCGGACGTATACTTTAAGCCCAGCGGGAAGCCAGGGGGCCTCAAAGAGAGGTTCTCAGGGATTTTTCTGAAGTGATGGTCTTTAGAGTCTTTAATGATACAACAAAGTCTTTATTATGGAACAAACAACAATTCTTCAATGGTTCAAACAACACTTCAAGGCTTTCTTAGTCTAGTCTTCATTGGACTGGTACCTGACTTCAATTAACTGTACTTTCTCTGTAGGAAAAACCCTTTTTAACCTCTCCCAGGCTGCTTACTATCTATGCCTCATTGGTGTGGGTGCGACTACCGATTCCAAATGTGTCTGGCTATCGAGTAGACCTACCAGCTGAGGCTTGAAGATATTTCAGCTGGAGTTCAGTGGATCTGTAATGTTGTCCTCCCTCAGAGAATTATTTGAGAACTTCAGGGTTGTTTTCCCTCTGTTTGCTGTGAGGCTGAGAGGCTGTGAGCTCTCAGCCAGAGCCTTGGGACATTTTCCCTGGAATTTCTGTTTCTGTTTCCCCGGATGTTCTTGGGAAAGGAAGCTTTTCTACAGGACGAGCTGGTCTACATCCTATAGCTTAGCTACCTTGTGTGAGACTGACCAAAAAATGGCTCCTTTCCCTCCCAGAGCCCTGAACAAGGGGCGGAACCAAAGCTTAATTATGATGGACAGGTAGCCTGCCCTATGATTGCAAACTTTAACAGAAAGAAAATAAAGTTGGAGCTCCTGGTACAACCGTACCAGGACAGAAATTGAAATACTCAGCAGTCATTTTTGTTAAGATTCTTTAACATTTGAATGCCTCCCAAGGTCAGTTTAATGTTCAATATAAGCATTAAGCAACTTTGGTAAAGCCAAGAAAACATAAGGTGCTTTAAAAACCAATCATTTTTCTTTGTCCTGATCTCTATAAGGATGGCACTGAGAGTGGGACTAAAGTTAATGGGTGGGAGACTGAGAACACAGCCATCTCAAATGTAGTTTGGGAAGGCGAGGCCCCCTGTGGCAGAGAATCCAAAAGGCCCTGCCCTAAACTACATTTCCCAGAATGCAATGCTTGCATCTGAAAACCCCAATGAGGGCTGCAGCAGCCAGCCATTAAGAGTCAGTCTAATAATAATAAATGAAATTATTGAATCTGCAAAGAGGACTAAAGTAAGTAATAGTATAAATCTGTGCTAAGTTGAAGTTATGTGGCTGTGTGTCATAACGACAGATATTCTTTATGATAAACAAATTCCACACAGCTGAATAAAATCCCACTTGATATGCCTTGAATGAGAATATATGGCAGTGTGGACTCAGATAACCGAGTTCAAAGCAGATATTGTGGAATTTTCTGCCTTGATATTCTGGGTTATATGGCTATGTGGAAGAACCCTCCGCTCCCTGGATCATTTCTCCATTTGGTTTCCAGGCCTTTTGGTCATTTTGGTCACTTCCCTCTGGACATGTTGCAACTTCTCATTATCTTTCTTTATTGTGCGCAGAACTGGACGCCATGCTCCAAGTGAGGTGGGATCAAAGAAGAATAGAGGGATATTACATCTCTGGATTGGGACACTGTACTTGTGTCATTGTGACCCAGAAGTGTTTTGTCACTCCTGCAAATATGCGCATTCTATGTTTGGTTATGAAAACTAGGCAACGAAGAAAACTGATAAGGAGAGAATCGACTCCTTTGACATCTGTCACTGGAGGAACATTCTCTAGATACAATGGACAGGCAAAAAGACAAACAAATGAATTTTGGAGCAAATCAGACCCTAGAATCCAAAAGTGATGACTTGGGTGTATCTGCACTGTAAAATGAATGCGGTTGAACTGCCATGGCTCAATGCAATGGAATCTAGGAGTTATAGTTTGATGAGGCACCGCACTCTTTGGCAAAGAAAGCAAAATATTTTGTAAAACTACAACTCCCAGGATTTCATAACATTGAGCCATGACAGTTAAAGTGATGTCAAACTATTCATTCAATAGTGTAGATGCACTTTGGGGGCATTGGAAGTTTCTCATTCATTGAGTTGCCCCAAGCCAACACCCATTTGATGACAATTAAAAAATATATATATCCAAAGAAAGATGGGACAAATATAATCAGAACAGCCCCAAGGCTTCTTTCTCTGCAACAGCAAGGAGGAGAACAATATCCTTGACCACATCTCTCATTTTCATGGAGACTCTCCCAAGTCAGAGCCTCTCTCCCTTTGGGCTGCCTTTCTTGGCAACTCCTCTAAAGTAGACAATCGGGTAAGGCAGCATCTGCTGATGTGTTTAGCCACTTTAATTGAATTTTATGTTTGCTTTTTACAGTCTGTTTGGTTGGGGCAGACTGTGAGTGTTTGGAGGAAAGTGGAAAAAGAAAGTGGACGAAAGAAAACGTCTGGAAAGCCAGAGCCTCCCCATTTCCAAAGGCGCCCGGTAAGGAACACAATTAGATTTACAAATATATTTAGAGATCAAAGACCCAACTGCCTTGTCCCTGAAAGGCTGGAGCAGTCTGTTATCTCCCTCAGTCAAAGCCAGGCCATTTTTGCTGGTGTTTCAAGCTCACAACTCCCTTTGGCTTGCCTTAAGGTTACTGTAAGTGGGAAATGACTTGAAGGAACATAACAACAACATGGGTGGACCAGGGAAAGTCAGCATGGTGCAATGTTTTGAGTGTTGGAGCAGCACTCCAGAAGACCTGGATCTGAATATCCCACTTGGCCATGGAAATCCTCTGGGTGTCACTTTCTTAGCCTCAGAGGAAGGTAATGCCAAATCTCATCTGAATACAGCTTGCCAAGAAACCTCTGTGACAAGTTCACATTAAAGTCAACAGAAGTAAGAAACAATAGCAACAAATGGAGGAAGCAAGCAAAAAATAGAAACTCCAAGTCCATGTAGTGCTGTGGTTCTCAACATTTGGTCCTCCAAGTGTTTGGGGCCCCTTCTACACTGATATATTATTATTATTATTATTATTATTATTATTATTATTATTATTATTTATTAACTTTATTTGTACCCTGCTAACATCTCCCGAAGGACTCGATGTGGCTTACACAGGCCAAGGCCTCAATAAAACAGCAAAATAACAATACACATAAACCAAAAGCAAATCAAAACATTAAGCAATAACAGTAAGCAGTAAAAACAGTACACCATAACACAATAAAAACTAGGCTGGGCCAAATGTGATGGGTACAGATTAAAAAAGTGCTGGGTATGCTGAGTGAGATATAAGGATTTTTGGATAAGTGCAATGTGCGAACAATCTTAATCATTAATAAAGTGCTTCTCAGCTTTGAATTGGATTATATGACAGTGTAGACTCATATAATCTAGATCAAAGCAAATAATGTGGATCATCTGCTTTGATAATCTGGATTATATGGCAGTGTAGAAGGGGGCTATGTCTCCCTAATCTAGGCTCTCATCCCATGTTTCATCTCAGTAGGTTATGAAGTAAAGCTTCACCCACAGTATTATCTCAACAGGGAGAGGATATTCTGGGCTGAAAACTCAGAATTTGTGGAACAGGGTTTCCAAATGACATTGTCTTTGAGCCCAGAATATCCTCTCCCTGTTGAGATAATACTATGGATGAAGTTTTACTTCATAACCTAGTTAATTTCCTGCAACACTGACAAAATCAGGGAAGCATATTGCCTTTACTCATGGTAGGATCAGTGACAACAGACAGGAGGCATTAAGGATATTAGCGAAGGTTTTCTCCCACATGTGTCACACCTGCACAAAGGCCAAGTACATTTTAAATGCATTGCCAATAATTGGTTTAAAAATCCAATATAAGCACATTTGGAATTGCCTTTCTGTACTTTATGTGCGCGTAAACAATTGTAAAAGGCTGAAAAACACTTCAAAGTGTGGAATCACTTTCATCCACCAAGACAGTATTCATATTATTCGTAATCACACTACTTCATGACGTAAACCTCAGCGCCTATAACTACATTCCTGACTATGCAGCACTTATATGAATCTTCCTGATTGGCTGCTTCTGCTCCCTTGGTTTTTCCCTCTTGTTTTTTCTCCTATGTTTTATTTGTTTCAAAAAGTCTATGTAGTTTTGGCCACTATCAGAATTGGCCTTCCTCAAGCATTAAAATAGAAATGACATCATCATTATGAATGATCACTTGTGGCCAGGTATGATTGTCTTCCAGAGGTAGAGTCCTGGATTCATAAATGACAGTGGAGACCTCTTCTGGATCCATATGGTCTTTCACATTGAGGACAAAGGTTTCCAGATGGAAGGTGGTCCCAACAAGGGTTTGCTTGATGTGCCTTCCTCTCAGTACATTTCTTCCTCTGGCCTCTTCAAAATCCACAGCATGGTTGATAACAACTGACCTCCAGTTACAATACTCGAGGGTCAGGGATCCTCAGTTCTCTGTGTTTATTCCACATTTTTAAAGGTTAGCTTTAAGCTCATCTTTAAACTGAGAGTCAAGTAACTGCTTTATACATGAATTTATGGACCATTAAGCAAAGAGAACTAGAGATGATCGTCCCTGGATATTTATACATAGACTCATGTAGTCAGGAGAGAAAAAGAGGAACCAATGGTTCTTCTCTAGAATATGTCACAAGGATGTCTGATGCAATGCTAGAAATCTGGGCATATAAAAACAATCAAAGCAAGAGACCATTTATAATCGTGTGGAGCTTTGTCCCCTGATTTGCTTTGGCCTATTTCATTAGGTGTGCCTACACTGTCAAATCAATACAGTTTGACAATACTTTAACTGCCATGGCTCAATGCTATGAAATCTTGAGATTTGTAGTCTGGTGAGGCACCACCATTCTATATAAACCCTTTTTCCTAGTTCCAACAGACCTCACTACCTCTGAGTATGCTTGCCATAGATGCAGGTGAAAAGTGAGGAGAAATGCCTCTAGAACATGGCCATATAGCCCGAAAAAACCTGCAACAACCCAGTGATTCCAGCCATGAAAGCCTTCGACAATACATTCTCCTGACATCCATTTGCTTCCTCTACTGCAATGGTTCTCAACCTGTGCGTCCCCAGGTTTTTTTGCCTACAACTCCCAGAAATCCCAGCCAGTTTACCAGCTGTTAGGATTTCTGGGAGTTGAAGGCCAGAACATCTGGGGCCCCTACAGGTTGAGAACCACTGCCTGAGTTGAAAGGGGACCCGCTTCCATCCATTTATTCCTTTTTGCAGATGCAATCAATCATTTTATGTTATCATTACTTACTGAGATAAAGGGCTGGCTGGCTGTGGCTGGCTACCCCAGTGCCTTGTTCATGGCGATCAGGCCAAAGTGAAATGATTGGTTTTTAAGCAGTTTATATTGTCTTGGCTTTGCAAAAGTTGCTTATTGCTTTGCTGCCTTCTTTAGACATCTTTGTAGATTCAATCAGTTTATTTTATACAGTATTTAGATGAATACTGCTACAAACAGTTATACTATTTTTGGGTCCTTCAGCCATTTTGGCCAATGAGCTGCCGGGCAGTGTGGGAAATGTAGTTTAACAGCAGAGCCTTTGCAATTTCTACCATTGGAGGCCTGGACTTCACAAACTACAACAATGGCTGTGCTTAGCCACGCCCACTTCATCCCTCCCTTGCATTGCTGGGGGAAAGAAATCATGAGATTTTGAAACTGTTTGGGCATCACCAAAGTTGCTTAATGGTTGTGGAAATTAAAATAACCTTGGGAGACATCTGAACATTATAGAATAATTCCGAGGGGAAAGGGTTATTTATTTATTTATTTATTTATTTATTTATTTATTTATTTACTATACTTGTATACCACCCCTCTCAGCCCGGAGGCGACTCGAGGCAGTTTACACTTGGCAATCAATGCCCCACAAGATAAAATACAGTCAAAAACAATTACTTATAGTATAAACCGTATAAAAACAATAAACAGTAAACAATTAAAATCATAAAATACAGTTCTCAGCATCTCATCATTAAAATAATTTTCCATTGCATCCTCCTGTCGTTCCATGAGTCTCAATTAATCAGTTATACTGCGTCTGCAAATGCCTGCTCGAACAGCCAGGTCTTAACTCTCTTTTGAAATGTCAGGAGGGAGGGGGTCAATCTAGTGTCCCAAAGGAGGGCATTCCATAGCCAGGGGGGCCACCGCTGAGAAGGCCCTGCCTCTTGTTCCTGCTAATCGGATCTGCGAAGAAGGCGGGACCGAGAGCAGGGCCTCTCCAGATGATCTTAAACACCTAGATGGTTCATAGGAAGAGATGCGTTCAGACAGGTAAACTGGGCCAGACCCATTTAGGGTTTTAAACCATTTAGGGTGAGTGGTTCAAATTCTGTTCCCCCCCACCTTTTCTGCATGGTTCAAAACTGCATCAGAAGTCAAAATTCGTAAGTCTTTTTCTGACTTTCAGGCTTATCCGAACAAACCTATCCAACTCTAGTAGTAATTACTGTATTTACAAATTTAGCACCAAAACATAACACATTGAAACATCTGTAGATCCAGGTGGGAGGCAGACTGCTTTGGATAATACAGAATGTTGGATGAGCAAAGGTTGGATAAGCGAGATTCTACTATATACCTATTTGTCTTTAATATTATAAATAACACCCCCTGGCTGCATTGATTGCTCAGCAGAAAGCCAAAGTGATATAATATTTGGACTAGGATTCGGGGAATGGGGTTCAAATCCCTGCTCAGCCATGGAAACTCACTAGGTGACTTTGGACAAGTCACATTCTCTCAGCCTCAGAGGGAAGCAATGGCAAACTGCTGAATAAGCATTGCCAAGAAAACCCTGGGGTGGTTTCCCTTTAGGATGCGTAGAAACAACTGTTGTGTGTTGCCTGGGAAAAGGTTGACAAATAGTAAATAAATACTTTAAATAAGTAAGTCAATAAATCAATAAGATGATGCCAGTGCTCAAGGAGACCTCAGGATTTGGCCTTCTGTCCCATACAGCTCTCGCTGTTGCTCACCTCTCCCCGTCCCACTGCTCTCTTGTTTCCTAGCAAAAGCTGCCTCTGGCAACGAGGAGCAGAATCCGCTTCCATCCATCATCTGTGCAGAGAAATATATCATCTCCAAGTGGCACCTTCATTTAAAGAGCTATTATCAGAGTAATTCCGCCCATTCATCATTGGGGCTCAACTGGCACCATGCTGATTCTTGGGCCGACCCCCTGATAGCTGTAGGACAATAAGAGAAATCAGAATACAAACAACAGGGTCCACATGTCAGGGAATCTCCTGGGCAACCTCAGGGCAGATTACTTGCCCTGTGGTGGGAATGCAGGGCAGATCCAAATCATACATTCAGTCTTCAAAGAAAGTAAACAAACGATTGTCGAAGGCTTTCATGGCCGGAATCACTGGGTTGTGGTAGGTTTTTTTGGGCTATATGGCCATGTTCTAGAGGCATTATCTCCTGACATTTTGCCTGCATCTATGGCAAGCATCCGGAGAATGCTGGCCAGCTGAAGTTCCCAGGCAGTTCAAAAAAGACTGCAGCCTGAATGATATTGGTTAATCCCAACAAGAGTTAACCGCTTGTGCCGGCAGGACTGCTGATCAGCAGTTTGAATCTGGGGAGAGCAGGTTGATTTCCCTCTGTCAACTCCAGCTCCTCATGCAGGAATGTGAGAAAAGCCTCCCACAAGGACTGTAAAACATTAAAACTCCCAGGCATTCCTGGGCAATGTCTTTGAAGATGGCCAATTCTCTCACACCAGAAGCGACTTGCAATTTCTCAAGTTGCTCCTGACATGGAAAAAAATCAACAATAGGGTGCACATTCAAGATCCTGCTCTCACCAACATCCTTTAATATATTTCACAGATGAAACATTAGAGTGTGACCAAGACAACAAAAAGGTTATTAATGGGGAAGAAAGTTGAAGCTATGGGAGACCGCAGTAATTTGCTTTTTCCTGACCCCATTGGGAAAGGCAAGAACCTCTCCTCTCATTTCTTTCTGCTGAATTAATTGATTGCAGTTTGCAGCAATGGAAGTCAGTCTGGGACATGGAGCAAGTGAGAGAAAGAGACATAACCTGGGACATTTTAAAAGCAGCTAAAAAGGTGACATATCAGGGGATTGATTAATGAGGATTGACCCTGCCAAATCAGGGTAATTAGAGAATATGCTGTGTGTGTTACCACTTAACCTACCACTTTACCATGATGTGTGAAGCTCTATCTAAACCTCCGCTGCCAACAAATATGAGACAAATCTCATGGTTACTAGTGAAAGGAAATTAGTCATTTGGTCAAGTTAATCATTTGGTTATTTCTTCCCCTTTCCAGGAACATACAGAAGCAATTAGCTGCAAGATTTCTTTATTTGCTGGCAAAAAAATATCACTTTTTTGTTTTTCATTTAATGAGTGTGGTGTAAATGATCAAGGGTCTGGAGAACAAGCCCTATGAGGAGCAGCTTAAGGAGCTGGGCATGTTTAGCCTGAAGAAGAAAAGGCTGAGAGGAGATATGATAGCCATGTATAAATATGTGAGAGGAAGCCACAGGGAGGAGGGAGCAAGCTTGTTTTCTGCTTCCTTGGAGACTAGGACGCGGAACAATGGCTTCAAACTACAAGAAAGGAGATGCCATCTGAACATGAGGAAGAACTTCCTGACTGCGAGAGCCGTTCAGCAGTGGAACTCTCTGCCCTGGAGTGTGGTGGAGGCTCCTTCTTTGGAAGCTTTTAAACAGAGACTGGATGGCCATCTGTCAGGGGTGATTTGAATGCAATATTCCTGCTTCTTGGCAGGGGGTTGGACTGGATGGCCCATGAGGTCTCTTCCAACTCTTTGATTCTATAATTCTATGATTCTATGCTTTCTTGCTTATTACATTAAGTTCAGGTGCCAATTAATACCGAGTAATTGTTGTGTGCCTTGAAGTTGTCTCCAACATAGGGTGACTTCAAGGCAAGTCACATTGTCTCAACCTAGGCTGAGACAACGTGACTTGCCTTGGCTTTATGAAACCACTACATGGTGCTGGCTTCTAACACTATATCAGTGTTCCATATTTTAATATGTGGTCTTGAGTTTTTAGAGCAGTCTCGTTCCTGACCTAGCTCATGTGAATTTATGGATCTCTTTGTCACTTGTCTCCCTTTACCTGCTTCCAATTTAATTTTTGTATGTCCTTCTCTTCCATCTTGGTGTCCTTCTCTGTACTGGAAGGTATGGCAGTCATAGGTCTAGAGATGGGCCTCTCCCCTCACAAATTACAATGCAGGGATAGGAATGTTGACCTAAACACCACTGAAGCAATCGCGATTAGTTCTATGAACACTAAGTAATATTAATTTGGGGGCAATCACATGCTCTCTTTTGTCCTGCTTTGGCCAGGGCAATCTTGATGAATCTTCTGTCTCTCCCACTTTTTCAGCTACTTTGAAAATGCCCCAACTTCTCTCCTCCGTCTTCCTCCTTTTGTTCTCAGTATACTCTAGTTGTTGCCAATGGAGTTCAAAGTACAGTACAACAGTGATATGCTTTAAGTTTAGATTAACCTGGGGGGTGGGATGAGAGGAGAGGATGGAATCTTGCACTTCTCAGAAAGCTCAGTCAAAAGCAAACTGCTGCAATCTTTCCTAGTTTGTCAGTTCTTGCTTATTCATAACTTTTGCCATCCTGATGTTGATTGGCCAACTATCTGTTTCATCTGTGTGATAGAATCATAGAGTTGGAAGGGACCCCATGGGCCATCCAGTCCAACCCCCTGCCAAGAAGCAGGAAAATTGCATTCAAAGCACCCCCAACAGATGGCCATCCAGCCTCTGTTTAAAAGCTTCCAAAGAAGGAGCCCCTACCACACTCTGGGGCAGAGAGTTCCACTGCTGAACTGCTCTCACAGTCAGGAAGTTCTTCCTAATGTTCAGCTGGAATCTCCTTTTTTGTACTTTGAAGTCATTGTACTTTGAAGTCGTAGTCTCCAGGGCAGCAGAAAACAAGCTTGCTCCCTCCTCCCTATGACTTCCTCTTACATACTTATACATGGCTATCATGTCTCCTCTCAGCCTTCTCTTCTTCAGGCTAAACATGTTCAGCTCTTTAAGCCACTCCTCATAGGGCTTCTTCTCTAGACCCTTGATCATTTTAGTCACCCTCCTCTGGACACATTCCAGCTTGTCAATATCTCTCTTCAGTTGTGATGTTGGATGGAATGTAATTTGGAGGGATTCTGCCATGTGCAGATGTTTCTCATGATGGTCTCAACCTTGTTCCAGTCTGTGTTTTCCCTGCCATCTTTTGATTGGATAATTCAAGCACCAAAGGGCACCACTTCTTCCTGTCTTTTCCCCTGTTCTCATGTTCTGCTGTTCTGATTTCACCATGACAGTTCACTCCAGCATCAGCCCCCCCAATCCCTGTGATATATTCCTTTCCTTTCTCAGATAAGTATCTTTCTCATACTGAGCACTCACAAGTAGTAAAGATGGTTGTGAGTATGTTTATAAGTATGCATGTGTATTCCCAGAGGTGAGACTTAAGATTCAACCTCTCTAGAAATCTCAGGAAAAAAGTCTTTGTTTCCTCATGGCACTAATGATGTTTACTAATGAAGTGTGTTATTATTGCACTATTAGTATGCATTTACCCAAAGCATGCCTTTTTTTGTCTCATACTGGTGCCTTTCAGCTCCTCACTCTTGTTCTAGCTAGCAAAAATGAATCAGAAAAAAACACGTTTGGATATGGGGATTCTCAGACATCCCTTTTAAGGTTTCTTGTGCTACTTATTTTACAGATGATTGTGTGGTTCATTTGGAATAGGAAATGGGAGCAAGGGTGGGGGGAAGGGAGAGAATATCCTGGCAAATGTTGTCCTTATGCCATGATGTCCCATTGAAATAGAACAATTTGAGGCAGCCGCGGATAGTGAGATCTGAGCTGTGGATAGTGAAACCCAACATGTGGATGCTGAGTCCTGTTAAGTAGGTAGCTGGTGCTGGCAGTGGGCCACCTGTGTATCTGTATGCCTGGCGAGACAAAGAAGCTATAGCCCAATATTTTCCAATCAATAAATCTCACCAAGTTGAAGAAGAAGCCAGCGATGTAATTTATTCAAGACAGCTGAAATGGATGCCAGCTCGCGGTAAGCTGCAGAAGGAAGCTGAGATGCCATACAGTACAAAACATGCATTTCTATAAGCAGAAATCCTTTGAATTCCCAGCACCACCCCAACTGGAGCTGGCTTGGCAGTGATTGACCACACTCTGTTGACGTCATGAACAGCTGAGGGAGGATTCCCTGCAGAGGCAGGTTTGCAGCACCTGCTGGCCAATAGGAGAGCGTTCCTCCCTTCTAATGCAGATTATCACTCTCCAATGACTGACAGAGGGCAGGCTGGTCTGGGAGACAAAGGATTGCAAAGTACAGTTGAATGAATCATCTCTGTCCCAACGAGGGACAGAACAAAGAAAGGCTACCAAGTCCTATGCAATTTATAAGTCTTTTGTAAATGTGAGTGACCCATCAAGGTGGGTCCAGCAACCGCGGTGCCCATGTCCATTATGTTTCCTCAGGAAAGTATTGTACAAAGTATTGTCGAAGGCTTTCATGGCCGGAATCACTGGGTTGTTGTAGGTTTTTCTGGACTATATGGCCATGTTCTAGAGGCATTTTCTACTGACGTTTCGCCTGCATCTATGGCAAACATCCTCTGAGGATGCTTGCCATAGATGCAGGCGAAACGTCAAGAGAAAATGCCTCTAGAACATAGCCATATAGCCCGGAAAAACCTAAAACAGCCCTATTGTACAAAGTGATGGGATTAAGAATCCAGTCCTGGGAAAGGGGGAAATATTATTGTGGAAAATGGGGCATGACCTTCTCAGTGCTGGGACATGCCATGCCAGGTGATTAGTAGTTTGTTATGTCCAAGTAGCTGCACAAATGATGGTGGTCCAAACTCAGGCTCCTATTGCCCTAGGTACAGCTGGATCTATGGGACCAGTAGAGATGGACAGGCCCCTGAGATGATGGGTGATTGAACCCTTTATGATTGAGATGGTGCCCAGGAAAATGGCTGGAGGGAATTCCTGAAACGTGAGGTGCTGATGAAAGGTCACCAAAAGGTCTTGATCAGTAGCTTGCTTCTCCAAAGTTTAAAACATAAAACATTAAAAAAAACACACAAAAAGTGTTGTGGTTTATATGAAAGCTAACCCAGAAAATGTGCAGTCCTGTCCAGACTTCCCAGCTCTTTGTTCATCCACAAAGAGTAAATATGAGCCAAGTAAATGGGAAAAACAAAATTTACTCTTAAGTAACAGTCAAAAAAAGCAGCTTCACAAAAATATCCAGCTTTGAAAATAACTCAGTCCATTTGCAGAAATAAAACTTAGACAAAGTTCTATGCATTAAATCCATGCATCTTCTTCTTCCTCAATGGTGCAAGGAGGCAAGTCTTGAAGCAAGTGGTTCAGTAAGTCCCAAAAACCATTAGAAAAACTCCTCATGTTATACTCCATTCAGAGAGTGGTTCAAGCTTGATTGCTTCAATTATCCAGGTGTTTTTCCTCAACACACACACACACAGGAGACGATCCTTACAAAAACTTAGTCATATACATGCATATACTGTAATGAAAAGGGGGTTTGTGAATACCGGGGGATCCCAATGATTGAACTCACTTTGCAGCCTGGAGGACAGAGAAACAGGGGAAGCTGGAAATAGCCAACAAAATGGCACAACAGGGCATTAAATAGGATTACCAAATTGGGAAGTTGGGAAATATATCATGCCACTCTAAACCCATAGCCAACCCAAACACATTACTGTTTCATTGAATGTGAATTCATCTCCATCTGTGCAAAAGATTACTGGTACCAAAGAATACATGTAATTTCTGGCACATGAGGCAGAACCATTCCATAAACTTATTTTCCCTCCTCGATAATACAAATATAATAATTAACAAAACAAATAAATACTTGCTTTCTTTTCAGCAAGATGAAGTCTGTTGCCTGAGGCTATTTCTTCCTCTCTCTTAATACCAGACAGGCTCTGTTCTCACTCTGCAAAAACAAAAGAAAAATGGTTAATTGAATTATTTTCCTGTTTTTTTTAGGCCACCTTTTGGCCACTTTAGGTCAAGTGTAGCAATGAACAACAACAAAAGCCAACCACTAATATAGCAATGCATTAACATCCAACAAACACACATTTAAATCAGTTTATATAAACCCATTCATTCGTAGGGATACCAAGGTGCTTGTTTATAAAGCTGTTGTCCTCCAAACTCTGCTATACGCCTGCGAAACATGGGCTGTCTACAGACGTCACATGCAACTCCTGGAACGATTCCATCAGCGCTGCAAATCTCTTGGGAAGACAGGCAGACAAACGTCAGCGTGCTGGAAGAAGCAAAGACCACCAGCATTGAAGTGATGGTCCTACGCAATCAACTCTGCTGGGCCAGCCACGTTGTCCGGATGCCCGACCACCGTCTCCCAAACGGTCGGGGTTGCTTGACATGCCTTCCTCTTTGCACTACTCTACTCTGAACTCAAGAATGGAAAACGGAATGTTGGTGGACAAGAAAAGAGATTTAAAGATGGGCTCAAAGCCAACCTTAAAAACTCTGGCATAGACATTGAGAACTGGGAAGTCCTGGCCCTTGAGCGCTCCAGCTGGAGGTCAGCTGTGACCAGCAGTGCTGCAGAATTTGAAGAGGCATGGATGGAGAGAGAAATGTGTCAAGAGGAAGGCGTGTCAAGCCAACCCCAACCGAGACCACCTTCCACCTGGAAACCAATGCCCTCACTGCGGGAGAAGATGCAGATCAAGAATAGGGCTCCACAGTCACCTACGGACCCACCAGAATACCGAAGACTATCCTACTTGGCCAATGAGGGATCACCTAAGTAAAAATAAATTCATTCTAAGACCAATTCAGCAATGTGCAAAGAAGACCACTTATCATCATCTCTTAACTACACTGGCCATGTTGCTTAGGGCTTTGGGGAAGTTTTAATCCAAGAAGTTACTTCTTCTAAGCTGGTATTAAACCATCATGAGCCAGTAAAATGTTGCAATGTACTGTGCCACACATACACATCTTTCCATAACAATTTAGGCGCAGTTTCCTCTTCTGCGTTGCAGTTGTGCATGCATCATGTAACATATTTGTTTCCACTGGCCTAAAGCTCTTTCTGATCTCTAATGCCAGTCCAGCAGATAGCGAGAGGTTCTCCTCCCTTTAATTACAATGGTGGATTTGCAAAAATGAGTCCAGATGCACCTTACATCAGTGAATGAGTCCAGATGCTCCTTACATCAATAAATTATTTTTTATTGAGAGGCCACCTTTCTCTGTGCCTCCAAGTCACCTACTGTATTAACTTATGGTAACCCCATGAATTTCATAGGATTTTATTAGGTAAGGAAGACTCAGATTTTGCCAGTTTCCATGTTTTCATATTCCAACTCAATATTCTATATTTTTTTTAAAACTCCCAGTTATTCCTTTTCAACACACTCCATTTTTTCCTTTTATTTTTGTTAAAACTACCTCACAAACAGAGTTCATAACTTCTCAGCATCAGCTAGTTGTGCCTATCAGGATTACAGATCATAAAATTGGTTTCCTCTGAATTTGAGCTTGAACTTGAGTGAATATTATATGTTTGATGACAACATAATAACAGTGCTGCCAGAGTGCAGTAGTGGTTTTTAAATTAATTTGTATTCTTTATAAGGATTCAATAGGCTGGAGTGACATAATGATGGAAAGAGTACAGGGTCTCTGTGTCTTTAATAATTGTGTAGAAGATGGACTATTTGCATCCCGTAAAGGAAGTGCAGCTGGAGACTGTATGTGGGAATTTCTCTCTCTGCTCTGATTTGGAAGTTCTCCACAAAACTGGACCATTTTTGAGTTTCTAGAACAAGAATTCCATGCATCACTCCAGAAACTTTGAGAAAATTTCCATAAAAGAAGACCACATAAACAGCTGAATGCAGTTCAGTGAAATGGAAGATGCTATTAGACCAAATAATGCCCGAAAGAGATTTTCCAAAATTGATTTGATGAATGGGTTCAAAGTTGGTACAAATACTATATATTGCTGCTTGTGGAGGGTATTTTACATAGTAACATATTACCGAGTTGCTTTACACATGTATGTAGCTGCATATGTCTAATGTTGTTAATAAAAGTGTTGTGACCTGTCAGACATTACTTTTATTATGACCGTTATATTATGATGTTTTAGGGCCCTTCTACGCATGCCCTAAAACAGGGAAGAAGCTGGAATAAAAAGGTGGTGTGGTGGCTAAATGATGTTTTACGAAAATGTGTGCTGATTTTGATTAATGGCTGAAAAACATGTGTTTAAAATGTGCACTTAAAACCCGATTTTGGCCTAAAATGTGCATATTTGCAATGCTGTATGCCTGCAGTCAAGGAAAACACATGACTCCATTTGTATACTCTAGTCTGGACAGCTCCAGTTTGTCTATACATTTTATATTCCCCAAACAGCTGGTCTGTTTCAGGACAGATGGAGCCACGGACACCAAGGTGACTCAATGGAAGCAAATGGAAAGCAATTACAGTGAGGACTCTCTGAAGCCATTCCTTTGTTCTGATCTTTATGCAGTTAAACAGAACTTGAATTTACAGTAGGGTGAGGAGAGATAATAAGGAATCTGCTTGTGTGTACATTGAGATATCCAAATGAGCGCATATCAGAGAGCCAATAGTGAAAGGACTAAGGCAGCGACATCTCCAGCTCATCCCTTGTTTGGGTATCAGCCAGCACATCAATGACTTAAATCAAGAAATAGTTTTCTTAGATCTACAGAGACACTCGCTGGAACACCTCAGCAAGCGAGAGTCCAAAAGTGGCAGGCTCAAACCCAGCACCTCAATCCGTGGGTGATACCAGATGAGAAACTCCCTCCTGGGCACACAGAAGACTGGGAGACTTGGAAGGTGCTAAACAGACTGCGCTCTGGCACCACGAGATGCAGAGCCAACCTCAAGAAATGGGGCTACCAAGTGGAATCCACGACATGCGAGAGCAAACCACTGACCACCTGCTTCAATGCAACCTGAGCCCTGCTACATGCACAATGGAGGACCTTCTTGCGGCAACACCAGGGGCACTCCAAGTGGCCAGATACTGGTCAAAGGACATTTAATCAACTACCAAGTTTGCAAAATTTGTGCTTTTTTTATCTGTTTGTTTTGTTCTGTTAAAAATGTAATACAATGGTATGGTTGCTGATGACACAATAAATAAATAGAGAGTCAATTTTTTAAAAAAGTATATTTCTGCTGGATGTTTTGCAGATTTCTAAAATCTGCTACAAAGGAAAGTGTCAGGACAGCAGGAGACCATTTACCAGAACGAAAAGGTCAAAAATTATAACAGCTAAACAACAGAGAGGAAAAAACCAGGCACAGATTAACACCTCCCAGCAACAGATTTTCCCAGACTCAGGCAGGCCTTCAAATGCTAATGAAGGTGATCAGCTAAACATTCACACCTAACTGCAGCAGGGAAGAGCTCCTTGCCCCACCCCAGCCATTCCACAGATATATAAGCCCATTTTTCCTACTTCCAACAGACCTTCTCAACCTCTGAGGATGCTTGCCATAGATGCAGGCGAAACGTCAGGAGAAATGCCTCTAGAACATGGCTCTATAGCCCGAAAAAACCCACAAGAACCTAGTGATTCCAGCCATGAAAGCCTTCGACAATACATTGAAAAGGTCTGTGTTTGGACTTGCTGTCAGGTCCCACGATTTTGTGCCCCACTTATTTGTCCCGCATTTTGATGCTGTCTGAAAGGGTAAGAATAGCTATTTTTCTTTTGAAGTTTCAATCCAAAAAGTTACTTCTTTCATCTGGGGACTAATCTATAATATGCTCCTAGATTGAAGGGGGCCCATTAAGCAAGAAAAAAAGAAACCAGCTTCCCCTGGTTGCTATCTGCTGCAAAAGGTGCTATTGGGTAAAAATATTCTGCTTTCAGAGCTCTAAAACTTTTTGGGAAGCGTCAAAGTAAAAATTCCTGTTTTAAGCATACTTTTCACATCCTCAAAATATATTTATTGTAAAACATTTTTGATCCCGTGAAGATCATAGAGGGATTTAAATTATAAACACAAATGAAAGCACTGAACTCAGGAGGTTACGACAGCCAGGAGATAAAGAGTAGGTACTTACTTACTTAGGCAATCCCTCATTGTCCGAATAGGATAATCCTCCAGAGTGGGTCTGTAAGTGACTATGGAGCCCTATTCTTGATTTTCCCTTGGAAGATGCCTGTGCATGAATTTTTTTAATGTGTGGAGGTCAGTGCACAACTGATCAACTCACAGTCTTCACAGAGTGAGGTTCCACGGGTGGCATAGTTTAACAAGATGGCTGTGGCTTCTCAATCTGTTGCAGCCTTCTTCTGCCTTCATAGCAATTGTAACATGTACCATGTTATCCTCCGCCTGCTCTGCCATTGAGGTCTTTGGGTCTTCGGACTGTGTTTGGTCTGGAACCTCCCCCGCGGCCATTCCTGGGAGTGCACAACTCCGGTTGTTGTGCCCACAGGTTCATCGGAACACGCAAGCCCCCTCACCACAACAAGGTGACAGTCCATCTCATTCTTACAGTGATAACTTATACAGGCAGTCCCCAAGTTACAAACATCTTAATTACAAATGACTCACAGTTAAGAACAGAGGTGAGACAACAGGAAGTGAGAGAAACCAACCCCTAAAAAGGGAAATGCACTCCCCTCCTTTCATGGGAGAAATGGTATCTCCACTCAAGCTTTGTCACTAATCCTTGTTTCCACAACAAGCCAAATTTTTCAAAATCCTATTATCACAGGGACGGAAAGTGAGGTGAAATCTTCTGAACTGGGGCACAGCAAAAAAACAACACAGGGGTGTTCACCCTTCCCTATGTAATCCAAAGCTTATCTATATCTGTATCTGGAGTTATACTTAAAATATGTACAAATTAAACTTAAGAACAAACTTACAGAACCTATCTTGTTTGTAACTTGGGGACTGCCTGTAGCTAACATTTTAGAACTGTATATTATAGTCTGATAATTTTAAGTGATCATTACATTTTCATACTAACTGATCAGTTTCCTAATTTGTTGGTGAGAATCAGGCAGAGAGAGAAAGAGTGATCTTATTTGCTCCGGGAAGAAAAAAATCCCCGCAATATATTTTTCACCATTTGTGCGGTTCAGAAGCTGAGAAAGCCTGGAGCAAAGGTTGATGAGTCCAGAATTTGGCAAATGAAGACCTTGTGTTTTGAATCCACAAAAGTTAATTTTTTTTTGTTGGTGGATTAGCATTCAAGATAAATCTAGCCTCCCAGTCAGAGGTCCTTCTCCACCCCCTTTCGACCAAGAGGAGAACCCTTTGGATTTATGATACTGTTTGGGTGCCTCCTGTGGCTCTGTAACACAAGGATTGCAGGAGATGAGCTGAGCTGGTCTGAAAGCAAGCAACACTAAAGACAAACATCAACAGAGCTATTAAGAAGGTGGTGTGTGAGGGAGGATGCTAGGAAGATTAGGGAGTATCCATTTATTTAGTTGCTGTTGTTAGTATCAAGAGAAATCAGCAGGTGGTGTTCTCTGTAAGTGAATATCAAATTAAAACCAGATTGGCTCGTGCCTGGCAATATTGATTCTCCCTCCCTCTCTCCCTCCCTCTATATTCTCAGAAGCAAAAGCCCAGCCCTGGGAGCTGTGCTTCCTAATGCACATTTCATAAATAACCAGGGTTCCCAGCTGCCAATTGCTTTAATATAGCCTCAATACAATTTAATAAACATAATAGCCTCTTCCCTCATTGTGTCAGAAGCACTGGCTGGGAGAGATCTGCGCTGAGCAGAAAACGCCGTCACTTCACACAAGTGCATTAAACACCACAAAGCGTACACCTGCAAAGGGAAGCAGAGTATAGTGTGCAGCAGTTGCCTTATGGGCAGAACAGGCAAACTTCTGCAAATGTATAGAAATCTGTCCATGTGTATGCTTCTTTAAGTTTCCTGTCAATTTACAATCCCATCAATTTTACAGGGTTTTCTTAGGCAAGGATTACTCAGAGGTGGTCTTACTAGTTCTTTCCTCTGAAATTTAGCATATATTGCACGACATTCTCCAGAATTACACAAATGAAAACCACAACACATGTGGCTAAGCATTGGTAGTGTAGCCAGGATGGCAGAAGTTAGTCCTGAAATGAAAAGGCGCAGCTCGAGGGGACAAGGGAGAGGGCCTTCTCTGTGGTTGCCCCTTGGCTCTGGAACTCGCTCCCCAGCGAGATTAGGCAAGTACCCACCCTGGCAGCCTTTAGAAAAAGCTTAAAAACTTGTCTTTTCCGGTGTGCTTTTGGGGAATGAACAACCAATTGCCATTACACATTCTGTCTCAGTATCAATCTGCCTTTTGATGTACCCCATCTCACCTCTCAGTGGAGATTAACCTGATTGTTTATCCCTTCTGAGCCTCCCACTAGTCATAGCATCTCATATCTATCTCACCCATGGGTTTTATAATTTTTACCCATCACATTTGGCTCAGATCGCTCTGTCTAATTCCTTCAGCATTTTATAATTTGCTTTTATCACGTTTTTGTTATTCTTATTGCATTACTATGTTTTTGTTAAGCATTTTTATTTGATGTTATTGTTGTTTTATATGTATTTTTGCTTTATTGTAATTGGGTTGTTGTAGGGTTTTTTGGGCTATATGGCCATGTTCTAGAGGCATTCTCTCCTGATGTTTCGCCTGCATCTATGGCAAGCATCCTCAGAGGGAGTGAGGTCTGTTGGAACTAGGAAAAAGGGTTTATATATCTGTGGAATGACCAGGGTGGGACAAAGGACTCTTGTCTGCTGGAGCTAGGTGTGAATGTTTCAACTGACCACCTTGATTAGCATTTGATAGCCTAGCAGTGCCTGGAGCAATCTTTTGTTGAGAGGTGATTAGATGTCCCTGATTGTTTTCCCTCTGCTGTTTTGCTGTTTTAATTTTAGAGTTTTTTAATACTGGTAGCCAGATTAAAATCCACAAGCATGTGGATAATTTCAACAGAAAGGAGGAAACCATAAAAATGAACAAAATCTGGCTACCAGTATTAAAAAACTCTAAAATTACAAACAACAGAGAGGAAACAATCTGGGACATCTAATCACCTCTCAACAAAAGATTGCCCCAGGCACTGCCAGGCCATCAAATGATAATCAAGGTGGTCAGTTGAAACATTCACACCTAGCTCAAGCAGACAAGAGTCCTTTGTCCCACCCTGGTCATTCCACAGATATATAAACCCATTTTCCTAGTTCCAACAGACCTCACTACCTCTGAGGATGCTTGCCATAGATGCAGGTGAAACGTCAGGAGAGAATGCCTCTAGAACATGGCCATATAGCCCGAAAAACCCTACAACAACCCAGTGATTCTGGCCATGAAAGCCTTCAACAATTTATTGTAATTGTTTGGGTTGGGCCTCATGTTAGCCACCCCGAATCCCTTCAGGGAGATGGTGGCGGGGTATAAATAAAGTGTGTGTGTGTGTGTGTGTGTGTGTGTGTGTGTGTGTAACACAAGCACAAACTAGGAAAGGCTATAGCAGTTTGCTTTTGTCTGAGCCTACTGGGAAGGGCAACATCTCACCCTTTAGTGCTGGGTCAAGTGAGTGCAAGCCACCTTTGAATTCAGATTACAGCAACTGAAGGATGCCAGGAGGAAAGGAAGAAGTGGAGGGAGAAGAGGAAAACCAGAGCAGTTAAAAAGCCAGTGAAAATGTGGAGTGGTAGAAAATTAATTTGGATGGTCCTTGCCAGGATCTACCCCCTCTCCACCCATGAATGCTCAGCTACTATTGTATACAATGGCATTATAATATGATGTCCCTTGGATTTTGGGGGGAGGGAGAGTATTTTCAAGGTATGCATTGTTGAATCCTTAGATACAGCATTCATGAATGTGGAGGGCTGAATTTTCCCCTGTAAGGAGGCAGTGCTAACTGGGGCAAGGACGTGGGGAAAGGATTGCCCTATATACTCAAGTATACATCTAAAACTTTGACAAAAATGGGTCGATTTCCCCACGGGTCACTGTAACTACTGTACCCTAACTTTTATATCAAAAAAGAAACCATCTACGTCTCTGAGTAGGATGATGAAGGGGAAGAGCTTAGTCCATCCTGTGAACTTCTGGAACATAGTATTCCAAACTTGAATATTTCCTGCTCCCCCAAAATATGTACTTTCTTCCCCAACTCTCATCACAAGAATGAGCATCCAATGGGAGGCATGGTCTACACTGTAATTGGGACATGACTGCCCCTATTCACCTTAACCAATGTTGCCATTTCCTCTAAAAGTGAAATTTCTATTAAAAATGGCAAATGATTCTGGATTTCTGTTCCACAGTGTGCAAGTCATTTAAAGAATATAGACAACGCAGCTTCTGTCTTCCTTCCTTTCCTCCTTCCTTCCTTTCTTTACATTGGCAACCGTGCATTGATGAACAAAACATGGGAAACCCCAATCAAAGCTATATGTCCAGACACGCGCACAAAAGGAGATCACAACCCAGACAAAAAATGTGCACACATCTACCGTACCTGCACACATAATCCTAATTGCATGCACAGAATTTCAGAAGTGCTTATGCAAATGTGCCGACTATAAATAACCAGGACTAACCCTTTGCTTTGCCCCTCACGCTCTCCAGAGGACACTCAAGCGCTTCACAGACTTCATTAGCAAAACTACACAACCCACTGGGAGCAGCCGTTCCTTATTATCCTAGTCTTGCAGAGCCTGCTGAGGTCAAACAGGAGTTCAGGGCGCAGACAGAAAGAAAACCCAACAGGCCTGACTCCCAGACCTCAGTGTAACCCATCAGAGCTTGTTATGTTCCCAGAACTGGGAACCGAGCATATAATGGAGTCTGTTTGGGATGTCACCAAGGTCTCAGTCCCCTGAGAAATGTGCTGTTCTATGCTCTGCACGTGTTTTTTCCGGGGCATGTGGAATTAAGCAGGTTGTAGAACTGAACAGGGAAGGCTGTGCAGAAGAGCCAAGTTAGCTTCAGCAGTTCAGCCAACTAATGCCCCCACCTTTGACAAGACTCTCCAGATACCTGGTCCCCTATAAGGCCTGGTGCAAAATATTATTCTGAACAGACAATCTCTAGGGCTGTTTTTTTACTTTTTCCAGAAAATGGATTCTTGTATTCTCATGGGACGATCCACACATGTGAGGAAGGCTCTGAATATTGCACGGAATTGCCCTGTTTCAGGTAATCAGCATGAACTGGGTACAAACAAGTTGAGGGAGAGAAATGAATCTATACACACAGCTAGGCATGTAGCCCGGGGGGGGGGGGGGGGTGTTGAGGGGCTTCAGCCCCCCCACCCGAAATTCTCATGGTGGTTCGCGAAAAGGCCTTACTGGTGCATTATTTAAACTGTTATGTTTATTCATATCATGATCTGATCACCATACTCAATATATCCCGTATGCATGGGGGTATTGGGGTAATGATACAAAAGGTTTGCTAGGCTAGACCCTCTTTCACTCAGACTCAGCCCCCCCGAAACTCAGCCCCCCCGAAACCCCCCCTGAAAAAATTCAGCCCCCCCCCCCCCCCCCCCCCCCGAAACGAAATCCTGGCTACGGGCCTGCACACAGCAACTTAATGTTCTCATGCACCAACTTGTCTTCGCACTGAATTGAGAACTTTGTTTCTTTCAACCCTTTTCACAATCTTGGTTACCCAGCAAAAAAGACTAGAAGTCCTTGAACATTATGAAGACAACCAGGAGCAGCTACACAAGAATGCAAACTATTACAAGTCTTCAGAAGCTCAATGGAGTAGGCAGTGGTGCTGGAGGAATGCGCTGCTGCCACGTTGCGCCATACAGCAGTCTCACTATCAACTGTGACTGTGAGAAGCTTTAGCCATAGTGACCAATAATATGGCTCTCAAAAGGGCTGTGGGCCACCCAATGTGGGCTCCTACCTGAGTTGCCTGTTTCATTTTTACTTTGGTGCTTGGACCAACAGGAATTGGTGTTTTTAAGGTCTTGCCTGACCAAAGTCCCATGCAACATATTGTCCTAGATCAAACCCTGAGTTTTTTTGGGTGCGTGATTTATTGTGTCCCTCTGGTGGCACAGCTCAGCATCCCTCCTCAGGATTGAAGCACCGTTTTGTGCTTATTGTGCATCCTTGCCGGCTCGGCTTGTGATCGCACGTGAGAGACACAGCTAATGAGCTGTCAACTTGACGCCCAGGAAACAAGGCTGTTGAGTTGCAAAGCCTGGGGCCAGGGGGAAGGAGGGAGAAGCAAGAGGAAGGGGGGCTGGTTATGGGACTAGCAGAGATGCAGAGATTGTTGATTAACTCCACGAAAGTAATGGACTACTGGGAAGGGCAAGACTCTGTTTCCGCCTCTTCCCTATAGAACGAATTGAGTGCAAACCACTTTTGCACTGTGAACTCAGTAACTAAAATAAGGGGGTGGTGTGTGTGTGTGTGTACGTGTGAAAAAAAGTGGCTAAAATAGTAAGGTTAAATTGGCACAATCAGAGGATATGTTGATGACTGGAGTTTTCTGGTCCCATTTTATCTTTTTGCCACTTTTCCCTAAAGGCTATAGTTGTGGCTAAACCATGGAGTTAGATGATATAGCTTTTGGGTGTGATTAAGATCTCCCTACATTTTGAACTCTGCCTGCATGTAAGAATCTTTTTTTGCATGTTCTGCCCTCCTCCCTGTTGTCAAACACAACAGCCACCTGATGATTTATAGTTCAGCAAGGACACCCAAATAAAATGAGATTAAATGATTTCTAGGTTGCTGTGAATTTTCTGGGCTTTATAGCTATGTTTCAGAAGCATTATCTCGTGATGTTTTTCCCACAACTATGGCAGGCTTCCTCAGAGATTGTGAGGTCTCAGGCATCTCACAACCTCTGAGGATGCCTGCCATAGATGTGGGTGAAATGTCGGGAGAGAATGCTTCTGGAACATGACCATACAGCTTGGAAAACTCAAAGCAACCCAATGATTCCATCCATGAAGGCCTTCCACAACATATTGAAATGATTTCCTTTCCCCATTTCCGTTAGACCTCTGTGACCCTTGCAATAGACCACCACCAGCAAAACCCCTTCAGAAGCTTATTGCTCATTGTATATTTGTAAATTAAAAGTCCATAGTTATGTGTTGATTTATACCAGTGCATGTACGAACCAGCACATTTCTACAGAGGCAGCAAACCTTTAAAAATAAAATGTATTATTTTCTGTTAACTCTGCCTGGTGCCTCTCGTCCCCGCCAACCGCTTATCTGAGGAAGGCGGGATTGAGAGGTGGGCCTCCCCAGATAATCTTAAAGCCCTAGATGGTTCATACGGAGTGATACATTTGGATAGGTAAGCTGTACCAGAACAGTTTAGGGCTTTATAGGCTAAAGCCATCACTTTGAATTGTGCCCAGTAGCATACTGGCAGCCAGTGGAGCTGGCACAACAGAGGAGTCGTGTGCTCCCTGAGTGCCGCTCCCGTTAGCAACCTGGCTGCCGCTTGTTGGACCATTTGGAGCTTCCGGAGAGTCTTCAAGGGCAACCCCATGTAGAAAGCATTGCAGTAGTCTCATGTCTCTGTATTTCATGTTATGCTTGTACCTTTGGTGCTAGCCATACTTGCCTCTCTTCTGGACAGATTGCAAATAAAACTCTGTGCTTGCTTTTACTCCTGGTGAGTGTGTTCTTCAATCGTGAACTTCAGGCTTTAGCATAAATGTTTGTGAGCACAGGCCCTCTTTAACTGTGGTCCTAGTCTAAATTTGACCTCATCCCTAGTTGAAATTATAGTGATGGGGCATTGTGTTTTATAGGGACCCAGAGCTGCTGCTGAGGGGGTGGTGATGATTTGGAATCACACACATTGGAGAGTCCCACAGGGAGAGATGGCAGGCTGAATGTATTGTCGAAGGCTTTCATGGCCAGAATCACTGGGTTGTTGTAGGTTTTTTGAAATTTCCCAGGCAGTAACAAGCCACACCTAAAAACTATCAGGCCATCAAATGCTAATCAAGGTGGTCAATTGAAACCTTCACACCTAGCTCCAACAGACAATAGTTCTTTCTCCCACACTGGACCTTCCACAGATATATAAACCCAATTTTCCTAGTTGCCAACATACCTCACAACCTCTGAGGATGCTTGCCACAGATGCAGGCAAAATGTCAGGAGAGAATGCTTCTAGAACATGGCCACACAACCCGAAAAACCTACAACAACCCGTCAGGCTGAATCTTTGTAAGACTGGGTCTTTTTAAAGCAAGACATTGAGATTACACCACCATAGTCATGATGTTTTGCTCCTCTGCTCATTTTGCTTCCTCAGTTTTCTATCCACATTATGTGAAGCTACTTCTACAAAACATATTACAATAGCAAAACCCAATCTGTCCTTCTCCACCTCAACCAAGCAGCAAATGGCACCTCCTGTCCTGATCCTATAATCACAGTAACCAGGGTTGTTCATGTTGTGTTGGCACCTGACACTACAAGTCTTGTTGGCTAGAGTTCCTTTGCTAGCCTAAGCTGGTGGCAGTCGTACACACAAACAAATAAAGACACACTACATTGTTGATGGATGTGAGTGAGCCTTCAATTCATGGTGACCCCCTGAACTTCATAGAGTTTTCTTAGCCAACCTCTGCCAGTTTCTTTCTCTGAAATAAACACCAATATATCAAAATATGCATATTGGCTTCAATTCCCTTAGGCTTAACAGAAATATCTGCAAGTGGATCTATTCTATGCAGAGCTATTTTCATCCCAACTTATTGATAAGCCCCTGGAACTATTCTGCATGGCCATTCTACATGGTTCATGGTGAATTATGCAGAATTACTCTGCATGGTTCATGGTGAATAGGCAGGCTCAGAAAAGTGGCTCATTACACTTTTTCTGCACTCAGTGGGGCCCTGAGTCTTCTCTTACAACTCTGTAAATTGGTGAAATGTACAACCAGAGAAACAAAGGTATTTTCAGTGGAAATTCTGTTTAGCTGTATTTTCAGAAAGATCTAGAGAATGTTTTTCAATCCACTCCCTTGTCTTCCCGTTCCCTTCTTCCCAAACACCCACAACAAGAATGCCGTAGTATACCATACAAATAGCAAATAAATTGGCGGAGTTCAATACCTGCAAGTAAGTGTGTGTGCAAGTGCGTGAGAGATGGAGAGAGGGAGAGATTTGTTAGAGTTCACCACTTATTTTTAGAAAACGTTTGATTTAAAAACAAACCATTTTATTTTTCAAACTCCCACAAGCCCTCCAATGTACCTATACCCGCCCGAGCTGATGCAACCGCAATTTCACATAAATTGGCAGAACACGCTACCAGTGAAAGGCAATGTTTTCGTATAATTTCAAGCGAGGACAATTGAGAAGTTTGCTTAGACAAACACCCATATTTTCAGAACTTTTTAAATGAGAAAACTACTTTAATTTTTTTAAAAACACCAACCCCTCCCATTACATGTTTCCCTGTTTCCCAGACATCCCATCAAACTTTCTACTTTGTTTGGCAACAATATTTTCCCCAAGGAAACAAGCAGAATGGTCATAACATTTAAACAAAGAAAGACATAAGAATCAATAACATAAAGAGGGCTGGGAACAGAAAGGACCTAAGATCCTATATAGTGACCAGAAACAGAAATGGCTAGGTGATGATTAAGCCAGGACATTTTACTGCTCAAGATATTTTGCTGCTGGAGGCAAAGGATGGGATGGTGACATAGTCCCCTAGTCAATGTGCCAACTTTATATAAAGAAACTGGATTGGATTGATTGGTGGTTCATTTCTAAAATAACTCCCTAATGCTACTTTTTTGGAGGACAACTCAACCAGGGTTCAAAATACAATTACTCTCAACTTTGATTGCTCGTGGAATTACTGAAATTTTTCCGAAGAGTTTTGGTAGTCTTGGGAACAGTTTGAAATCTATTGGCCAAAGGCAATGTTTCCTTCAGATGTTATGTTCCCAGATGTTGTTGCTCGTCAGTTCCCAGAACTCTAGCTCATTGGCCATGCCAGTTGGGCATATTATTGTGAGATACAGGGCCCATCCAGACAAGCCCATATCCTGAGACATGTCTTGGTTTTTATCGGAAGCATCCAAATGATTCCTCTGGTAAAAATGCATTAATTTGGAACAAACCAAGGTTTCCCGAATTAATTAGATATCCCATTAGATGACCTCCCAGTAATGGGGTATTGGGCATGCAGGGACTCACTTCCAGGTAGTTCTGGGACTACTCGGGGATGAGCCCCCAAAGCCATATTGCTTCTTCAGGCTTCCAAAAGCCTGGAGGAGTGGGATGGCACCCATCCTTCCCTCCCAGCCCACCATTTACCCCTAAAAGTTAAGTAAAACATACCTGGCAGCCATAACTTTCCTCCTTGTGCCCTCCTGGCATGCAGAAATGACATGCCAGGAAACAGGGAATTTTCCTCCTTTTAGGGTGAAATTGGGGGGCTGTGGGGTGGCTGTATGCCATCCCGATTTTAATTGGGATTGCATTTAGTATTGCACTGTAACCCTGGAACACCTTTTCGTCCAGCACCACACAATGTTCAGATAATCCAATAAGTAAAAGTTTTGTTAATGAATAAAATAAAATGAATAAAAGTAAAAAAAAGCAAGTTAAAAAAGAAGCAGCAAAAGTACAAACGAGATCAAGCATTCATCAGCTTTTGAACCAAAGCATCAAAAAGCAATACAGAAACATGAGTTAACACAAGGCAAAAGAATACTCAAGCAAGGTATTGTACAAAAGTTATATCCATAAACATAACAGGAACACAAGAAAGGCAAAACTTTCAAGAACATGAAGTCATAAACAGGACTCAAACCAAGAATTTTGAAATACAGGAACCAATAACTTAAGACTAGAATCTGAGAGCTGTTTCCTCTTTTTACAACATTGTTCCCACTAAAGACCTGAGAACCCAGACACCATTTAAAAGGCCTCATTCCCTCCCATGACATCACTTTGCACACACCTGCTTTTTCTCTCCTTATCTGTAAGCCTCTGAGAAAAATGAGTTTGTCTTTCTTTTACATTCTGCCTCCAAATTTCAAGGCGACTCAATCTGGAAAAACCTGTGTCTCCCACATTCTCCTCCGAAGGCCACTCTGGCCTATTCTCATGGGAACTAATATCACGTTCTCTCGTTGCCTGGGAATGGCCTGGAGAATCCAAAACATCTCCCTCCAGGCCCCTGTTATTTTCCACAGATTCATTGGAAATTATAGGTTGCAACTCATCACCCCCTTCCTCCTCCTCTGAGCACTCAGAAAGCTCATCTAATGCTTGCCAGGCTACAACATGTAGCCCACCCCCACCCACGAGAAAGCCTGGTTTTTTGTGGGGCAGTGAGGACTGAAGCCCGTACCAAAGTGATTTTTTTAAACCTGCTTCAGCATGTATTTTTAGTCCTGTCTGGAAGCACCCACTGTCTAACAACATATTGAGATTTGTATCAAAGAGCTAGGGTCCTGTGTGCAAGATCAGCATCTAGGGTGTAAATGTAGCAACTTTAAACCAGGAAAGGTTTTTTTTGTCATGTCAGGAGCGACTTGAGAAACTGTAAGTCGCTTCTGGTGTGAGAGAATTGGCCGTCTGCAAGGACGTTGCCCAGGGGACGCCCAGATTATTTGATGTTTTTATCATCCTTGTGGGAGGCTTCTCTCAGGTCCCCACATGAGGAGCTGGAGTTGATAGAGGGAGCTCATCCGCCTCTTCCCGGATTCGAACCTGCCACCTGTTGGTCTTCAGTCCTGCCGATACAGGGGTTTAACCCACTGCGCCACCGGGGGCTCCAACCAGGAAAGTGAAATAATAAGATATTGGGACTACATATGGGTGCTCATGAAATGGCTGCAGATTAAATGGGTGTCTGGCACATCAGCATGTATCTACTGTTTAGTGAAACCACAACAACTCTGTTGAAGAATCCTATAATCTGATTGTACCTCTGCTATAAAAATGATTGATTTGTTCTGGTTCAGCCACTGCATTAAGATTCTTCCCACTTGATAATGATAGCATTGTGGCATTGTACCATTGTTTCCTGTCCTCACTGTAAATACGTTCTCAAAAATTAGCATCTCAGAATCCATTACAAAGCTCAAATCAATTACATTGCTTTGATGGCACATTACAGGCTAACATTATGAAATTAAGTGCTGTTTTAATTAGCCACATTAATAGCTTGGAGCTTGTAAGCCTTTATTGTTCAGTGTGAGTGAGGAATTAGAATGGTTTGTTTTGATGTTGGAATATTACAGCAATATGTCATGAATAACAGCACAAGAAAGTAGCAGGTCCTGAAATTTCAACTGTGAAAACAGTTTTGTGTGGGATATCAGGTACTTCTTGAATCTATGGACAGATGCCCAATATAGGATTGAGTGCAGAAGATAGCTCCATTGTGAAATACACTTGGCTTAGATATGGGTAACATGTCCCTATTCAAATATTTTGGAGTTATATTTACTTTCCGTCCCAATCAGCATGACCAATGCTAAGAGATGAATGAGTTTCAGTCCAACAGTATTTAAAGGACCACAAGTTCCTCATTGCTAATCAAGACGTTGGAGCCAGCCCTACCTACCTAGCCTGAGCATTGGTCTTTCTTTGACAGGAGAGAGTCAAGAAGGGTTTCTGCTTCAGTTAAGCCTTGCTTTTTGAACTTTGAGATGTACCTTAGACGTTGCTGTTTTTCACTATTGAAATTTGGTCATCCCTAGAGTTCTTCCAACACCCTATTTGGTCCTAAACTTTGAAATTATTTCTTGATTTCAACTGTGTACACAGCTAAACTAAAGTGATTTTACCACTCAGCTGTTGTGAGGAGTCCATGTGACACATGACTGGATTTGCAGAGCTTCCTAAAAGTTTTCTAGGTGTGGACAGCTAGATCAGGCTGCATTTGGCCCAATCTGCCATTCATACTACCAAAGGATCCACCATTACATCACCACACCAGCAAACAGCTCTCTCCCAGAGATTTTCTGGCAATGTTGTCTTTCTGACTATGTGATTTTGAGCACCAAGCCATGTGATGAGAAATGCAGAATCACTAGCAAAAAGTTCCCAGGACACCCCAGGGCTCCACTGGATCAGTTCTGGGACCCTGTAGACCAGATGTTTCCAGCCCTTTGTGTCCTGATTTATCCTTTGGTTCTGATTTGCTGTTTGATTTGACTTCTGGCTTTCCTCACAACACTGTCTGTTGTTTAGCTCACTTCAGGCTACTATAATCTGAAACTTGCTGTGGTAATTCTGAAAACAAAGAAATACAAAATCCATCATCTGGTATTGTCTTTATTGTGTCAGCCAAAAAGCACAAAATATACATCGCACTAGTTTCTTGAGCTACACCCAAAGACTCCTCCATCAGGCAAATATTGTAAAATAACATCCTGGGGAAAGCATTGTGGTCACAGCATCTGCATTTTGATTTTAAAAGTTTTAGGAAGTGGGGTCCAATCGAAAGGGTTTCTAAACCAAGTGGGAGCAAATGCAACAAAACAGAAGCATTAAAGTTTGGATTCATTCTGTTGTTGAACATGGCACCCCCACCCCTGAGATTTATAGTTCACCAAGGACACCCATGGCAAAGTAGATGAAATCATTTCCTTTTCCCTACTTTCCATGAAATCTCTGCAGTCCAATGATGGACCACCACCAGCAACCCCCCCCCCCCCCAGTTCATATATTTTAATTTCCTTTATTAACAGCCTGTAGATATGCGCTGATTTGTATATACAAACTAGGTCTGTAGCCACTATATTCCTCCCTTTTACAGTCTTTTAATATCTTTTATTCCCCTATCCCAGTGGTTCTCAACCTGGGGTCCCCATATGTTTTTAGCCTTCAATTCCCAGAAATCCTGACAGCTGGTAAACTGGCTGGGATTTCTGGGAGTTGTAGGCCAAAAACATCTGGGGACCCCAGGTTGAGAACCACTGCCCTATCCTATGCATCTCCATGTCCCAGATTTTTTTTTTAAAAAAATTAACCAAATATGATTTCTGCCAGAGCAGCCACAGGGTTCATCGCCCCTCATTGACCTCCCAAGTGAATTTCCTGGACCTTCAGGATGGGCTAATAATTCATGAACAAAGGGAAGCATCAAAGATTCATTTATTATAAGTGCCTCTGCTTATCAATATATGTACACATGTGCGTGAGTTGGACACCAGTCAGAGAAAGGATAATGTTTAGCCCAATTAACATGATTTGATTTATTTGTCTTACATCCCTTCCCTATCTTTTTTTATGAAATATGATTTAGATAATATTAAGAAACATTAAGAAAAGAACAAGCTGCATTTCCACCTCTGCCTGGTCTCCACGAAGCCAGGTATGACTGTCCCCAGGAATATCAATTTGTGCCCCAGGCAAAGGGCACAGCTTGGACAGGAAATATCTGACCATTTTGCATGGAAAGCCTCAATCAATAAGCTTCTCAAACCTATCTGAGGCTGCCCAAGTTGCAAACCAACTGTTAGCTGGGCAAAGCTCAAAACAAAGAGACAATGACTGCTCAGATACACCAATAGATATTTTGTGGACTCTCCCCTTGTTTACCCTGCATAGGACCGGACCCAAGGATCATCACTTTTTGTCCTCATCATCTTGGACTCCTCATCTCCATAATCTCATCATTATCACACCTGACTGACCATTGTCTTCACATCAAGAACTTAACTTCCCAAATATGGACAGGCCTTCCTGGGGAATTTCATCCGCCCAGGAAGACACCTCCAAACAGCTGATTGGAAAGCCAGAGCTGGTAAGGAGGAGATTCCTGGCCCGTGTCATCAGAGCATCTACCAACCAGGAAGCAAACTGGTCTAGTCCCTATTCCTGGCCAATCAAGAGTGGAGGTTCAGCTGGTCAGACCCCATCAATCACAATCACAAGCAGGGGTGGGAGAATTAAACAAAGACAATGTTAGCAAATGGGTTTTATGGTTTAAAAATGCTTGCAGACACCAATATGGTTATGCTTGTACATTTTGGGCATCTTTTGCTGTACATTGCATCTCTTCTGCAGATTGTATTAAAGCCTCTGTCTTCATCTTAGTGTGTCTCTCTATTCAGGAAACATCATTTTAACAAATATAAACTTATTAGTATTTCAGTGGGATGTGTGGGCCTGCTTTTGGCTGATGAGATAGGATTGTTGTTGTTGTTGTGTGCTTTCAAGTAGTTTCAGACTTAGGTTGACCCTAAGCGAGGGCTGGGTAAATGACCTTGGAGGGCCGCATCTGTCCCCCGGGCCTTAATTTGAGGATCCCTGGTCTATAGCCTAAAATTGACTTCAATTCCTTACTGACAACTGGATGGAGATCCATCTAGTGTAAAGCTGCAAATGAATTACAGTTGCATATATCCAGTATTTCCATTCCAAAATGGAAACACTGTTTTCTAATACCAACAGCATAGGGCTTGCCTGGGTTCACCCAACAGTTTACATATTGAGGAACATTTAATATTTCAAAGCTGGAGATGGCAAAAAGATTTTATTTGTGGATGACAAGAATCTTTAGCAAGGTTAAAGGTATGAACTCGAGATTAAACAGAAGACAACATTTCCTGTAGCCATCTTATTCATGTCTCATTTTGTGGAAACCCTCAAGATTTATAACAGAGTGACACAGAGCATTCAAAATTCCTCTCAAATTTTCACTTAGGATCTCATCATACATGGAAATTTCAGAATGCTTTCAGTCTCCTGTTCTGAAAGTTTTAAAATAGAGGCTGGATGACCATCGGTCAGGAAAGCTTTGAATGTATATTCCTTCATGGCAGAATGGAGCTGGATTTGGTGGCCCTTGGAGTCTCTTCCAACTCGGTTGAACCATGGAGCCCTACACCACCCATCAGATGACTCAGGCTGACTTCCTGCAGGGCTCTGTGACTCAGCCGGAGTGAAAGCATCCCATGACACTGTGCCAGCAACACAAAAGCCTTCCCTTGTTCCATTAAGTACAATGGGGCTAGCACGGAGGGAGGAGGGGTGATCCATGTGGCGACGCTTCCCCATGTATGATGGAGAAGCGTTGCTGACAGTGAGGTAGGGCATGGGGACTGCTCCTCTGCCTGTCCGATTAACTCATCAATGTCATGAGGTCCTTAAAATGTTCCTTAAAAGCAACTTTAACTAGAACCTATTAGGTGTTATATTGTTGTGTGATTTCAGCTTTAGGTAGAGGGTAATTTATTAGTAAGATAACTAGAAGTTATTGTTTCTGTTCCTGGCAGTTTTTTCCCTTTATTTTTGAATAAATTAATTAAAATAAGAGGACTGGCGTAGAAAAATGTATTTTGACATCACTATGGAATCATGGGAGTTTGTTGTTTTTCAAGGTACTGGCACCTCACTGAATTACAAATCCAGGGATTCTATTGCATTGAGCCAAGGCAGTTACAGTGATGTAAAACTGCATTCATTCTACAGTGCAGATATACTTAGGGATGAAACCAGGAAGAGGGAGTCACTTCTCCCCACCTGTATGATAGGATAAATATCGTCCTTCGCCGCATAATAATCACACTTTCTCCCCTTTTTTGGAGGAAAAAATGAAGATGAAAGTATTATGAAGTTGCGACCATTATACAATGAAAAATGCCCCATTGAAGTGTTCCCTTTGGAGGGTGTGACTGCATCCTCAAAAGGAGCACTTGCATGAACAAATGGTGTTTCATCCATACATGTGGCTGTCTCCTTGCCAAAAGGGAAAGAAAGCAAGTGGGCAGGGGAGTAAATTCAATATCCTTCCTGCCTGCCCTCTTTCCCTTTTGGTGCTGTGGGCAGAGATGGCCCTAGGTAATTTTCAACAGTAAGCAAACAGTATTTTGCTCCCCCCCCCCAAACCAATCACTGATATATATTTTCTGTTCGTCGTGGGAGTTCTGTGTGCCATATTTGGTTCAATTCCATAATTGGTGGAGTTCAGAATGCTCTTTGATTGTAGGTGAACTATACATCCCAGTAACTACAACTCGCATATGTCAAGGTCTATTTTCCCCCAAGAGCGCCTCAATAGTGCCCCTGGGCAAAATCAACTATACTGCAAATGTTTACTTTGCGTAATGGGTTGAGCCGCCCCTGGCTGTGGGCTTAACTCAACTCCCAATCAGTCAAGCCCTACAAGGCCAGAAGGGCATTTGCACCCTATGAGTGAATTAAGGATTAGACTATTAAGCGAGGAATAGCAAAACATCAAGTTTGCCTTCTCTAAAAGGGAACTATTTGGTGATGGTGACTATTTTGTGATGAAATACAGATATCCTGGGGCTCTTCCACACAGCACTGTATCGCAGAATATCAAGGCAGAAAATCCCACAATATCTGCTTTGATCTGGGTTATCTGAGTCCACACTGTCATATATTTCAGTTCAAAGTAGATATTATGGGATTTTCTGCCTTGATATTCTGGGATATAGGGCTGTGTGGGAGATGGCTGAGTCCTTTTTGGATTTTGGGCTTCAGTTTTAAACAAATAAGCCTCTTTATGCACAGGAAAGAAAGGCTTCATTTTTCAAGATGCTTCAGGATTTTTTTTCGTGTTTAGTATACTAGCCTGAATTACAACTTCTTGTTGTTGTTTAGTGGAAGAGTGAGTTAGTAATAAGGGCCCTTCCACATAGCCATATAACCCAGAATATCAAAGCAGATAATCCACAATATCTGAATTGGGTTATGAGTCCACACTACTATATAATCCAGCTCAATGTGGATTTTATACAGCTGTGTGGAAGGGGCCTAAGAAGTAGGTTCCAGGAACAAGTATAGAAGAAATAGTGGTAGCATGATTTGCCTGTCCATTTTTATGGTAACAAGAGATTTAATATTCACAAATCCTTGTTTTCTTCATTGCATTTCTTTTTTGATTAATGTTCCCTTCATGGCTTTTTTTCTGAAAGAGGGGTAGAGCACCTGGAAGGAATATTAATCAAAAATGGGTACAAATGAGTAAAGGGGGATGTAAAGCAGCTGAATATACTAACACTCCAAAAGACAATGGGGACTGGAAGCAGACTTCCTTGGTGAGAATGTGAATTGGGGTTTCAGGAAGGCACAGCACATGTAACATGGGAGGTACAGCTCAGTTAAAAGACCAGTTCCATACTGGAGGGGATGAAACAGAGTCAGATGTGGCATCACATCAAACTTGGATGTGTTTGGTTTTCCTGTGCTGAGATCCTACTTTGAGAAGACAGAAAGTAGCATTTCAAAAGAAGTGGTTGTACAAATTCTTGTCATACACGAATCATGGCATTATGCAACTAAATGTGCATTCATGTCTGTGTGTACATGCTGTGCATAGTCATCAATTGTTCTGATTTGGTAGAGAAAGAAGATTAATTCTCAGTCAGCCCACTTTGCCAGCTGGTTTGAAAATGTTTTTCTCTCTTCCTCCCATTTTCCACCTTTGTCCTCTGATACTCAGGCCCCTTCCACACATCTGTATAAAATCCACATTGTACTGGATTATATGGTAGTGTGGACTCAGATAATCCAGTTCAAAGCAGGTATTGTGGATTATCTTTTTTAATATTCTGGTTTATATGGCTGTTTGGAAGGGCTCATGAACTGAAGTACAAAAGTAGGCTGCACTCAATTAATTCTGTAAGGGGAATAGGAGAAAAGAGGGGGGAATCTTACTCTTCCCTATATGGATCTACACTACCATATGCAATAATCCAGTTTCTGAATTCAGATGATCTGCTTTGAATTGGATTATATGAGTCTACTGTTACTAAGATCTTCCGGAGGGGCTCTTCTCTCGGTCCCACCACCTTCGCAATCGCGTTTGGTGGGAACAAGGGACAGGGCCTTCTCGGTGGTGACCGCTCGGCTTGGGAATTCCCTCCCACCAGAGTTTAGATATGCTCCTTCCCTCCTGACCTTTAGTAAACTAATAAAACCTGGCTTTGGAATATGGCATTTGAGGATTGAGTCAATAACCCTTGTCCACATGGAAGGATGGCGACGAATTGTGACTGTACTGACGACTTGGCTTGTGTAATGTGATGATGATGTTTTTATTGTACTTATATTTTAATGTATAATGATGATGCATTGTGCTGTTTTGTATATTAATGTATATGAACACATGTTGTGAAACAGCCTGAGTCCCTCCTTGGAGGTGAGAAGACTGGTATATAAATCTTCTTAATAAATAAATAAATAAATAAATACATTGCCATATAATCCAGTTCAAAACAGATAATCTGGATCAGGCATGTAGCCGGGGGGGGGGGGGCTATAGGGGCTTCAGCCCCCCCCCCTGAAATTCTCATGGTGGTCCGCGAGAAGGCCTTACTGGTATATTATTTAAACTGTTATGTTTATTAGTATCATGATCTGATCACCATTCTCAATATATCCCATATGTATGGGGGTATTGGGGTAACAATATAAAAGGTTTGCTAGGGTAGACCCTCGTTCACCCAGACTCAGCCCCCCCCCCCCCCCCCCCCCCCCGCATCAAAATCCTGGCTACGGGCCTGATCTGGATTTAGAACCTGGATAATATGGCAGTATGGATGGGGTCTTGCTCAAAAGTAAAGTCTTCTCCTTGGTTATGAGTTCTTCCTCATGAATAGATTTTGCCACTGGCTGCACTTTGATGCTGCTTGGCCACATGTGTCCTGGAATGTATTGTAAATGTAGGGTTTCATGCAATGCAGCTTTCCAGGCAGTTTTATCCCAGTCCTTCTGAATCTAATTTACCTGAATCCAAGTTGCCCCTCGCTACTTTGCTTCTTACTTTATAACCGTCATAGATTAGTAGTTTTGCTCAAGTGGCAATTTGGGGCGGAGGGTGGGAGAAAGAGAGGAGTTTGTAATGGTAGTATGATCAGTTTTCCCTTGTGTGGGCAGCTGGCAGGCAGTAGGGTACTTAAAAAGACAGGAATACATTGGCTTGACACAAAGAGAAATGATTGTGCTACACGGAATCCGTGGTGCAGGCAAGGATGTAACGATTCCAGGTTGCTGCTTAAGGAAAGAATCTCCCTCTGTGTTAATGGTGATGGGGAGATAAAAAGCAACTTCTATGCTTGAAATTCCCTGATGCTGCCTTCCACAAGAAGACGGTTCAAATGTTTTAAATGGCTAACAGCGATTTAACATCAACAAGTCCAACATGTTCACTGAGCATTTCTAAGCATTTTTTAAAAAGCAATATTTAAAGTAGTTTATTTCAGATTACTTCCTCAGGTCTTCTAAACCAAAGTACTTTCATGCAAAGAACTACAAACATACATGAGATGTTTACAGCTGGTTTGGTCTCTCCGTTTTCCCAGCAGAACATTTTGAGCAAAGCTGTTTGCAAGGTCAATCTTCTCAGGTGCTCTATGTAGTTGTTATATACAGATATGGAACCAAGCAATGCCGATGCTCCAGAAACAACAGCTCCACCAACTTTCTTTTTGCTTTGTGTCAGCCAGTTAAACAGACCGACCACTGAGGGCTCTTCCAGACAGACTCAAAAATGTGGGGCCTATTGGGCTTTTATCTGAGGTGTCCAAATGACGCCTGAAGCAAAACCAAATCAATTCAGGACAAAGCAGATAAATCCTGTTTTGTCTTGAATTGATTAAATACCCCATCAGACTCAGACCTTCCTGAAAGGCACTGATCTAATGGGGTATTGGGCCTGTGGGGACTGACTATTGAATAATCCCCACAGCCATCTCATACTTTTGGGGTTCCTGGAGTCCAAAGGTGTGAGATGACACCCACCTTCCCTTCAAGCCCCCCAAGAGAGCCCTAAAATAAAATAAAATAAAATAAAATAAAATAAAATAAAATAAAATAAAATAAAATAAAATAAAATAAAATAAAATAAAATAAAATAAAATAAAATAATAAAATAATTGGGCCACCATTAAGCTGCTCCATGAGTCTTCCTGGCCTGTAGAAATGACAAAATCTGGGTTGTTGTAGGTTTTTTCGGGCTATATGGCCATGTTCTAGAGGCATTTTCTCCTGACGTTTTGCCTGCATCTATGGCAAGCATCCTCAGAGGTAGTGATGTAGTGACCTCTCTACCTCTGAGGATGCTTGCCATAGATGCAGGAGAAATGTAAGGAAAGAATGCCTCTAGAACATGGTCATATAGCCCGAAAAAACCTACAACAACCCAGTGATTCCAGCCATGAAAGCCTTCGACAATACAATAACAATCCCCCCCCCGCCCCCGCCCCCCAGGTCTCCTGGTGCTTCCTTTCTACATGCCAGGAAGAATCACTGAGCAGACTAATAGTGACCTGTAATTTTAATTTGATTTTAAGGCTTGTTTAACCCCATCTAGACACACATCCCACCACCACATTTAGGCAACCACCCCGGAAAGCTCAGGTTTTTCAAACCAGGTTTAAAACCCATTTTGGCACAGATTTGGGTGTCGTCTGGAAGCACTCTGAGTATCTCTCTCATATGCAATTATTTTTCTACTCTCCCCATTTATTCCCTGGCATTTCACTTTTTCAGCTACTTTTAAATGTCCCAGTTCCTCTCTCCTACCAATTTACCTTTCATCCTGAGCTTATTTCCACTCGTGCAAATTGAAGCTGTATCTACACTCTAGAGCAGTGGCTCTCAATCTGTGGGTCCCCAGATGTTTCAGCTCCCAGAAATCCTAACAGCTGGTAAACTGGCTGGGATTTCTGGGAGTTGTAGGACAAAACACCTGGGGACTCACAGGTTGAGAACTACTGTTCTGGAGTAAACTGCTCTGAAACTACACAGGGCAGCATGGGAGTGCCTTAAAGACCTTTTGGGGTTCAGGTAGTTGGCTGGGTCAACAGCATACTGGGGTTGTCACCGCTGGCCAGTGATAACCCACGGCCAAATGCTGGTTGTTCCAGCCAAAAGCAGCTCGCAGCAGAACCTTCCTGTTGAGGTCACAATAAGGAACCTAAACGTGTGATCTCAGATGTTTCCAGAAAAGCTCCACTTCTGATCAGTGACAGAGTTGTCTTTTTGACATCTGATCCTGGATCAGCCTAGTTTCAACCTTTAGGGTTCCCTTCCTGCTTTTTGGAAGCTCCAGAACAGTGGTTCTCAACCTGGGGTCCCCAGATGTTTTTGGCCTACACTCCCAGAAATCCCAGCCAGTTGACCAGCTGTTAGGATTTCTGGGAGTTGAAGGCCAAAAACATCTGGGGACCCCAGGTTGAGAACCACTGCTCCAGAGTAACATGTGGTTTTATATGTACTGGATTAACAGCTGAAAGTAGTGTTCCTGTTGCAAAACCGGCCATGTGTCATGTAGACTGTTTGCAGTGGCTGCAAGGTGAAGTCACTTCTATTTGGTCCGTGCAGACATGGCCTTGAGTTCCAAGTCCAAATGTAGTTTTCATTCCCTGAACTCTGCAGGGGGCAGAGGGAGAAAGAGGCAAAGGTTGGATCTACTCTGCCCTATATCTGATCCCAGATGATCTGCTTTGAAATGGATTATATGAGTCTACACTACCAGATAATCTGGGATCATAACCCAGGATATAAAGTAGTGTAGATACAGCCTCAAGTAAGGGAAAACTGTTTTCCTATCATGAGTGTGTTCTTTCTCTTGAATAACTTTTGCCGTCTTGACCACACTTTGATCTCTCCCTGCCGCAATCAATTGGGACAGATAGGGATTATGCCATTCTACCTAATCTGAGCACTAGTTTGCTTTCCAATAGCTCCTCAACAGAACCGCAGAGGCCCTACATTTAGCAGATACACGTTTGTTATTTAGTTACTGTTCCATTATCCAAGTGGTGGCCACAAGGGGGTGCTAGAGAGAGAAGAATAGTCCATTTAATGGGGGGAGGGTGGGCTGAAGGAGTAAAACCATTTCCCTTTGTTTTCCTGTTATTCCCCCCACCCATATCCCTGTCGGGGAAACAACCCTCGTTTATAATATGGGAAGAAGGGAGTGGGAATAACCAGTGAAAACAGGGAAAATTGTTTTCCTCTTTCAATTCCCCCCCCCCCCCAATTAAATGGACTATCCTTCTCTCTCTAGCGCCTCCTTGTGACCTCTGCCCAGATAATGAAACCGTACCGCTTTTTAAATTTGAGACCCTGAGAAATTCAGGAAAAGGAAGTCTTGGCCTGCCTCCTCTCCCCTTACGCTGGCAGACCCTCCTCTCTTTTTTCAGGATCAGCACTCTTCCACTTTATGCCATATCTTGCTATACAGATGGTGAGATTTCTTTAAAATCCCAGAAATTGGGGTGATGGGGAGGGAAATTGGTGGTTACATTAAGACGATCAGTCTATGTGATGAGGTGATGCTCAGGGATGCCTTGTCAGTGTTGCGATACTAATTTTCTAAAAATTGGCATCATAAATATAGATAAAACAACCATGTTAAATTACCACATCCTCAATATAAAATAACACAAAGCATGGGAAAAGCAAGATTAATGCACTGACGTGTTCCCCCCAAACAATTATTTCAATAATTGGCCCAGTTTAATATAAACCTACTATTTCTTTGACAGCTTCCTCCAAGGGCTAAACCAGAAGTTACATATACAAATGCATGTTTTTTAAAATTCTGATGCCTGCTTGTGCATTGAAAAGCAGCCTTGGGAGGTAGTGACTTCCAGTGGAGTAGTGACAGGGGAAAGGGGGATTTTTCACCCTTTTGTACCTTAATTGTTTAGCTACCTCAACTCTTTCTGACACCCTGTACCCAGCTGCTTCCCCTCCCAATGGATTATATTGATGGATTAATTGATTTATAGTATTTATACCTCATCCTTCTCACCCCGAAAGGGACTCAGAGCAGTTTACAGAACACAAATACGGCAAACATTCAATGCTGATTATACAATCAACAAGGACAGACAACACAAACAGAGGTAAAGGCAGGTCCATGCTGGTCCCAATTATACATATTGGATCTTCAAAGGGAGGGAGATAGGAGCAAGGTACTGGGTGGCATTATTTACAATGGAGAAAAGGTTATCCGGTTACTATCCTTGCTCTTCAAATTATCAAAAAACAGTTATCAGGACTTTAATGAGATACAGTAAGATCCCATAACTGCCAGGGATATTCTTGAACTCGCCATGGAAACAATAATGGTGAATAATAGGGAACCCTATTGAAATGAATGAGTTCTGCTGGACGTTGCCAAACAGTTGCCCCCCCCCCCCCAACCAATCACTGATATATATTTTCTGTTCGTCGTGGGAGTTCTGTGCCGTATTTGGTTCAATTCCATCATTGGTGGAGTTCAGAATGCTCTTTGATTGTAGGTGAACTATACATCCCAGTAACTACAACTCGCATATGTCAAGGTCTATTTTCCCCCAAGAGTGCCTCAAGAACGCCCCTAGGCAAAATCAACTATACTGCAAATGCTTAGTTTGCATAATGGGTTGAGCCGCCCCTGCCCGTGGGTACTGGAGTTAAACTATAAATAGGAACTGCTTTTTATACATGTGATGGCACACCCGAGCCATCGGGAAAGCAATAGTCTGACTTTACTCGGGGGGCTATCTGTATACCTTCCGTTAAGATGAAGACTCTTAGCAGACAGAGACACTTTAGGCAAGGTGAAAAGATAACCAAAATGAGTTTACTGCAAACAAGATGAATAAAGGGTTAACTCCACCCAGAACTATCATAATGTACTGTATATACTCAAGTATAAGCCTAGTTTTTCAGCCCCCTTTTTAGGCTGAAAAAGTCCCCCTCGGCTTATACTCGAGTCAAAGTTATTTATTATTTTATTCTGTTATTATTATTATTATTATTTTGATTACATTTATTATTTTATTCTATTCATTATTGCTATATTTATCATTTTACTCTATTATTACATTTATTGTTTTACTTTATTGCTATTATTACATTTTTTTTGTTTTACTCTATTATTGTTATTGCATTTATTATTTTACTCTATTATTGGAAAGATATGTAAACACATTTACATTGAAGAAGGTGAAAATAATGTTTTAATCAGAGTTGGACAGTGTTATCTCAAATTACAGTTTTATGTAAATATTCAAAAACATTTAATCTACTGATGCCTCAGTTAATGTAATTGTATTATTGGTATCTATGTTTATTTTGAAATTGACCAGTAGCTGCTGCATTTCCCACCCTTGGCTTATACTCGAGTCAATACATTTTCCCAGTTTTTTGTGTTAAATTAGGTGCCTCGGCTTATATTCGGGTCGGCTTATATTCGAGTATATACGGTAACATAAAACAACACATTACAAAAGGAGCCTTTGCTGGCTGCAGTCATCTCTCTGGAGTCCTCTGCCTCTGGTGCAAAGCAATTGTTATAAACTGTCTTAATCTTCTTTCTTGTGAAGCATAAGCTGGCCATAAGCTTCTGTTGTCCTTTGGACTGGTGGTATAAAAATACTGCTGAATGCAGGTGCTAAGGATGCCTGTTTTTACATTGCTTGGGCCTAGGATACCTGACAATGCCTCAAGGCTCTGTTGACTGTAGAAAAAGGAGAAGTCCAGCAAGAGAGCTCTACACAGGCAAATGGAATAGACCAACTAACACTGGCCTCTGGGGGGATTTTAAGCTCCACCCAAAACTAATACAAAGGAAGGCATCTACACTATTGTGAAAAACTATAAACGAGGGGAACTAAAGTAGAGAAGAGGAAAAGGCAGAGCCAAGACTTCACAATACATGTTGGGTTGTTTTGACCACTTCTAGCCCAGCTTTGTTCATTCTTTTAGCAACTCTCCAAAATCTCAGGCACAGAAAGACCTCCTGTTTTACGATCACTTTGAGCTGAAGATGACAACATTTGAACATAGCATCTTTTGCAGGAAAAACATACCATACCATGGAGTGAAGGTTCCTTACTGAATTTGCATCTAATCTCAAATATGACACCAGATGTATACATTTTATTAATTCCTTGCTTTCTCATAAAAGCCAGACTTCAATCTTTCAAGCCTTCCTTTATTTATTTCTTCAATCCAATGAGCATTCATTAAAAAAAGATGTTGCTGTTTCTCTTCTTAATAAATGTTGATATATTTGCTACTCATTCTGCATCTGCTGTCCTAATGGACCAATTTGAAAATAAATCTGTACAGTGTCTGGCTGGTTTTGAGAATGGCTCTTTATCACATGTTGGATGAGAGCCTGAAAAAGTTACATTTTTAGATTAAAATCCACAGATTTCCTCCTTCTCCCTGTATTAACGTCTGTGACAGCACATCCAAAAGAGCTAGTAGCCCTACTCATCCAGCCTCTTTCCAGCAACATAGAGAAAACTATGTGAGGGCTGTTCTGTTCTGTTCTGCTATGGTATGTTTTGCACACACAAGAGGTGGGGGTAGTATCAGGAGATGTCACTATGGAGAAGGAGCAACATCTTCTGATGCTGGAGGCTGGATGTATACGGCCGTATAATCCCATTTCTAAATTCAGATTATATGCTTTAAACTGGATTATATGAGTCTACAGTGCCACATAATCTAATTCAAAGTAGATAATTTGAATTCAGAAACTGGCAGTGTAGGTGCTACTGAGTTACGCTACTGTTTCCAAATGTCATAATTTATTTATTACAGTATTTATATTCTGCCCTTCTCACCCTGCAGGGGACTCAGGGCAGATTACAATGTACACATATATGGCAAACATTCAATGCCAAAGACACACAACACATATAGACAGATAGTCAGAGGCTATTTAACTTTTCTGGCCGCCAGGAGAGCTGTCGTTTTCATTGTCCATCTGCGACACTGATGAAGTAATTCCTCATTCCCCGCATGCTTTGCTGGAGTCTTTTTTTATGGCCTCGTAAATTAGTTAAATTAGCCTCCCCACACATAGGTGGTACCTATTTTTTCTACTTGACAGATGCAACTGGCTTTCGGGTTGCAAAGGTCGACAACAAGCTACACAATTGGTTGGAAGCTCACTCTGACCCAGGCTGGCTTCGAACTTTCGGTCAGAAGTGATCTTAATGCAGCTGACACTCAGCCAGCTGCACCACAGTCCCGGTGCCACAAAGTGTCACAAATCATAACTCCTTTCTAATCTACCATGTGATTACATCTATAACTAATTTCACAAAATGAGCTGGGCTTAAACGAAGTGATGGTCTGTCTCATCTTTTTGTGAGGCTGAAGACACCAGATACCATCTGATCTTGGAAATTAAGCAAGATTAGTCCTGGTTAGTGCTTGGATGGGATGCCACCAACAGATCTCAGATACTACAGATTATATTCCAGGTGGAGGAAGTAGCAAAACTACCTCTGGATATTTCTCACCCAAGAAAACCCTATGAAATTCATGGGGCCACCATAAGTCCACAGGCAACTTGAAGACACAGATACACAGTCAGATAACAAGGAAACTACAGTATATTCTGGCGTATAAGACTACTTTTTAATCCAAGAAAATCTTCTCAAAAGTCAGGGGTCGTCTTATACGCGGGTGTAGTCTTATGCATGGGAGTTGTCTTAACTCTATATTTTAACTGGAAAAGTTGGGGGTCGTCTTATATGCCGGAATATACGGTAATTAAAAGCTACAGTGCTATCTCACCAAAAAAGAGATGTTATCAATTTGCTAAAATACAATTGGAGCATTATGGTAATGAGGAATTAATTATAAGCAATTCATTATTTGTTGTTAATTACTCTTAGGCTCTGCTAAGTGAAACTGTGCATTCTACATTATAAAAAAATCCAAATCAGTTTGATATAAAAATACATTGTAGCGTTCAGTTTACAGCATTTGGTCTGGCATTTCACCCCCAACTAACATCAACCTCTCTGTATGGAACTCACAGATGACTCCCAGAGGAGATGGCATCTGCGGTAATTAATATGTGTGATCTAGCCAGGGCACTTCCATGAATAAGAGAGTTCCATGTAGGTCTGGATGGGATAAATTTCATTAGCGAAATAATAATCCAGTAAATCTTCTTTATCCCAAAGTATTAGTTGCCTTCTTATTTGCAGAATTAAGATGCGTATGCTTCCGTCTACTTCATTCTTTCTTTTCACAGCCTTATCCAGCTGTATGCTGGTCGCTTCTGTGGCGAGAGAATCAGCTGTCTATGAAGACGTTGCCCAGGGGACGCCCGGATGTCTTGCAATCCTGCGAGGAGGCTTCTCTCATGTCCCCCGGGAAGTAGCAACCAATAGTGAAAGGACCAAGGCAGAGACATCTCCAGCTCATCCCCTGTTTGGGTACCAGCTAGCACGTCAACGACTTAAATCTAGACATAGTTTTCTAAGATCTACAGAGAGACTCGCTGGAACACCTCAGCAAGCGAGAGTCCAAAAGTGGCAGGCTCAAACCCAGAACCTCAACCAATGGCTGATACCAAATGAGAGACTCCCTCCTGGGCACACAGAAGACTGGGCGACTTGGAAGGCGCTGAACAGACTGCGCTCTGGCACCACGAGATGCAGAGCCAACCTTCAGAAATGGGGCTACAAAGTGGAATCCTCGACATGCGAGTGTGGAGAAGAGCAAACCACTGACCACCTGCTGCAATGCAACCTGAGCCCTGCCACATGCACAATGAAGGACCTTCTTGCAGCAACACCGGAAGCACTCCAAGTGGCCAGATACTGGTCAAAGGACATTTAACCAACTACCAAACTCACAAGTTTTGTATTTTTCTGTTTGTTTGCTTTGTTCTGTTAGAAATGTAATATAATGGACTGGTTGCTCTGACACGACAAATAAAAATCCAGCTGTAAAGAATTGGAAGATTGCTTACGAGTTACCTGTCAAAGATACAAAGTTATCTTGGAACTGTTTTCATTTTTTGTGATCCAGAAAAAAATGCAAACCCATTCTGCACCTTGGGTGCAAAACCTTGCAAGGGGTGAAAAGAAGTGTGTTTTCACTTCTTTTGTTTTTCTCTCCCAATGAAGTGCCAAGCAGATAACTTCTTTCTTCCAATATTAATAGAGACATTTCAGATAGCTTGTGAGACTGTCATTGGTTTATTGGGTGGAGCCGTTTGCAATATCCTTACAGCACAATTTCCAGCTCTGATAGTCTGTTCATATGGAATGACCAAAAATGGGGTCAACCCCAACTTTGGGAAGCAGGAGTGAACTTGACAGAGATTGACTCTTTCCCTGACCTTTCCAATTTCCATCATGACTGGCCAATGAGAATCCCCTGCCAAATTTCCTTGATCAATCAACCCAGGCTATATTGGTAGGTGGATGGAGTGGATCTATCAGAGAGATGGCAAGCTGTTTAACCTCAGCAGACTGAAAGCCAAAACCAAGGTTACCACAAGGTTATAGAACTCCAGTATGCTGATGACAATGTCGTCTGTGCGCATTCAGAAGAAGATCTACAAGCCACTCTAAACACCTTCACAGAAGCATACACGAAGCTTGGCCTATCACTGAACATCGAGAAAACCAAAATGCTGTTCCAGCAGTCACCAGCCATCCCCTCCCCAATGCCAGAGATACAACTTAATGGTGTAACATTAGAAAATGTTGACAATTTCTGCTGCCATGGCAGCCACCTCTCCACCAAAGTCAACATTGACACCGAAATACAACACCGCCTGAGCTCTGCGAGTGCAGCATTTTCCCGAATGAAGCAGAGAGTGTTTGAGGACCGGGACATCTGTAGGGATACCAAGGTGCTTGTCTATAAAGCTATTGTCCTCCCAACCCTGCTCTATGCCTGCGAAACGTGGACTGTCTACAGACATCACATGCAACTCCTGGAACGATTCCATCAGCGCTGCCTCCAGAAAACCCTGCAAATACCTTGGGAAGTCAAGCAGACAAACGTCAGCGTGCTGGAAGAAGCAAAGACCACCAGCATTGAAGCGATGGTCCTCTGCCATCAACTCCGCTGGACTGGCCACATTGTCCGGATGCCAGACCACCATCTCCCAAAGCAGTTGCTCTACTCTGAACTTAAGAATGGAAAACGGAATGTTGGTGGACAGGAAAAGAGATTTAAAGATGGCCTTAAAGCCAACCTTAAAAACTCTGGCATAGACACTGAGAACTGGGAAGCCCTGGCCCTTGAGCGCTCCAGCTGGAGGTCAGCTGTGACCAGCAGTGCTGCAGAATTCGAGGAGGCACGAGTGGAGGATGAAAGAGAGAAACGTGCCAGGAGGAAGGTGCGTCAAGCCAACCCCGACCAGGTCCGCCTTCAACCTGGAAACCAATGCCTTCACTGTGGGAGAAGATGTGGGTCAAGAATAGGGCTCCACAGCCACCTACAAACCCACAAAAATAGTCATCAAGGAAGATCGTCTTACTCGTCCAACGAGGGGTCGCCTAAGTAAGTAAGTAAGTAAGTAAGTAAGGATGGAGGGGAATCACAGATACATTTTAGATTGGATTGAGGTTCTCCAGATGGTCTTGCAGATCCCATCTGTTCTAACTGAGAATTCACCAATACTGTGGAACAAATACAGTTTGACACCACTTTAACTGCTATGGCTCAATGCTCTGGAATCCTGGGGGTTGCAATTTGGTAAAATACCAGCACTCTTTGGCAGAGAAATGCAAGACCCTGTACAACTCCCATGATTCCATAGTATTGTGCCATGGCAGTTAAAATGATGTCAAACTATAAACAATTGAAAAGGGCTGATTTGGAAGGCCAAAAGTTCTCAGTTCTATTACAGACAGATGTCAAGTACATTTATGGAAATACATTTTCCTGTATTTTTGTAAATATTTTCAAGGTACTGAAAGATTGGCATGAGCCAAACAGGAGTTTTGCTAGAGGCTGAGAAGAATAAGCAACGTTTTGAACAGTGAGCTGCTGCCTCAGGCCCTTCCCAAACCCAAAACGAGCGGGTTTGTGTTAGTCTATGCTGTGTCGTTATTGTGTGAGAGGTTTGTGCTTTCCTTGCTTTTGCAGGAACTACAACTTCCAGAATTCTTTGTGCATAGGCAAAAGAGAAGGATAGCCGGTAGAAAGACCAAAACACAACAATTATCAGGGATATTGATCCTAGGGACTGTGAGAGCTCATGGTAGGATTTATAAGCTGTTTATCACTTATTCTAAATACTTGGGACTAGAAGTTCTTGTTTGGGGTTTTTTTTTGGATTTTTGAATACTTGTATTTCTATGTGCATACATGATGAGATATCTTGAAGATGAGACTCGAATCTAAATAGGAAATTCATCCATGTTTGTATGCAGCTTCTACATCTTGCCTGAAGGTACTTTCAATGATTGTGTACCTATAACAAAGTTTGTGTATAATGAACCACCAGAATGCAAAGGTATCACTATCAACCACCCATGTGGCATAATATTTTGGAATTCTGCATACGATATACTTAACCTAGATATTCCCAAATATATAGGAACAAATGCCATGCTACTTATGTAGGCACCCACTCCAAGATTCCATATCTAGCTATGCATACAAATTATATATGTGTGTGCGCGAGATGACATTGTAGGATGTATGTGTGAGGAAGTCGTGGGGCCTATTTGTATTAGGACCTAGAAATGTTGTTTGGGCCCAGTTAGTCAGAGCAAATGGTATCAAGCTAAATGAGCCAATTTTGTGCCATACTATAAGGTAGTTTTCTATGTGTTACATTATTTTCTCATCTTGTGGGGAGTCGACTATGAACAGGTCAAAGGAGCAGGTTACTTGTGAATAGTACTCAATTCTAGCTACGCCACCACTGCACATTAAAGGGGGTGGGAGGGGTTGTGTGTGTTTATTACCTTATCTGTTCACACTGAAAAGATGCCAGGAGACAGCGGTTATGCCAGACAGACAAGTTGGGGAGAGCGCATTAATTGGGGAGTAAGAGTGAGGATTCACTCTTCTTCTGGACAATATGGTGCAGGGAGTGGGCATTCCTTGTTCACCTTCAAGGAACCTTAATCTGATTTGCCAATTAAGTATTTTCTGAAGTTGTTCATTGCAAAACAAACTCCGCTCATCACCCATTCCTTGGTCCCAGAAATGAGAAGACATTGTTATCCCTCCGTCCAACAATTACAGGCATGCAACCAAACCTCTTCCCCCCCCCCCCCCCCCCCCCCCCGCTCTTAATTACTAATTTTGACAGCCTTTATATGTAAAGAAATAAAAGGAGGAGGGAGAAAAGGTTTATAAATATTTCCCCTTCTTTGTCTATTTCCTTTCCCTGCCAGGTTTCCCTCCTTCTCCCCACTTGTGATAATTTGCTACTGTAAGATCTACACATGAAGGAAAAAATTCACACAGAGGGCTTCTTATACTGTTTCCTAACTTCCACACTGTTGGAATTAACTCATCGCACCTTTCTGCGATGCAAGGGTCACACACTGGCATTTGCGTTGGCCATGATGGCAAATTAAAATTAATGAGAAATCTTCAAAAAGAAAGAGAAATGTTATTACTGAACAAGGGATCCTAAAAGAGAGGAAGGAATGAATTGTCTCATGAGGTTCTCTTCTGCCTCCTCTTCCAAATTCCAAAAGCAAATGGATCTCCCCTCCAAGCTTTGGCCCAAGTTGTGCAAGCACCACACATTTATCCTTACTTACAGCATGCAATAAGAAGGACTGGCCCCCTCCTGGTTTGTCTTGCCTCAGAAAGGACCCCCAACTAAAAAAGCCTAAAAACCCATTAACTCTCCTCTGCCTCATTAGGGCAGAGCACACAAGCACCCATTGCCTTAAAGCTCTGGACCCATCAAGGCATCTGGGAATCCTATTATCCCAAACCAGGAAACTATGTCCTCAGGGATAATCCTTTGAAGCACTTGTTCTCATTCCACTCCCAAACCATCCCAAAGAGGTGACCCAATAGGCAACAGATGACTTCAAATTCAACCAAAGATGGTTTACTGAATTTTCTATCAGACTGCTCAGCCAATTAGTGACCAACGTCCACAGACCTTTAAACTTTCAGCAAATCAGTGGCCAGGAACTGATGCACCCCTGTGCTCAATGAAACTGCAGATTCTCTATTTTTCAGGTTCTGAAATGTGTATCTCTAAAAAAAAAATCCCTTTCTGTGTTTGAAGGGCACACTAAATTTGGGGATTGTGGTCTGCTGCATCTGCTCAAATGAATAACCAACTCCTGTAGGGAAAAGGTTCGCAAGGCTAAAATGCAAAATGAGCTCGGGCTTACCAGGGACATTCAAAACAATAAAAATGGCTTCTTTGCTTAGGTAAAGATAAAGGTAGTCCCCTGACATTAAGTCCAGTCATGTCTGACTCTGGGGTGTGGTGCTTATCTCCATTTCTAAGCCGAAGAGTCAGCGTTGTCCGTAGACGCCTCCAAGGTCATGTGGCCGGCATGACTGCATGGAGTGCCGTTACCTTCCCGCCAGAGCGGTACCTATTGATCTACTCACATTTGCATGTTTTCGAACTGCTAGGTTGGCAGAAGCTAGGGCTGACAGCGGAAGCTCATGCCGCTCCCCGGAATCGAACCTGCGACCTTTCGATCAACAAGCTCATCAGCTCAGTGCTTTAACCCACTGTGCCACCATCTTTGCTTATGTTGGTAAAAAAAAAAGGAAGAACAAGAAGGCGACAGGGCCTCTGTGAGAGGAAATGGGGGTAATGCTGATAGAGGATAGGGAAAAGGCAGAAATACTTAATGCCTTCTTTGCCTCAGTCTTCTCACAAAAAGAAAGCTGTCCTCAACTTCAGCAATATGGAGTGGATGAATGATTAAGGGAATAAGCCATCCAGGAATACCTGGCTGCTCTAAATGAATTCAAGCCCCCAGGGCCGGATCAACTACATCCAGGAATATTGAAGGAACTAGTGGAAGGAGAGAATCCTGATGGAACTTGTCCATACAGCCCGAAAACTCAAAGCAACCCAGTGATTCTGGCCATGAGAGCCTTTGACAATACAATATGTATATATTTGACTGGAGTTACAGTTAAAAAATGTACATGTTCTGACTTACATACAAATTCAGGTTAAGAACAAACCTATAGAAACCATCTTGTTTGTAACTTTGGGACTGCCTGTATTTGGAAAGGTAACTGCCAATGAATGCCAAGCTATATTTTAGAGGAAGGAATTGTCCAGTAATTTCAAGTATTCCTTGCTTAATAAAACCCTATTAATTTCTTAATAGGCAGCTTAAAGACATGCACATACACACATACTTTTTGAGTGTTAGAATGGTGGCTAAAAACAACTTCCAGAAAGCAAACCTCTGAACATTAGATGTTAAATGGTTAATGTGTTTTTTAAGTTTTGCAGAAATGAAACCATGTGGTAGCTGATCGAGTTAATGGACAGGCCTGGGTAATACTAACATGGAGTGGTGTTGCCCATTAACAGAAGGGATGGGGTGCTGAGGTCTTGCTCTGACTTGAGCTTCTCATAGAATCATAGAATCAAAGAGTTGGAAGAGACCTCATGGGCCATCCAGTCCAACCCCCTGCCAAGAAGCAATATTGCATTCAAATCACCCCTGACAGATGGCCATCCAGCCTCTGTTTAAAAGCTTCCAAAGAAGGAGCCTCCACCACACTCCAGGGCAGAGCGTTCCACTGCTGAACGGCTCTCACAGTCAGGAAGTTCTTTCACATGTTCAGATGGAATTTCCTTTCTTGTAGTTTGAAGCCATTGTTCCGCGTCCTAGTCCCCAGGGCAGCAGAAAACAAGCTTGCTCCCTCCTCCCTGTGACTTTCTCTCACATATTTATACATGGCTATCATATCTCCTTTCAGCCTTCTCTTCTTCAGGCTAAACATGCCCAGCTCCTTAAGCTGCTCCTCATAGGGCTTGTTCTTCAGACCCTTGATCATTTTAGTCGCCCTCCTCTGGACACATTCCAGCTTGTCAGTATTGAAATTTATAATAGAGATACTCAAGTCAGGGCTTTATATATGTGTATCTCTTTGAGTGAAGTACTGTTTAATCAAGACTCCACTTTGGAATCAATCATTCAAAAACTTCTGTACACACACAGAATCTTTCTTCTGCAAAGAGAAAGAACAAAACTTTAGAAATGTGTCAAGAAAGCTCTTACAGGCGACTAATATGAGTTTGCTTCATAGAGACATCTGAGACGTTTCCATTATTCCGTTCTGGTGTTATTTAACCTATTTTTATTCTCATTTTACTCACTCTTATATCTCTGAGTCCGCTGGGACGAGTGATACAAATGTCTGCTGAAAAAATTATTAGTAATGAGAGCTGGCTGAATTCAGAAAAATAAATAACTTCAAATTCTGCACCAGGGTAATTCCAGTTTCTGCACTATGCAAATAAATTCAATGTGTGTGTATTCATTATTTATAATAAATAAATAAATAAATAAATATGCATGATATTTTTACCTAGGAGCATAAGCCTGAAGGAGGAGGAAAGAGAGACAGCGACAGGCCCTGGTATCTCAGATTTCGGTTTTCTAATACAGTCAACAAATGGGGAAATGCTGGATTAGAAATGGATGAAAAGCTGCCTGTTTTTTACTGATCAGAATCCAAGGTTTTGATGATAATATACATTGACCATTCATTATCTGGTATTCCAAAATATTTGACAATGGTGGCTGGGATAGTGACCCTTTTGCTTTGTGATGGTTCAACGTTCATAAACTTTGTGTCATGTGCAAAATCATTAACATATTGTGTATAAAATTACCTTTAATCTATGTGTATCAGGTTACTGTGTACAGTATGACCTTATCAGTGGAGGATATGTTCCAGGACTTTGTGTAGATATACAGAAACATGGGCTGTAGCAAACCCTATCAAACAATGACTTTTGGCTGAAGCATACCATAGAGCTGTGCTAGTCAATAAAAAATGCCTCTCTGGGTATTACGAGGTCCTCCAACTTGGGGTGCCTCATAAGGGATATTATGGGCCCTTCCACACGCCCTATATCCCAGAATATGACGGCAGAAAATCCCACATTAACTGAGGGCTCTTCCACATAACCAGGCATGTAGCCGGGGGGGGGGGTAGTTTGAGGGGCTTCAGCCCCTTCCCCCAAAATTCTCATGGTGGTCCACGTGAAGGCCTTACTGGTACATTATTTAAACTGTTATGTTTATTCATATCATGATCTGATCACCATGCTCAATATATCCCATATGCATGGGGGTATTGGAGTAACGATACAAAAGGTATCGTTACCCCCCCCCCCCCCGAATCAAACTCAACTCCCCCCGAATCAAAATCCTGGCTACGGGCCTGCACATAGCCCTATATCCCAGAATATGGCGGCAGAAAATCCCACAATATCTGTTTTGAACTGGGTTATTTGAGTCCACACTCAGATAATGTGGGATTTTCTGCCGCAATATTCTGGGATATAGGGCTATGTGGAAGGACCCATAGTCTTTCAGAAATTCTGGATTAAACTATGTAGAGATTTCTAATTCCCCTTCTACACAGTTGAAAAAAATCCCACATTATTGGCTTTGAACTGGAATATATGGCAGTGTGGACTCAGATAACCCAGTTCAAAGCAGACATTGTGGGATTTTCTGCCTTGATATTCTGGGATAAATGGCTATGTGGAAGGGCCCTAAGTTATGATTAGCATGGTAAGGAATTCTGAGAGCAGCTATCCAATAAAGCAGGGGTCCTCAAACTTTTTAAACAGAGGGCCAGGTCATAGTCCTTCAAACTGTTGGAGGGCTGGATTATATTTTTTTAAAAATGAATGAATTCCTATGCACACTGCATATATCTTATGTGTAGTGCAAAAACACTTAAAAACAATACAATAATTAAAATGAAGAACAATTTTAACAAATATAAACTTATTAGTATTTCAATGAGAAGTGTGGCCCTGCTTTTGGCTGATGATATAGGATTGTTGTTTTGATGTTGTTGTTGTTGTTGTTGTTGTTGTTGTTGTGTGCTTTTAAGACTTAGGTTGACCCTGAGCAAGGTCTGGGTAAATGACTGGAGGGCCGTATCTGACCCTCGGGTCTCAGTTTGAGGACCACTGCAATAAAGCCTACAGATCCACACAATTCTCAGCCCTGGATTAAATCCAGTTGATGTTGTTGTTCATTCGTTCAGTCGTCTCCGACTCTTCGTGACCTCATGGACCAGCCCACGCCAGAGCTCCCTGTCGGCCGTCACCACCCCCAGCTCCTTCAAGGTCAGTCCAGTCACTTCAAGGATGCCATCCATCCATCTTGCCCTTGGTCGGCCCCTCTTCCTTTTGCCTTCCACTTTCCCCAGCATAATTGTCTTCTCTAGGCTTTGCTGTCTCCTCATGATGTGGCCAAAGTACTTCAACTTTGTCTCTAGTATCCTTCCCTCCAATGAGCAGTTGGGCTTTATTTCCTGGAGGATGGACTGGTTGGATCTTCTCGCAGTCCAAGGCACTCTCAGAACTTTCCTCCAACACCACAGTTCAAAAGCATCCATCTTCCTTCGCTCAGCCTTCCCTAAGGTCCAGCTCTCACATCCGTAGGTTACTACAGGGAATACCATGGCTTTGACTAGGCGGATCTTTGTTGTCAGTCTGATGTCTCTACTCTTGACTATTTTATCGAGACTGGACATTGCTCTCCTCCCAAGAAGTAAGCGTCTTCTGATTTCCTGGCTACAGTCTGCATCTGCAGTCATCTTTGCGCCTAGAAATACAAAGTCTGTCACGGCCTCCACGGTTTCTCCCTCTATTTCCCAGTTGTCAATCATTCTTGTTGCCATAATCTTGGTTTTTTTGATGTTTAGCTGCAACCCGGCTTTTGCGCTTTCTTCTTTCACCTTGATTAGAAGGCTCCTCAGCTCCTCCTCGCTTTCGGCCATCGAGTGGTGTCATCTGCATATCTGAGGTTGTTAATGTTTCTTCCAGCAATTTTCACCCCAGCTTTGCATTCATCCAGCCCCGCACATCGCATGATGTGTTCTGCATACAAGTTAAAAAGGTTGGGTGAGAGGATGCAGCCTTGCCGTAGGCCTTTCCCAATCTTGAACCAGTCTGTTGTTCCGTGGTCAGTTCTGACTGTTGCTACTTGGTCCTTGTACAGATTCCTCAGGAGAGAGACAAGGTGGCTTGGTATGCCCATCCCACCAAGAACTTGCCACAATTTATTCAGTTGATAGTCCCAGCTAAAGTAGACATAAATTAAATGAGATTTACACAAGAGTGCATTTAACATTCAGTTATTGGTTCAGTGGGTTTCCGCTGGCATTCTGATTTTGCCCCAAACATGAGGATTGTCACAGACGGACTTTTCGATATGTGTCAAGTGCCAATTTGGATCAAATTTCAAATTCTTAAAACATCCATGACTATTGATGAATCTCAGCTTTAGCCAAATACCCACAATAGCAGAAGGGAAGGATACTCAGCAAACTGTCAGAAATGTTTCTGAAAGTAAAATAAAAATATGTAGATACATCGGCTTTTGCCTCAAACAGCATTGATCACTTGTTTCATGTCTTGAATATCTGCTAAATAAAGGATTGCCCACATCTTGTGTTTTGGGGAAACTCTTCACTGGAAAGAGAAACATGATATTTTGGGCATAGAGTATTGCTCCTAAAATGACAACTTGTGGGAAAAACAAGGAGATTTTCAAAACTGAAAGAGTTTTTTGAAACTGGTGTAAGTTTTTGATTTTACTCTTTATAAAAACCACAAAACTTGCTTTCCAGCCTCTAGAGTCACATATAAAATGTCGATAAGATGAATGTGAGGTACGTCCTGGAGGCAGACATGGCCAACTTTGCAATGCTGTCCTTGGTGCTGAAAAAATCTAACTGAAACATTGTTTAATTTGTTCCTCTGGGAAGACAGCGGATGAATCTTGTGCACAAACAAGGTACGATTGATTGGTAGGTCCTAAAGCTAAACACTAAAGTGAGGCTGTCATAGTTTGGACCTATAATCAGACAAACAATGTAACGTACTGAGAAAAAAACCATAATGCCCAGTCATAGGTTTTTTAAACGTTGTTGTGTTATTGTTAATGTTTACTGCTTATTTTCTGTTTATGAGTTTTATTTTATTGGTTTGTATTACTGTTGTTGTTTTTGCTGATATATTGTGGGCTCAGCCTCATGTAAGCCATACCGAGTCCCTTGGGGAGATGGTAGCGGGGTACAAATAAAGATTATTATTATTATTATTATTATTATTATTATTATTATTATTATTATTAAAGTCAGAACAGAAGAAGACCATATTATGAACAGATCAGTTGAAACAAACAAGCCACAGCCCTGGGATTGGAACCCCCAGTGGCGCAGTGGGTTAAACCCCTGTGCCGGCAGGACTGAAGACCGACAGGTCGCAGGTTCGAATCCGGGGAGAGCATGGATGAGCTCCCTCTATCAGCTCCAGCTCCTCATGCAGGGACATGAGAGAAGCCTCCCACAAGGATGATAAAACATCAAAACATCTGGGCATCCCCTGGTCAACGTCCTTGCAGACGGCCAATCCTCTCACACCAGAAGTGACTTGCAGTTTCTCAAGTCACTCCTGACATGACAAAAAAAAAAGCTCTGGGATTGGGAGACCTGAACAGGTTTATTGGGTGACTAGGGCTCTTGGAGGTCTCTCATCCATAAGGTCACCAGAAGCTGAAGTTAACTTAACAGCAAATGACCAAAACCAGAACAGAACAAGTCCAATAACTGACTCTCATGGATAGACCGGAGAAAGAATTTGCCCTTAAGTCAAATACACTTGCTTTCATCTTCTTCTGTAACATGTGATTTCTATCAGTTTTGCTAAGTTGTCTAATTTATTTTGTGACACATTTAAATGGCATATATATGCTTTTCTTCTATCTGCAGAGGCTGATCTGTGGGAAAGACTAATCAACCATGGCAACAAAAAACCTTTTTGAAAAAATCTACAGAATCATTTTAATCTTTTAGAAGAGGTAAGGAGAATGCCACATTTATTGGATTGATATTCATTGTCCATACTGGCTAATACTGATGGTGGTTGCAATCCAGCTACATATGGAGCAACACACACCTCTAGAGCAAAAAACAGGGTCTGGCAGCTTTACAGATTTACTTGGCATAGATATCCCAGAAGCTATAGGCAGTATTGTTAATCGCAAAGAGTGCTGAGGGATGAAGTCCAACAATGTCTAGAGGATCATGGAAATTCCCTGTGCCACCCAGTCTCCAAAAGTGACACTGAATTGCATTGAAAAAGGCAATGACAAGACAGCAAAATGTTCTGCATGCTCCACAATGCACCATGTGTCCACCCGATAAAGTTACTTAAGTCCAGGAAAGCCAGATGAACTTTATCAGTCTTAGCACTCTTTGCGATTTGGAATTGATATTTTTCAGTATGGGTCTTCTTTAAAAAATGTACTCTAATGAAATGCAGATTCCTGTAAGACTGACTAGACAAAGATGGAGAGTTGTTTCTATTTTGATATTGTACCCTATATTTTATGTATTGAATAGTCATAGTATCATAGAGATGGAATAGACCACAAGGGCCATCTGGTACAACCTCCTGCCATGCAGGAACACACAATCAAATCACTCCCAACCAATGGCCATCTACCTCTACTTAAAAACCTCTTCATGGGGGGTTCATTTCTTGGCTGTAAGCTAGAGGTTGAGATTTGTCATGAATCCCTAGATCTTGCTGTATTGCAACTCCAAACATTCCTTGTCATTTCACAGTAAGTGTTGTACCTCCCATGCAGGCCTGTAGCCAGGATTTTGATTCGGGGGGGGGGGGGGGGGGGGCTGAGTCTGAGTGAAAGAGGGTCTACCCTAGCAAACCTTTTGTATCGTTACCCAATACCCCCATGCATATGAGATATATTGAGCATGGTGATCAGATCATGATATGAATAAACATAACAGTTTAAATAATGTACCAGTAAGGCCTTCTCGCAGACCACCATGAGAATTTTTTTTGGGGGGGGGGCTGAAGCCCCTCAAGCCCCCCCCCCCGGCTACATGCCTTCTCCCATGCAACATAGGTTGCACACACATAGTTCTACATTTAAAGGACCAATCTTCCCTCTTGTATATATATACACACACACAGCAATAGTCAGCTGACAAATGCATACTGTATACTGCCACTTTCATCCACTCACTTTAACAAGTAATGAATTAGGTATAAAAATGGCTAATTCCCACATGGCTGCTCTCTGACTCATACACTTTTCCCTCTGACTATGTTAATCCACTTGAGAACTTAAAGAGGGGGACAGGAGATGCAAGGACTAGCAGACCTGTTCTGTTTATGTCACAGATGGTTTGGAGCAACCTGTGAGGTTTTCTGACAACCAGACTGATGGCTTTGTGAAAGCATACCTGGTTACCCTTGAGTAACCATTTATATCCTATCTGGAAACACAACATACTGTCTAAAAACCACTACAATGTGACCAAGCAGTGCAAAGGAGTGTATTGTTGAAGGCTTTTATGGCCGGAATCACTGGGTTGTTGTAGGTTTTTCCAGGCTATATGGCCATGTTCTAGAGGCATTTTCTCCTGACGTTTCGCCTGCATCTATGAAAAGCATCCTCAGAGGTAGTGAGGTCTGTTGGAAGTAGGAAAATGGGCTACATGGCCATATAGCCCGGAAAAACCTACAACAACCCAGTGCAAAGGAGTGATTTTAGCCTTGTCATGCCAAGGAGTTTCTTTGCTCAGACTCTAACATTCCTGATACACTTGCCATTTTTGTGAGGACAGTCCCTCAACTGCTCAGCCCGCTTTGCTTGTCATTTTCCTATAATGTAAAAGAGATGGGGGGGGGGGGGATTATAGACTTTTAAAAGTTGAGGGACCATCCCTCACAAGAGTTGTACACATGTTTTGCACTCTAAAGGTTCCAGGTTCAATCCCTATTGGGGTTTTTTTTCCAAACAGGGAAGACCTGTTTGAATCCTCTTCAGAGGATATCCAGTTTCGATGAGATGGAGCAGGGGTTCTCAAACATTTTCAGCCCTTTTTGAAGCAAAAGTTTCTCATGGACCCACAAGAAATGTTTATAATATAATATAATATAATATAATATAATATAATATAATATAATCTATATATATAAATTTGTTAGGGGCATCCAACGAGGAAACAAAACTCAAAAACCCCCCAACGAAACTTAACCAAAATTCCCATGCCCATAACACAACCCACAAGGTACAAACATATCTACTCAAAATGAAAAACAACACAACAACACACTCACAAAACGGCAAAACAACAAAACTCAAAAAAATCCCAATGAAACTTAACCAAAATTCCCATGCCCATAACACAACCCACACAACCCACAAGGTACAAACATATCTACTCAAAATGAAAAACAACACAACAACACACTCACAAAACGGCAAAACAACAAAACTCAAAAAAACCCAACGAAACTTAACCAAAATTCCCATGCCCATAACACAACACACAAGGTACAAACATATCTACTCAAAATGAAAAACAACACAACAACACACTCACAAAATGGCAAAACAACAAAACTCAAAAAAACCCCAACGAAACTTAACCAAAATTCCCATGCCCATAACACAACCCACAAGGTACAAACATATCTACACAAAATGAAAAACAACACAACAACACACTCACAAAACGGCAAAACAACAAAACTCAAAAAAACCAACGAAACTTAACCAAAATTCCCATGCCCATAACACAACCCACAAGGTACAAACATATCTACTCAAAATGAAAAACAACACAACAACACACTCAAAACGGCAAAAAAACAAAACTCAAAAATCCCCCAACGAAACTTAATCAAAATTCCCATGCCCATAACACAACCCACAAGGTACAAACATATCTACTCAAAATGAAAAACAACACAACAACACACTCACAAAACGGCAAAACAACTGAGCATGCGCATTGGCGCCCAGCCGCAAGTTCCCTGGCGCGCGCACATGGCCTTCCGGCCAACGTTCCCTCTGCGGAAACCATGCCCACTCCAAGCCCCGCCGCCCGCTTCCCGCACACACACACCCCCTGCCGCACACACACACACAACCCCACACTCCATCACTCCCCCCGCCGCCGCACACACACACGCAACCCCACTCCCCCCGCCGCCGCACACACACACGCAACCCCACACTCCATCACTCCCCCCGCTGCCGCACGCACACACGCAACCCCCCTCCCCCCGCCGCCGCACACACACACGCAACCCCACGCTCCATCACTCCCCCCGCCGCACACACACACGCAACCCCACGCTCCATCACTCCCCCCGCCGCCGCACACACACACGCAACCCCACGCTCCATCACTCCCCCTGCCGCCGCACACACACACACAACCCCACGCTCCATCACTCCCCCCCCAATCTTACCTCCTTTTACTTCACGCCACCTCCAAACCCCACCCCGCCCCTTCCCGCCCTGTCAAAATCTAGGAAAGACAGGAAGGAAGGAAAGAAGAAGAAAGAGAAAGGGAGGTAAGAAAAGGGGGAAGGAAGGAAAGAAGAAAGAAAGAAGAAGAAAAGGAAGAAAAGAAAGATGGAAGGAAAGAAAAGAGAGACAGCAGAAAAGAAAGAAAAAGGGGGAAGGAAGGAAAGAGATAGAGAAAGAAGAGGAGAAGGAAAGATGGGAGGGAAGGAAGGAAGGAAGGAGGGAAAGAAGGAGAGAAAGAGGGAAGATTGGCCACAGCAACACGTGGCGGGTAAAGGTTGTTATTTCTATTATTATTATTATTATTATTATTATTATTATTATTATTATTATGCTATTGTTCCTATGAGACCCTGGAGGAATGGGAGAGGTGTCAGGTCCCAGAGGCAATGCATTGCATTATTGTTATTGTTATGATGGTGGTGAAATAAAAGGAAATAAAAAGTGAAAGAAGGAAGCAAACGGGGAGGGAAGAAAGGCAAAGGAAGAAAGGGGGAGGGAATGAAGGAAAGAGAGAAGGATGAAACCAAGTAGTGAAAAGAAAGAGGTAGAGAAGGAAGAAAGGAGACAAAGGGGGAGGAAAAGGGGGAAGGAATAGGTAGGTACCTCTCTTTCATAATAGTCCAGATATCTACCTCAACTTTGATAAGTTTTACTATAGGCCACAGCAACGCGTGGCAGGGCACAGCTAGTATAATATAAATCTTATGCAAATATATCAGGCATGGGCAAACTTTTGGGCTGCAATGTGTTTTAAAATTTGACAAATGGGCCTAGCCAGTGACAAATGGATAGGTTGTTGTAGGTTTTTAGGGGCTATATGGCCATGTTCTAGAAGCATTCTCTCCTGACGTTTCACCTGCATCTATGGCAGGCATCCTCAGAGGTTGCAAACTGTTGGAAACTAGGAAAATTGGATTTATATATCTGTGGAATGTCCAGGGTGGGAGAAATAACTCTTGTCTGTCGGAGCTAGGTGTGAATGTTTCAACTGGCCACCTTAATTAGCATTTGATGGCCTGACAGTTTTTAGGTGTGGCTTGTTACTGCCTGGGAGAATCCTTTGTTGAGGGGTGATTAGATGGATGTTTGTGCAAAAGTTGGAAAGTAAGATTCTTAATATCTTAATTTCACCATCACTGGATATTATAATTGTAAAACTTGGATATGTACATTTGGACTTGATTCAAAAGGTCTCTTTGTCTATTTCCAGTGAAGATGTATCTATTACTTTTCCTTCTGTGCCCTTTTTCTCAGTTTTCATGGTGTAGCTGTAGCGTCGATGATGATGATGATGATGATGTTTATTTATACCCAACCTTTTCTCTCCACAAAGGAGACTCAAAGTGGCTCATAGCAATACCCCCTTCCCCCATCATGTCAACAAGGCTTTCTATCTCTTTCCCAACTCCTTAACACCTTGATGAAAGTGTTCTCTCTATTTTTGCTGCATCTCAGTTTTCTGTAGTAAATCCAGGTTCAGATTCAAGAAATGAACTGTAATACTTTCTGAACATCTCAAAGCTTTGCATCTTCCAATATGTTTTCAACAATGATTAATAGTGAGGGTCCTTATTATTTCCAAGGAATTTAGATACCACTCTTTTGAAGAAACTCCAAGCCCTTTTATTTACTTCAGTCATTCTAGAAAAAATATTTTCATCTGACAGTGGTTTTCTAATGTCTGGACCAACAAAAACAATTTCTTTGAATTTGCTTTCCTATCTGTCTCTATCCCTTTACAAATTGCTTTAACATACTGTTCTAGTTTTATATCAAGAGATGGCAAAAACATTTTCTTTGAGTATTTTTGTGCAAATTATTTTTGCATAGGTGTGGGTTATAGAGATCTTTTTTCTGGCCAACGTTGACTCTTTGCTCTTCAGTCCCATTCACCGAGGAAACATAGTACAATTATCTCTCCACATTTGCAGTTTTGACTTTTGCAGATTGGATAGTTTTGACTAAAAAGAGTCTTCCTTGGAATCTCTAGGTCCTTCAGTGTGACTCAATGGTCAACTTTCAGTGGAATTGCTGAAAGATCTAGAAATTTATTGAAAGTGTTCTCACAGAAATAGCTCCTTATTTGTGGTTTTTCACTTTCACAGGAGTCCTATGTCCCTAACCATAGCAAATCTGGAAGGTCTATTGTGTATCCTCCCTGTTGCCCTAGAAACATGCTTAGTATCTTAAGGTCTCTATAACTCATCCAGTCATTATTATTATATTTTGTCTTTGTGAGAACCAATTTCAAATTCTCATAACTTTCTTTGAGATGTACCGAGTGAACAACAAGCACTGAGGTATATTTTTCTCATTGTATAAAAGAACAGAGTTTAGACTTCTATAGAAAATTCAATGAAAAAACTCTATTCATCTGCTTGGTACTCAATCCCAAATTTGTATCAAACCATCAATATCACTACAGTTATCTAAATCAATCTCTTATGAAAAGTTAGGAATGAACTTCTTTTCTTTGCCTCTATATAAGTATATTAACCAAACCAGAATGCTTTATTTTTGCGTTTTTACCATTTCTTCAGAACTTCTATACAAAGCTGGCATGGTATGCTTTTCTAATAGAAGGTGTTAATATTTCTTTGATGTTTCTTGATACAAAGGTAGCAAAAGTTTTCTGGACCATTGACACATCCATAGCATGACTCACAACTTACTGTAAGAACTCAGAACAGAAAAGGTTTTGGATTTATCCTGAAAAGAGTAAGAAAAGTTTTATGTTCTTCTAATAGACTTTCCAAATGTTTAAATTTGCTAATAAAGGTAAAGCTTTTCCCTTGACGTTAAGTCTAGTCGTGTTCGACTCTTGGGGATGATGCTCATCTCAATTTCTAAGCCGAAGATCCAGTGTTGTCCATAGACACCTCCTATGTCACATGGCTGGCATGATTGCATGGAGTGTCGTTACCTTCCCGCCAAAGTGGTACCTATTGATCTACTTACATTTGCAAATTTTTGAACTGTTAGGTTGTCAGAAGCTGGGGCTAACAATGGGAGCTCACCCTGTCCATGAATTTGAACCACCGACCTTCTCGTCAGCAAGTTCTGCAGTTTAGCAGTTTAAAGAAACATCAATATCTGGACATAATACCAAGAGATTTGATAAAAAATATCAAATTTAAGCAAGTACTATGTGTGTGGTTCAACATTTTTATAGTTTTTTGAATTCAGCAACTGCTAGGTTGTCAGAAGCTGGGGCTAACGATGGGAGCTCAACCCATCCTGCGGATTTGAACCGCTGACCTTCCAGTCAGCAAGTTCTGCAGCTTAGCAGTTTAAAGAAACATCAATGTCTGGACATAACACCAAGAGATTTGATAAAAATATCAAATGTAAGCAAGTACTATGTGTGTGGTTCAACATTTTTATAGTTTTTTGAATTCAGCAATTGCTAGGTTGTCAGAAGCTGGGGCTAACGATGGGAGTTCAACCCATTCTGTGGATTTGAACCGCTGACCTTCCAGTCAGCAAGTTCTGCAGCTTAGCAGTTTAAAGAAACATCAATGTCTGGACATAATACCAACAGATTTGATAAAAATATCAATTTTAAGAAAGTACTATGTGTGTGGTTCAACATTTTTATAGTTTTTTTGAATTCAGCACCCCAAATAGGTTCGAAACAGCTGCAATGTTTACAAAAGTATTTTCATCTCTGGTTTTTACTTCTGGCAACATCCTATGGAATCCTGGGTTTTATATTTTTTAATTATTATTGTCATTTGAGAGCCAGTGAGGTGTAGTGGTCTGAGCAATGAAATGTGACTGGCAACCAAGATTTGATTCCATACTTTGCCATGCAGACCTATTGGGTGACTTTGAGCCATTGAGTTCCAGAAAAACCTATGATAGGTTCACTTTAGGTTCAGCATAACTCAGAATTTATGACTTGAAGTTATCCAGTAGCAACAACAACCACTGTAATTTATGGAGACACCAGAAGATCTATCTGTCTGAGCAGTCTGAACAACACATGAAACTATATTTAAGATTCCATGACAGTTGAATTGGAAATGTGACATTATAACTGGTTAGTGTGAAAGGGTCTTAGAGAGGCAGTAAGAAGATGATTCAAGGAATCTGGAGGGTTGCAGAGACTACTTGTGGTCTCACAGCTGTATTTTACCCAGAAGGGCTGAAAGTCTTCCACTCTTGATATAGTCAGAACTGAGTTAGACTTAGCAATAGTTTGTAGAAGGCAACTTTCAATAGAATCAAAACTTTGGTAATGCTGCTAAAATGGGAGCTGTAGCATCTAACCAGTATCTCTCTCCCCCATATCACCTCCCCTGCCCACCGCCCAGATTATTCTTGACCTGTTCTTGTAAACATGACCTTCTCTGAAGTTTATTAATGCTCCACTTAAGCTCTTGGCCCCTCTATAGGAGAGAGTCTGCTGAGCTCTTAAGCCTAGGTCCCTGGTTCCCAGCACCGGAGTCGATGTTTTGCCGGGGGTCGCTCTAGGTCTCCATTATCCTGAAGCGAAGCCAGTTAGCCTTACTGACCCTCTCTATTTCCCCCCTCCCGAGCTGCCTTTCACCCTGCCAGTGAGTAATACGGGACTGGAGTCTGCAAAATCAATTCCTATTCCAGCCAGGACACGAATGGAATGCAACAAATCAGGGCTCTGGTTCCGTAACGAGATAATGTCATTTTTCTTACTGAACTTCATAATAGGAAATCAATGGGGAGTCTCTGTGCGACTGGCTCATCATCCCCCACAATTGACTTCCTTCCCCCTCCCCCCGGAATAAGGCAGCAACTCCAAGGAAGAAACAAAACTCAAGTCGGTAGGGCAATGAACAAAGGAGCTGCCTGCTGGCATCTAGGAGTCCTGCATTCTGCCTCCTGTGTTCTGTTGGAAGAGAACAGGACAGGAGGATCTTGGGTCTATAGGCCTAATTCAGCCTCTTTCTTCCACAAGAGAAAGGTAAAACAAAGGAGGTAGTGAAACATTGTTCAAAAGTGACCGCTGGTGGCACCCATATCAGTAGAATGGCGAATCCAATCTCCAGTCCAAACTTTGACAGAGATATTCAATCCAGGCAGGACCCCTGGAACTATTTTTAGTGTGGGACAATCTCAGTGTCAGCAGTCAGATAATTATTAATTCTGTCTACTTGCAGGTAGATTTCTTTTTGACAGAAAAAATGCATTGCGTTACAATAAGAGCAACTCCCAATTGAAGCAGCAAATATGGATGCTTACATGAAAGCAACAGCAAAATAATAAATGAGATATTGCAAAAAGGAGTAAATAAAAAACCCATAATTAATATATCAAGTAAAGGGGGAAATTAAGTAAATGCAAAGCTGCCGATAAGATAGGCTAACACATCTATCCTTCCACATCAATACTGCAAAAGCAGTAGGGACGCATTGGAATGTATAGGATCACATACATAGTCATTCCATTTCTACACACACACCAAGCTTAAAGTATTGAGAATGAAGTATAGGTCACTGTCTGTGTTGGAGCAAATTACTTCTCCATCTGTTATTATGGAAATGTCCATAAATATAAACATACTTACTAGTGTAATGAGTACAGTCAGCCCTTTTTATTCACAAATTCTGCATCCACTAATTCAACTAGGGGCCGGAGGTTTAGCACAGCTGATAAATCATCAGCAATTGTAAGATCTATCAACCAAAAGGTTGCAAGTTCGAACCCCGGGTTTGGTGTGAGCTGCCAAATGTCACCCTAGCTCATTGTTTACCTAAGCAATTCAAAAACAGCTTTAGCTGTAATTAAAGAAATTAGGTACCGCTAAAAAAGTGGGGGAGGTGTTTTACGACGCCATAAAGAGAGAAGATCAGAAAATGCTGGGCGACCCAGGAAGGAGGAAGTCCTGATGGCTCTTTGTCATAGGGGATAGAGCAGTGGTTCTCAACCTGGGATCCCCAGATGTTTTTAGCCTACAACTCCCAGAAATCCCAGCCAGTTTACCAGCTGTTAGGACTTCTGAGAGTTGAAGGCAAAAAACATCTGGGGACCCCAGGCTGAGAACCACTGGGACAGAGCAACAGCACCCCCTGGACTCAAGCCCAACCTTGCATGACATCAAAAACAGCTGGACACTGAATTGAAACAAACCACCTCCTTCTGTTGTCTGTCTATGTATTGTCTATACAAAACGGCATCGAATGTTTGCCAAGTATATGTACTTTGATCTGCCTTGAGTCCCCTTCGGGGTGAGAAGGGTGGAATATAAATAAAGTGTTATTATTATTATTATTATTAGTAGTAGTAGTAGTAGTAGTAGTAGTAGTATCTAATAACTTGAAAATATTTTTAATTCCAAAAAGTAAACCTTGATTTGCCATTTTGTATAAGGGACACCATTTTACTATGCCATTGTATGTAATAGGACTTGACTCTGGAAGGACCCTGGAAAGCCATGGATCTTGCTCATTTGTGGGAGCCTTAATAACAAATGCAACCTCTCACCTTCAGATACACCCCTCCCAATATGAGAGAAATGATGATGATGGGAGAAGGTGAGGTTATGCACTTTCCTGTTGAAGAAAGTGAGCTAACACCTGAATAGGGCTTAACCACTCTGTTGTACCTTAAAGATAAACCAATTTGCCAAAACAGGAGCCATATGCATTTAATCAAATGACTGATTTATTATCTCCATGTCAGTTGTTCTCAACCTGTGGTCCCCAAATATTTCAGCCTTCAACTCCCTGAAATCCTAACAGCTGGTAAAATGGCTGGATTCTCTGAGAGTTGTAGGCCAAAACACCTGAGAACCCACAGGTTGAGAACCACTGCTCTGTGTTCATTTGGTGGCGGCTGAAAACTGCCAAAGTCTCATTCAGAACTTAAAAAGAGCTATCCCAAGCACTGAACGTATTATGAAGTCGACCTCAGTACCTGGAAACACTTGTGTCAGGCCCGTAGCCAGGATTTCGATTCGGGGGGGGGGGGGTTAGTTTTTTCAGGGGGTTGGGGGGGGCTGAGTTTTTGGGGGGGGCTGAGTCTGAGTGAAAGAGGGTCTACCCTAGCAAACCTTTTGTATCATTACCCCAATACCCCCATGCATATGGGATATATTGAGTATGGTGATCAGATCATGATATGAATAAACATAACAGTTTAAATAATGCACCAGTAAGGCCTTTTCGAACCACCATGAGAATTTCGGGGGGGGGGGGACCCCCTCCCCCCCCCCCCCCCGGCTACATGCCTGACTTGTGTAAAGTTCAAACTAAAACCTGGATTCATTGCCATACTGACATGGAAACTGCAAATAATCTACCTTTCTGGTATAGAAACAGAACATAAAGTTGAGGATGGAATTATTGACAGTGAGATCAGGAAACTGAAGGCATAAACTACTAACAGTGACCACTGCTTCGTTAAAAAATTGTTGCTGATAACAGAAACATCCTGTCACTAGGCAAACCAATTAACACATGTAGTGTGCCAACAATTTGTTATCCCAATTCAAGCTTCCGGTGATAGACTGGAACTTGCTAATGAATTGTAACTCAGCAGTCTCTCGCTCTTGTTTCCCTTTGAAGTCTCTTTGCTCCACAGAAGCTGCTTTAAAGTTACTGAGAAAGTGTCCTGGAAGGTTGACATGTTCTCCCCAATTTCCTTTAAAAAAAATGTCATTTCTGATGTGTTGTATGTGTCCATTTATTCTTTTGCATGGAGATTACTCTTTCAGCATAAGTAAAATGCAGAAAGGCATTGCTGGCAGACAGTAGGAAATAAGTAAGGGAATGAACTGCTTTTTATGAATGACACTCCAACTATCAAGAACAGTCCTGATTAATCTTCTGCTGTCCCGCTTTTTAAAGTATCCCATGTTCTCTGTCTTCTTCCCACTTCTTTTCCTTTGTCCTCAATTTACCATATTTCATCACATAATAGTAACTCCTTTTTCCACAAATAGGGGCCACAGCTATTATGCAAGAAGAAAAATACTATTTTTGTTCTGAAGTAGCAACTTTTTATTAAAACAAAGTTGAAAACAACTTGAGAAAATATATCACTTCACTTCACGTTACTTCACTTTATTTCTTAATTAGTTTCTCTCCACCAAGGTGCTCCGAGCAACGTACATTTGAGCCCAGCCTTCCATGGATTCAAGCCCGACCTTCCATGGCACCAAAAAGCTGGAAATTGAGTTGAAACAACATCACACCTCCTTCTGTTCTGTCTGTCTCTGTATTGTCTATACAAAATGGCATTGAATGTTTACCATGTATGTGTACTGTGAGCTGCCCTGAATCCCCTTTGGGGTGAAAAGGCCAGAATATAAATAAATAAAATTATTATTATTATTATTATTATTATTATTATTATTATTATTATCTTATAGTTGAAACCAGGTCCTTATGGAGAGGTCATTCTTCTTGGTCAGGGACTTCTTTTGGATGTCTTCAGACAGTATTTCAGGAGTAGGGCTGGGCGGTTTCGTTTCGTTAATTCGTAATTCGTTAATAATTCGTTAATTTTTTTAATTACAAAACGATAACGAACCATTCTGGAGCAATTTTTTTAAAAAACGAATTTTTAAATAGTTTTGTAAATGCTTCGTATTTCGTTATTGTATTCGTTTCGTTATTGTTTTGAGGTCGTTTCGTTATTATTTCCGCATGTCTGGGGCAAATTTTTTGTTTAATTAGTGAAAAAAAATTATAATATCACGCCAACAGTCAACAACAGAGGGAGAGGGAAGCTTCAGAAGGTTTTGGAGGTTTTTTAGCGTATTTCGCGGTCGCGTCCGCCATTAACGAATCGATTCGTTATTGTTTCGGAAATCGATTCGTTAATGTTTTGTATTTTTTTTTCACATTTACGAAATTTCGTAAATATCGAACTTTTTAAAAGGAAAATTTTGTAATTATTTTAAATAACGAAACGCAAAAACCCCCAAAAAACGAATCGATTTTAGAAACAAATTTTTCCGTTGTTACCCAGGCCTATTCAGGAGTCTTTCCCTATTAAAGCATGGCAAGAGTTGAACCTCTATCCCTTTCTATGCAAGACACCCAGCTACAAAAGGACATCTGTCCATGTCTACCGATTAAATAGCTGTCTTAAACCGATCCACCCCCCAGAAAGTTGGCAAGCTTAATTGAAACACTATCACCCCACATTTTTCAAAAGAAATTGAAAATGAAGAAGAATGTACAAATAAAGCACACCCATAAAAATAAAACTTCTAGCACATTTTTCCCCTCTGGAGAATCAGAGCATCACCTAATAAGCAGCTTCTTTCTCTCTAAATAGAAATCAATGGCTTGTTCTGGTGAAGGAGCCAACCTTAATTCTCATTGAAATCACACAATGGGAGAATAAGAAAGACAAAGAGGAATCAACATGGTGCAGTTGTTTAAAAATGCCTCTGAACCAAATTTGCAGTGTTTTATGGTGTGACGATGTATTTCAGGACCAGAGAACCCACTGATTCTTTTATTACCGGAATGGAGACAGAATGGTCCTCTAAATGTAGTTGGACTACCATTCTCCTTGACCATAGCTGCCATACGACCCCATCAGTCAGGGTAAAACTCAGTGGAATCCACTGCTTCCTCTCCAGGATTGTGACAGAGCCCTCTGGCTCCCACCCAACAATATAGAGCTACTTCCAGCGAGGGGTGGGTGGGTAGTGTATGCTTCCCCCCTCCCTCCAATGGATGGGGCCTGGAGTAAGTCGAGCAATGCAAGGAGTGGGCAACGGGTTCCTCACACCACCTGCTAGGCACCATCACATTCACCACAGTCTGTGGCAATTCTGGTGGCACATATGATAAGGTCCATAGTCAATGATGAATAATGAGAGGATATCTAACAACATCTGGAGAGTTTTCTCTGCCCCCAATTTCCATAATGATTTATTTAGTTGTGCTTTTCTAGGCAAGACACATATAACCAGGAGACCAGTAGAGTCCTTCCATCTTATTATAAAGGCCAGGTGAAGTGTCTCGCTTCACCTGATTTCCAAGGAGGAAAGAAGGAGCAGAAGGGCGGATCTGCCACTTTGTGCACAGCTCTCTCACACAACACTTTTCCCATCACAGAGGGGAAGGGACGTCCTCCCGGGGAGGCCCTGTGCTGGCTCCATTGGAGACAGCATGAAAAGTGCTTTTATTCTGGTTGCGAGAGGAGCCACTGGCAATGTCATCTAATGGCCGCCATAGGACTCTGTCCCCAAAGCTGGCTCCAAGCATCCTAGAACACTTATTTTGAGCCATGTGATGAGGTCATTTATAATTTTCCTGCAGCTGAGATAGAACCTGAACCCAGTTTTACATAGCGAAAGCTCACTGAAATTACCTGCTCTTTCATAGCCATACACACTGTGATGTCTTTGCCCAAGTCATAATTTCAGTGTGCTGATATGATTCCTATGAGAATATGCATTGGCTTGAATGCACTTCAAGCCAATTTAGCTGAGCTAATCTAGGGGAAAGCCTAGCTCAAATCCATTTAGCTGAGAGGGCTTTGGAGGTTTCATCCTATTATCAAAAACCTGGAACACTGATATGGACCATAAAAGCCATGGTGCCCAGACATAGAACCTGCAAGGGACCTTTCCCCCAGAAACCCAGTTACAGGTGACTCCCAGCATGAACTTGCCAAGTTGCATAAATCACACAAACACAACCACAGGGCTGAATCTCATCATCTCCTTTAGGCAAGAGACATAATCCCATCACACTGATTCTGTGAAACTAACAATAGACCCAGACCAAACGGGTCTATCCCAAACCTAGCCAAGTCCACTTCTTCAAAAGCCATTAATACCATGTCAACATCCTGCCACCCATTGTTAAGCTGGAAAAGTCCCATCATCATTAGCACCCATTACCTCAAACCCTACCCAAATTCTTTCCTTCGTACACCCACGAGAGGTGGACTAAAACTAGCCAGAAGACTTTAAATTGAGCAATAGCATTTATTAAAATGCCTGCCAGATGAAGAAGCAAATCAGCGGCAGCTCAAGACAGAGCGTCTGAACCATCCAGCACACAGATCCTAACTGAGTCAGGTGGCAAAAGTCCTTTGCTTTGAACTGCTGTCAAACTCCTATATATCCTTCTGCATGTCCTCAATGCAGCATGACAGTTTTTAGAGTGCACTCTGCTGGCTTCCGCTTTGGCCAAGGTGAATAAAAGCTTCTGTTCCTTTGCCATCAACTTGTCCATGTCTCTTTTGATCTTTGGAGCTTGGCAAGTTGGGCTTTGAACTCATGGGGCTTGTGGTAGCTGAAACCAAAGTAGAGGAGAGCATTGAGTAATCAAAGGTTAATGGGCTGGATGAATCATTGTGTAGCCTCTAACATTTAATGGATGAAAATCAAGCCATGCTGAGATGTCAGTGTGGTCAAGATGGCAACAGTTAGTAATGAGGAAGTACACATAAGCTAGGCAATGATGCAGCAGTTTGCTTTTACCTGAGCAGACTGGGGGCCCTTCCACACAGGTGTATAAAATCCACATTGAACTGGATTACATGGCAGTGTGGACTCAGATAATCCAGTTCTAAGATGATATTGTAGATTATCTGCTTTGATATTCTGGGTTATATGGCTGTGTGGGAGGGCCCTGGGAAAGGCAAGACCCCATACCCTGCCTTTCCCTTGTTGACTTAACGGAGTGCAAACTACCGTATATTCCGGGGTACAACACAACTGGGGCTATAAGACGACCCCCCAACTTTAACAAACAAAATAGAGAGTTGGGGATATACTCGCTGTTTAAGACGACTCCCCAAACCATGCGCTCCTCAAACCGCTCTCTTTCTTCCTGTCCAGGCCTCGCACGAAGTGCCTCTTCTCCCGCGAGACAATGTTGTCTTGTGGGAGAAGAGGCACTTCTCGCGAGGTCTGGACAGGAAGGAGGAGAGTGACCTGATCAGAAGGGCCTCCGGCACCCTTCTAGCTGCTCTCTTTCTTCCTGCCCAGGCCTCGCACGAAGCGCCTCTTCTCCCACAAGACAATGTTGTCTCATGGGAGAAGAGGCACTTCGTGTGAAACCTGGACAGGAAGGAGAGTGGCCTGAGGAGCGCCTCTTCTCCCGCGAGACAACATTGTCTCATGGGAGAGGAGGCGCTTCTCGCGAGGCTTGGACAGAAAGGAGAGTAGTCTGAGCAGCACGGGAAGCAACCCAGGGGCCCAGCCGCCAACAAAGGAGAGGCCTGGGCCTGAGCAAGGAAGGCAGCCAGGAAGGGAGGAAGGATGGGGAGCCTTCCCGGGAGGCCGCCATGAGCCAAGGCGGAGGAGGAGGAGGGGAGCCTGAGGCCAAAGCAGCCATAGTATGTAATTTTATTATTATTTTAATTTTATACCCGGCGTACTAGGTGACCCCCAAAATTTTATAAGGTTTTACATGCCTAAAAAGTCGTCTAGTACCCCGGAATATACGGTACTTTAAACTCAGCAAATGAATCAATTATAATAAACTGAGGATGAAGAGGAAAAGTGGGGAGGTAGAATGTGGAGCATTTTAAAAGAATACCAGAGGATTCATCAGAACTGCCCCTGTCAAATTGGGACAGTTGGATGCTATGCCATTGCTGAAGCTGCTTCGATCCAACTATATGAGGCTTTCATTGTGGGAACTGGTGTTCAAAATGGAAGCGAAATATATGTGTAAAAGTTTCTACCTGCTTTCTTTCAGTGCTTCCTCCACCCTCTTAACTTCGAAATAGTTAGGTGGGTACTAATTGCATGAGAGTTTTTTCACACCTGGGGTACAATTTCTTTCACTTGGTTTCCTGCCAATTTTTTTCTTTCTCCTCTCATTCCATTTAGTTTACTATAAAAATTAGCTTTTTAATTTGCACACTCGATTCTGAACTGTGGTTTATTTATATTGCATACTTGCTTTTAAGTGACGTTGAATTTGTTGTAGTTTATGCCTAATTCTGTGTTGCTCAGCTCCAGTGTTGCTAATGCACGATTTCCAAGTATGAGGAGTTGCTTGCTTTTGCAAGGCTTGGTGCTTTCCAAATACCTGCTTCTGAATCTAACTATTTCAGTTCAACTGGTATGAAAAGTTTGCTTAGAAAGATGTGTCAATTGCTTGCCATCTGTTCTAATCAGAAGTGGGAACCATTCATTTTCAAATGCATTTGGAAAAAAGAAATTATGACTGGCATTTTTTTGCAAGTTAACGATTTGTAACCTAGAGTTATGGATACATTGTTCTATAGTCACGAGTACTACATATTTATGATAATAGTGCTATTGCCACTATCGTAAACATATCCTCTTCTGTTTTAACACCCAGCAGCCACATTATCTTGCTATATTTCGGTCAGTGGCAGAACCGACTTCCATTTGTCATTGTTACTGACAGTTAAAGTAGATTAGGGATAGGGTGGGGATGGGCCAGGGGACAGTACATTATGTAGGCTCTCAACTTCGTGACTTAGGTAAGGGTTCTAAACCTAATGTCTGCAAAAATGAAGAATACATTAGATTGCTTCTCATGAAACACAGCAGAATGAGCTGTTGATCAGATGTGGTGTGTGTGACAGGTGAATATTTGGTCCGTCTACTCAGCATGTTTATTGCAACTACAGGCCTTAGCTGTGGTGGTTTCCCATGGAGGTTTCTTTCCTATCCTGGGTCTTTTAAAAACCTTAGGGCAGAATGCTCATTTAGGGCCCCTTCCCTGGGAATGGTATGGTCAGATCTACACTGCCAGTTTTAGAATGCAGATTAATTGCATTCAGTCTACACTGTCATATAATCCAGTTAAATGCAGTTAATCTGCATTCTGAAACTCGATTATATGGTAGTGTAGATCCAGTCTATGATGCAGGATGGCCTGTTTTTCTCAGTTGTGAAGCTCACTTAGGAACTGTGTGCCACTAACTCACTCTAAACTAGGCATGGGCAAACTTCGTCCCTCCAGGTGTTTTGGACTTCAACTCCCAGAAATCCCAGCCAGTGTACTGTCTGTTAGGAATTGTGGGAGTTGAAGTCTAAAACACCTGGGGGGGGGGGTGAAATTTGCCCACGCCTGCTCTAAATCTAACTTTCTTCACTAGCTTCTAAAAAAGAAAGTTTGTGTTCAATCTCATGTTATAATAATGGAGGCCATTATATAAATGTAGTCAAATATAATAATAATAATAATAATAATAATAATAATAATAATAATAATAATGGGATCTGCACACATTATTCGCCAATACATCACACAGTCCTAGGCACTTGGGAAGTGTCCGACATGTGATCCAATACAACAGCCAGAAGAGTGATCTTGTTTGCTGTGGACTCATTTTGTTGTGTTTCAAATAATAATAATAATAATAATAATAACAACAACAACTACTACTACTACTACTACTACTACTACTACTTTATTTTTGTACCCTGTCTCCATCTCCCCGGATGAACTCGGAGCGGCTTACATGGCGACCAAGCTCGAACAACATAGTTCAAATGTAACACTTTAAAATACATAAACAACAGCATAAAAACAAAATAAAACAACAACATTATATAACAAAACCCAGATGGAAGATATAAAAGGTCTCTTGTCTTATTTTTGTTTGTAGTACTAGAAGAAAAACTGTCACAAACACTGAGGGCTTCTTCGGTCAGTTAAGAGAAACCTTTGCCCGTTTGTGACAAAGGAGGAAACTGAAAATCCAGGTTCATAATTCTGTATCATCTATTTTGTTACAAAGCTAATTTGATTACATAGCTACATAATGTTCCCTATACCGATCCTTCACCTCCATTCTCACTTACCAGGCAGCAACCTATGCAAGTGATCATGATCTGTTCCCCTGTCAACCAGAAAGCAGCTGATGGATGTTTCCTCTGCCTCTCCCAGGAGTTTTGGTCCCTTCCACACAGCCATATAACCGAGGATATCAAGGCAGATAATCCACAATATCTGCTTTGAACTGGGTTATCTGAGTCCACACTGCCATATAACCCAGTTCAAAGCAGATAATGTGGAATTCTATATATCTGTGTGGAAGGGGCTTCAGACTCCCTACCACATTTCCCTCTTGTATGACAGATAATGCAAGGAGCAGTGGAGGAAACACCAGCCAGCTGCTTCCTTAATGATAGGGGAAGAGAACCCTGTTGCTTACAGCAGCTACTGTCTGCAAAATGAAAACTTGGTGACATTTGTGGTCCTGAATGTATTCCCAAAACTAGTGACAATGTAAGATATTGTAAATACAAACCAGATAGCAACGTGTAATTCTGGATTATGCATTTCTAACAACTTCAGCGCTTTCTGGCCCAGGTTATTATTTAAAAAGTCAATAATTGGGAACCATATTGTATAAAAGCCTCACAGGATGGCTGTAAAGATAAAATGCAGAGGAGGTGGAGAAAGGTAATGTAAGCTGCCTTGGGTACCCTAGCAGGAAAAAAATGGATATAGATATCATAACGAAAAGGTCAGAGCACTGTAGGGCTGGTTTGTCACTATTAGTAGTGCTTGGGTTATAACAATCTTTCTTACACCATTTTGAACAAAAGGACACACACTGCCACCAGCAGTTTGTTTTGTAATTCCCCCTTAGGTATACATAATTAAACTGGGCCTTTTCACCCTACACAATTAGGGCACTGTGATTTCTTTTTCATTGCTGTGGCTCCTATGGACTCCTGGCATCTATAGTTTAAAAATGAACAACTAGAATTCTGAGCCAGATTACAAACTACAAACTCCAGGATTCTACAACAGATAATGCGACAATGGCTAATGCGGAGGTCCTATATCGTCAGATGTAGCTATGACAATAGACCCTGCCAACTCTCCAAAACTTTTAATTCAGGCAGGATCCCACTTGAAGGGTTCCTGAAGCACTGCAAATCAGGCAGAAGAAAGGAAGAAGGAAGAAGAAGAAGAAAAAAAGAAAAGAAATAGAGTGTGTTATTTTTAGTCCAGGGAAGTCACCATAGCAGGATCTAGCAATCAAATGCCAGTCAAACCACCTACAGCCAGCAAACTAACTGATCAAGGATAATACAGAAAAATAGGGACAAAATAAACGAAACCTTACTCAAGTTTATGATAAGCCAAATGAGAAGGATCAAATAATCATTCTTGGGATACTCATTTAATTTACTTATTAATATATTTATTCCCCCATCCCCATTTCAACATTTCAGGTGGCATACTATTTCAAAAGATTAAGTCAAAGCAGAATCCAAGGTCAGGCACCAGCAGGTTGGTCATAACAAAGGCTACAAAAGAAACTTATTAGGATCATTTTGATGAACTACCATTTTGTAACTGGGATTTATGCCAGTGTAAGTTTTATGCCACGGTGGCACATAAGGTTAAACCACTAAGCTGCAGAATTTGCTGACCAGGACAGGGTGAGCTCCCACTGTTAGCCCTAGCCTACCTAGCAGTTTGAAAAATATTGATTTTGTCATTTCGGAGCTGTAGTGGCTTGGATTTATAGTTCACCTATAATTAAAGAGCATTCTGAACACCACCAATGATGAAATTGAACCAAACTTGGCACACAGAACTCACATGGCCAAGAGAAAATACTGGGAGGATCTGGTGGACATTGACCTTGAACTTTTGGAGTTGTAGTTCACCTACATCCAGAGAGCACTGTGGACTCAAACACCGAGGATCTGGACCAAACTTGGCACGAATACTCAATATGCTGACATGTGAACACTGGAGGAGTTTGAGAAAAATAGACCTTAACATTTGGGAGTTGTAGTTGCTGGGATTTGTAGTTCACCTACAATGAAATAACATTCTGAACCCCACCAATGATAGAATTGGACCAAACTTCCCACACAGAACCCATGACCAACAGAAAATACTATATTTTCTGATAGTCTTTGGTGACCCCTCTGACACTCCCTTGCGATCCCCACAGGGGTCCCGACCCCCAGGTTGAGAAACACTGATTTAGAACAATGGATTGCACATGCCTGCTGAACAGTAGCACAGCACTGAATGTTTTCATGCATCATAGATCTGTCACAGACAGCACACCTTCCACATGCAGCCTCTGTTTTCAGAGCTTCACAGACACATGGTGATGGTGATGTGTGTGTGTGGCAACATTAATAAAAGACACGTCTTCTCCAAATGAACCTGCTTTGTTTCTCCTCCTACCAAATCTCGCCCCATCCTTCCATATTCTTTCCCCAACCGAGCAATAATTATGGGCCAATTAGCCTGTTAAATGCAGCTTCCTTTTTTAAAGCACTGCTTTGTTGCTACCTGAGGCTGTCCCACGGTGTGAAGGGAATTTGTGCCAATTAATCGTAGGCTTTAAAAGAGAGCAGCAAAAACTATCGCTTTAGTTTTATTGAGAGAGAGAGAGATTTTCATACGCACACACACACACGTATGGCGCATTTTAAAGAACCCTTGCAGTTAGATTTTTAGCTAAACTTCTGTTGATCAACACAGAAAGGAAACTATAGTTTTCAGTCTGAAAGTGTGTACTCTATGTTTCCTTGCATTTGGGCAGAGGGGTATCTATCTTTTTGAGGGTACAAAGAGAGCAGAAAGAAACTTTACAAGGGGTCTGGCTATCATTGTATCCTACTTGCACAGCTTTCTCAATCGATTTTGTCTTTTCTTTCCACACATTATCTATCAAGGAAAAAAAAGATGAATTTGTTTTAAAATGCCCATTAGTGGGGATGCTCAGCATCCTCCATCTCTTGTAGCAAATTTGGCAGGGAAAGACTATAGCAATTTGCTGGTCGGTGGTGGGGAAATAATGGTCAGATCCTATCATTTCTCTCTATGTAACCAATTCTTCCACAACTTGTTCTTTCATCCTATGTGATCATTGCAAAAGTCCTTAACTGGACTTAAATCATTTCTTCTCCTCAACTCCTCATTGTTGGTCTTCTCGTGCAAACCAAATATAAGGTTCCAAATCTGCCAATGTTTTGAAAATAATTAACTTTATTTTAAGAAGTGTGTCTGAGTGGGAGGTTTTATATTTTGAACAATTATGCCTTAATGTTCTGTTATGTTTTGGGTCTATTTAACAACAAGCAAAATGGATAGGCTTTATTTTAATTCCACAGTTTCAAACTATAGACTGTTTTACATCTTATGCAGCTCTGTAAGTAGGGTTGTATGAATCAGTTTAGATTTTGTCCCTGTCCACTTGCACTCAGTCTTTTTCTGGCATCTTGAATATCTTTGCCTAATATACACAGATGAGTTTGCAAATTTGGAGCCACAAACTGGTGTGCACAATCAGGTTTGTTTGCTTAAACAATAAACATGCAGTCCAAACAAAATTATTCTACAAGGCTGTTTGGTTAATTTGGACCCCACAGCCTTCCATTCAGAGTTGAGTGCAAAAAAGTATGAAGGTTGAATGAAAAGTAATGCCTCCACCCTTGTAACTCCTCAACAGATGGCAGTACTGGTATGCGGCAGGTAATGGCTTGTTTAGTAGACTCTCCTCTACAGTTCCATTTTGGTGGGAAGCCTTAGCATTGAACGGCTGTGTTGTTAGTGCGAAGTATGGAACCCTGCACAGACGGTTGGTCAATGTAACTTTAGCAACATGCAGTCATTGAATTCTTGACAGGAGAAGGTGTCACCCCAAAGGAGATTCATCAGAGAATGCAAGCTGTTTATGGTGATTGTGTTGATGTGAGTACTGTGCTTAGTTGAGCGAGTAAGTTTAAAGTTGTTGAGGTGGGAACATCTGACTTGCATGACAAACGAAGAGCTGGACGTCCTGTGACAGCAACCACTGACAGCAAAAGGTTGACAGATCGATTCAGGATGATCGTCCTATCACTCAGAGAGAAATTTCAAGCATAATCGGCATTTCACAAGAATGTGTGGGTCACATTATTGCTTTTCTTGGCTATCGGAAGATGTCTGCATGATGGGTTGCGGAAAAAGAGTGTCAATTTCTTCTGTGACGGCTTCAGAAAACTTGTTCATCATTGGCAGAAATGTATCCAATTGTCTGATGATTATGTGGAAAAGTGAATAGTGGTAGTTAAGGAGCACATTCTAAGGATTTTTTTTTTTGTCGTGTCAGGAGCAAGTCGCTTCTGGTGTGAGAGAATTGGCTGTCTGCAAGGACATTGCCCAGGGGACGCCTGGATGATTTGATGTTTTTATCATCCTTGTGGGAGGCTTCTCTCATGTCCCCGCATGAAGAGCTGGAGCTGATAGAGGGAGCTCATCCGCCTCTCCCCGGATTCGAACCTGCGACCTGTCGGTCTTCAGTCCTGCCGGCACAGGGGTTTAACCCACTGCTCCACCGGGGGCTCCTTTTATTCTAAGGATTATTTCTGCATTTGATTTATTAAAATATTCCCATCCAAACCCAAGTAACGAAGGTGGAGGCATTACTTTTCATTCAACCCTCATAATAGGATGGTCACACAATAACGCATGGGCCAGGGTGGTGCCTGCTCTTCAAGCAAACAATGCACAAGTATCTATAATGACATAGAACAGAAATATATGTATGTAAATCTAAATAGACTCTCAAGCAAGTAATATACAGCAGTATTCTGTGTTCTCTATTAGTATAACTTGTCTGAGATTTTATACATAAAACAAAATTGTTATCAGCACATTATTATAGAGAAATAAACAACAGACTAAAGATAATAAAGTCCATCCTTACAGTGAAGGAATTAAAAGGTCTCTATCTTTATCTTCAAAAGAATTCTTCTTTTAGCAAGACAGTCTCAAGGAGTTCTTCTTTAAGCAACACAGTCTTTCTTAGGCAACAAAATCTCAGTCTCAGGGAATTCTTCTTAGGCAACACAATCTTTCTTAGGCAACAAAATCAACAAGGTCTTCCGGTTTGTTATCCTTGTTTCGAACAAATATCTTCCTCAGGGTGTAGTCTGTTATAATATTATGCTTAGTGCACTAAATAGGGAGTAGAAATAACATACACAATAGATACATGAAACTCCCAATATAACATTGCTAGAAAAACATTTTGTAATAACAGTAAAGAAACACGCAACTCTACTTACATTCTCTTCAGTAATACAGGCTCTGTTGTGGTAGGAGTTCTATAACGAGCAATGAGGCAAAGATTGGCTAACACTTAAGTAGAATTACATCTCACAAGAAGCAAGTGTATTCAATTTTGTCATTTAGTCCTAGAGGAACCAGTGTTTGTAGTTTAAAGATCCAATAAGGTTCCCTTTGCAGAAGGAGTTTTTTTACATCTGCATTTGGTCTGGGTGATATTTTTTCCAAAGCGCAAAATTTAAAACTATGGTGTATATGTGCTTTTTCATTAAAATGTACATATAGTGAAGAGTCAGTGGACCCATTCCTTATGCGTGACCGATGTTCATTTATCCTAATTTTAAGGGGTCTAGTAGTTATACCAACATATAATAATTTGCAGGGGCATTCTAATAGGTATACTACATTATCACTGGAACATGTTGTCAAATGTTGTAATGTGACCTTGATGTTGAGTGTAGGATGAGAGTATATTTTACTCTTAAGTGATTGTTGGCAGCAGTTACAATGTCCACAGCTAGTGTGCCCCCTAGTGGTGGGTTCCTGAGATGTATTAGAAGAGTTATATTCAGAGTGGATCATGAGGTCCCTTAAATTTCTGGATCTTTTGTGGGCAATAATAGGTGCCTGCTCTTCCCAGAGTTTTGTTTTTACTTCAGAAATGAGATTCTAGTCCTTTTGTGCAAAGAGAAAACACAACCTTCTGCTGATCCCTCCATCTTCACATATATCTTCATTTAAAAGTAGGCTTTGTAAAGTCATGTCATTGCTGCTTTTGTTGAGATAATCTTAACTTATCTACTGCAATTGATTCTGAGGCTGGCTTCATGCAATTTGATAGCACTGCTGTGGCTCAATGTTGTGGAATCCTGGGATTTGTAGTTTGGTGGGGCCCCAGCCTTCTTTGGCAGAGAAAGCTAAAGACCTTGCAAACCAACAGTACTTATGACTCCATAGCATTAAGCTAAGATAGTTAAAGTGGTGTTAAACTGCATTAATTCTACAGTATAGAGCTACCTTGGGACTTGCCTATAACAAGACTTCCCATCTGCTTTTTCTATGTTCCTTGCATTAGAGTATTGCCTCCTTCTTATCCCGCCTAATGATAAAAACCCAACTGAAATCTGAGAATGGGACTCTGGTCCCTTTAAAGGAAATTAATTCTGGAATTCAGGAGGGAGCCAAGGTAGCAAAGTCCTTTCCCCTGTCTGGGAATAAAATCCATGAAATGTATCTAAAAAGAGATGGGTTTGCAATTTATTTTAATTATCCTTGGTTCCAAAACACAAGCTGAAATAATAAGAAAGCCCGCATGCATCAAACTGACAAAAGCATTAGCAGCAGCAACAAGCCCTGCGAGGCAGATGCGAATGTATTATCTGGTATTTTACAGGTAGGGAAACAGAGGTCCCGGTCAAGGAGAGGATGTTCATTGGGATGTGTTACCAGACTTTCAAGGACACATGACCTCTCTGGGTGAGAGTGTTGATGCTTTTGGATTGCTATCATAGTAGTAATCCCTGCAAGTAATGTAATGAGCTATCGTTACATTGGAATGTAGGGCAGCAATGGCAAGGCTTCTTTTTGGCAGCCATTATGGTGTAGTGGTTAGACTGTTGGACTTGAGCCATGAAACATTCTGAGTGATCTGGACCAATTGCAATCTTTTTACATGAAAATAGGGCTGTTGTAAGCATAAAGTGGCCACAAGGAGAAAACAGTGTGTGTATCACTATCAGCCCATTGACTAGAAGTGGGATAGAAATACAATTAATTAATGGGGAAAAACCCTAACTAAATAATATTCTGGGATTGCATTAACTAATTTTTAAATTCCATGTTTCAGGGCAATTTGGGCCCTTTCCACACTGCCAGATAAAATCCCCATAAGATCATTTTTAGTAAATTAAGGAAGTTGGCACAAATTGCATATATATTCTTAACCCCCCCCCCCCCTTCAACCAACAACAACAAGAAGACTGGATGAAGGTGGTCAATTGAAAGATTCACACCTAGCTCCAGCAGAGAAGAGCTCTTTGCCCCACCCCAGCCATTCCACAGATATATAAACCCATTGTCCTAATTCCAACAGACCTCACTACCTCTGAGGATGCTTTCCATAGATGCAGGCGAAACGTCAGGAGAAATGCCTCTAGAACATGGCCCTATAGCCCGAAAAAACCCACAAGAACCTAGTGATTCCAGCCATGAAAGCCTTCGACAATAACAAGAAGACTACCAACAAAAACATAATAACAATGTTTCTTTAAAATATAGATTTACTTCCACTACAAAGCGATCATCCCACAACCAATGACTTTATATCTCAAACTCTGAGACCTAGAAATTGGCTCTTTTGATAAGCTGAAATTCTTAGTGAAGATTTTCTGTGGCAGAGTTTCTACATAGGGGTTTCTACAAGAGTGAAGAGGGGGCAGGGGGCAGTTCCATCTTGTCTCCTGCATATGTCATCAGCTGGGGACCCCTCCCCCAGCACCAACTGGGCCAGAGTGAAGAGAGAGGGGGGCAGGGGACAGTTCCTCCTTGTCTCCTGTGCTATGCTAATAATATAAGATAATGTAATGTAATGTAATGTAATGTGTTATGTTGTGTTGTTGTTCAGTCGTTTCCGACTCACACCCCCCCCCCCCCTCCTTCAAGGTCAGTCCAGTCACTTCAAGGATCCCATCCATCCATCTTGCCCTTGGTCGGCCCCTCTTCCTTTTTCCTTCCATTTTCCCCAGCATAATTGTCTTCTCTAAGCTTTCCTTTCTTCTCATGATGTGGCCAAAGTACTTCATCTTTGCTTCTACTATCCTTCCCTCCAATGAGCAGTCGGGCTTTATTTCCTGAAGTATGGACTGGTTGGATCTTCTCGCTGTCCAAGGCACTCTCAGAACTTTCCTCCAACACCACAGTTCAAAAGCATCTATCTTTTAGAATATGCTTTTGAATATATTGTATATATACATATAATATTTATAATATTTTAATGTAATGCAATATAATACTAATAATATGATATTATAATTATATATTTATATTACATGTAATATTACTAATAATATTACAATATAATGATATAGTACAATATAGTAATATTTAATACAGATATTGTACTATGCTAATAATATAATATAATATAATATAATATAATATAATATAATATAATATAATATAATATAATATAATATAGTGTGTGTGTGTGTGTGTGTGTATTTCTTGTAAGCTGCTCTGAGTTGGCTTTGGGGTGAGAAGAGCGGCATATAAATGACATAAATAAATACATACATACATACACATATGCCAAACCTGCCTTGTTTCGAAATCGTGCAATCCTTACATTTACCAGACCTTTCTTTAAAATAGTATTTGGCTTTTGTTACAGCTTGTAGCAACATGTATCACACATGTGTCCTATTAATCACATGTTGTTTAGAGGACGTGTATTCTTTCACTGTATTTTCGATCCTGCTCCTTCTGCTCCTTAGAAGTGCGAGGGGTATTTTTTAAGTAAGGTCCGTTGGAACATAAGTACACAACGAACGTTTATTTCAAAAAAGTAAATTTATTTTCAGAAAGTACATACTTCACTCTATTTTTCAACATAGTTGCCAAGTTTGTTCAAGCACTTATCATACCTCTGAACCAATTTTAAAATACCCTCTTCATAAAAACTTGCCGCCTGCTCCAATAACAAAATCGTCTGTAATCAAAGAAGGGCGACCGGAGCGGTCCTCATCATGGACGTTGTCACGGCCATCTTTGAATTGCCGTACCCACTTACGCACTTTGCTTTCACTCATAACAGTATCACCGTACATTTCACAAATCTGTCGATGAATTTCTGCAGCAGGCAGGTTCCTTGCTGACAGAAACCGTATCACTGAGCGAACCTCACATGCAGCGGGTGAGTTGATAGTCTTAAACATTTTTAAAGCACAGAACAGGTTAGCTACAGAGCGGAAACTGAGCACAGTTGTTCCCGAGGCATGCCGGTACATGATGCACGTGCTCGTTGAGGTATGCGCGCGAACTACTAGTGTCTACAACAAAATAGACCTTACTTTAAAAATACCCCTCGTAGTATTCCCAAGGAGGGAAAACAAGCTAAGTCTTTGTAGCATGCTGAGCCTAGAGCCACACAAACCACCGTCCTTTGGCTGCCATCTCAAGGTGCTGCTGTGCTTGAAATGTGCATTATGTATGAAACAGTGTACCCTCTCTGTGCATCTTGCTTCCTAGCAGGTGGCAAAAAACACCTCCCAAGGTTCTTCTCTTTGAACGTTTTCTGACACCTGTGTTGGTAGAGAAAGGGAAGGATGATGGGGCTGACAGTGTTTGCAGCTGTTTGCAAAATGCCACCAGATACAGCTGCAGAAGTTCAAGACTCACTGAGCTTGGGAGATGCTTTAATTAGCTCTAATAGCACTTCCCTGCTGTGCTGACATGGAAAACCTACATAATTACCAGCGGCGACTGGGAGACAGGTAGAGGAGTGTGGTCCTAATTGAGTGTTTACTGAACGTACACAGGCAAATTGGTGGGAGGCTGGGATGGGGGGAGGACTGCAGGAAAATACAAACTCGAATACCCAAGGAAACTGCGCTCCTCTTTCTCTAGCCATGCCCCACGGTTGGAGGAAGAACAAAGGATGCTACGCATAAACCCATCTAATTGCACATTTGACATTTGCAATGCTGGGGAGGGTGGTGAGTGTGTTATAAGGTGGGAAAGCAGAATGTTGCAAAATGATTTGAGCTATGCCTCTGGAGACCCAACCAGGGGGAAATTGTTTGTAGGGGGGAGGTCTTTATGTGTGATGCCTGGAAGTATTAACAAGGAGCAAAAAAGTTTATCTGGAAATGACAACCAGTTGAACCAAATGTTTGCCTGTTTTGGGTGGGTTAAAATTATCGCATATGCTTGTGCATAAGTCAAGGGCAGGTTTGGAGCCAAAATTATTGATTTTGCTATGACCATTGATGAATCAGGAGTCGTTCTGTGGAAACGGGAAAGCACCAAGGCTGGATTCGGGACTAGCTGCCCTTGGCCACCACCACCATTCCCCCATCCAGTCATTTAAAAAGGCCAGAAGTGACACAATAGTGGGGAGAGTAGAGAGGATATACTATTTTAGGTGGATAAGCAGGAAGCCAGAGAGTATTGGAAGGAAGTTCATGAGGAAACACAAAAAAAATGGAATAAATCATTTCAAATATGCCCAGAAAGATGCTTATTAGGACTAACAAAGATAGATTTCAATAAGAATGAAGAGACTCTATTAATGTACATAACAACAGCAGCAAGAATAATATATGCTAGGATGTGGAGACAAAAAGAAATATCCAGACCTCAGGAATGGTTGATAAAATTACTAGAAATTAGAAATATGGACAAACTGATTCAATTTTTTAAAAGAAGAAACCAAGAAACCGTTAAAGCAGAAGCGGACTATATTGCCATGATTCTGTCGCACCTGCATCTCTCTCTCTCTGCGCTGTATCGGCTTTTGGTCCCAGCTATCATACTTTTGCCCAGGCCCTGTATCCCAGGATCTGATCCCAGGTTTTCTGTTTATCCCAGATTACTTGGCAGTGCGGACTCATATAATCCAATTTAAAACAGAAAACCTGGGATCATATTCTGGGATATAGGGCCTGTCTGGAAGGACCCTGAGATTTGACAGAACTCACTGGATGTAGCTAAAGCTTTTGATACCACATCATCCAAGTACTGTACATTGCTTACTGCAGTTTGATATTGGAGAAAGCGTTCTTCCCTGTTTCCTCCATTTCAGGATACTTCAGCTTTTCAGAAAACTTTCTGGTGGTCCAGCTGGTGGTGCATCTCTTCTTTGTGCTCATTAAGCATCAAAATCCCTGACGCAGGCAATTTTGAATCTCCTTTCTTATCAGCGTAGGGCAGTTGCAACTCACAGATTCATCCATTTCCTGAATCCCATCTGCTGGTCACATAGTATTGGCTCTTATTGATCCATTTATTTCTGCACTGTTTCTTCCTGCATTGTCACTGAATGAAAAATTCTCCAGCTCTCTTTATATTTGCTCATGCGGGACCATACCACTAATCCATTGCCAATTTTTTTTTTCTATTCTGAATGTTCAGATGAAAACTTCCTTGTCTTTTTTTCCAACATAGTTTCTGGATTCATTGTTGGAAGCTCAAGGTCAGCACAGATTCTTTTCATCTTCTGGGAAATGTGAGCAGCGACTGTGTTTCTAAGGCCCCTTCCACACAGCTGAATAAAATCCCATATTATCTGCTGAACTGGAATATATGGCAGTGTGGACTTGGATAACCCAATTCAAAGCAAATATTGTGGGATTTTCCGTCTTGATATTCTGGGTTATATGGCTGTGTGGAAGGGCCTTAAGACATAGTGGGAACCTGTGGCCCTTTCATATGTTGCTGGACTACAAATCCCATCAAGACTAACAACCAAAGTCTGGCAGTTAGTTGTGAGATGGAGGAGCTTAACAGGGCTCTATATCCCAGCTCTGCCAAATTGTCGGAAAAATACAGAATGTAATAGTCAGCTCAGAAATTGACTTTCTAGATATAAACCACTGATTTGTATTTTTTTAAAGGGCAAGTTTCTTGTCTTTGTGGCTGGAAAAAAAAACATAAGCATGATACTGTGTGAGCAATACCTAATGAAATCTCAGGCACAAGGAAAATGTCAAAATAAGATTTTCATCAGTAAGGAGAAGGAGCCAGTGTGTGCCTTTGCCTCCCATAAAAAACTGATATAATACAATCCCACTATCCACAAACAATATATTCCCTGATATGTGTGGATATGCAGAACTGCAGATAATAGGGAACTGTATACAAATGAAGGATTTCTGGTGCAGGACAGAGTCATGCTGGAGCATCTCCAAAATGTCTAGAGAGGACATATTTTGTCATACAAGGAAAATCAATGCATAGATAATGATGCCCATGAACAGTGGCAGACTGGGCCAGTGGTTCTCAACCTGGGGTCCCCAGATGTTTTTGGCCTACAACTCCCAGAAATTCCAGCCAGTTTACCAGCTGTTAGGATTTCTGGGAGTTGAAGGCCAAAAACATCTGAGGACCCCAGGTTGAGAATCACTGGGCTAGGCAGTGTTTCTCAACCTATGGGTACCCACAGGTTGAGAACTCCCAGAAATCCCAGCCAGTTTATCAGCTGTTAGGATTACTGGGAGTTGAAGGCCAAAATATCTGGAGACCCACAGGTTGAGAACCACTGGGCTAGGGTATCAGCCTATCTGATGGCAAGTGCCACCCTTAGACATTGGACAATAAGTTAAAAATATTAATGGCTTTTTAGAAGGTTGAAAATATAACGGAAACTCCAGTATTTTTATTGTAGAGAACTAAAATGTTCATTGTATTACTATTTTAATAGTACCTTTTCCTATTTATATATTTGTTAAAATTGTATTTATTTCTTATTTAAATTAAATGATAGCTTTATCGTTGTGGGTGAGCCCCCTTTGTCTCACGACAACCAATATTTTAAGACCCAGTCTGCCACTGCCAATAAATATGGGGTCCGTGCTGTATAATATATGCAAAGTGGTAATAGAACACAAAGGCTTGAATTTTCTTGTCGTCTTACTGGCATGGATACATACATGTTCATACTTCCTAGGAGGTTGTGCAAAAGTGGTGCCTCAATGAGAGGTACATAGATGTTACATCAGTGAAACCAATGTACAGCCAGTTGGATTTTTCTAAGGCCCCTTGTACACTGCCATATAATCCTGATTATCAAAGCAGATAATCTACATTACTGGATTATATGAGTCTACACTGCTATATAATTCCGTTCAAAGCAGATAATCTGGAGTTTGGAGCCCCCGGTGGCGCAGTGGGTTAAACCCCTGTGCCGGCAGGACTGAAGACCGACAGGTCGCAGGTTCTAATCCGGGGAGAGGCGGATGAGCTCCTTCTATCAGCTCCAGCTGCTCATGCGGGGACATGAGAGAAGCCTCCCACAAGGATGATAAAACATCAAATCATCCGGGCATCCCCTGAGCAACATCCCCGCAGACGGTCAATTCTCTCACATCAGAAGCGACTTGCAGTTTCTCAGGTCGCTCCTGACACGACAAAAAAATAATAATAATCTGGATTGTATATGGCATTGTAGAAGGGGCTTAATTGGCCCTACATTTTGTTGGTGTCCAAGAAAAAATAATGCCATCGTGCAACAGGCAACCAGAATTCATTGTCACCTGCTACATATTCAGTTTCACAGTAGTGCAAGCCGTATAGACTGTCATAACATTATTTAGGCATAGCATGAATTCATTTGTCTTATTTTGTATCATTTGTGTAGCACACAGAATCCAGTTTTTCCTGGTGTAGAATTTCAAATTATTTTGGCATAGAAGTTATTCTTCTAGAAGAATGGACTCTATGAGTTCCCAGATAAATTTGATCATGCGGTTGCTCACAGCTAGGTGCAATTCATTATCAAAAACTTGAAGAGAGGGCTATTAAAATTTACTCCTCCTTTATCCAGAGCTTTACTACGTCTACAATAGCATTGCTTTTCTCACTCCTCTGCACACTCTTGTCTGAGAGAGACGCCCCATGGTTGCTTCTACCCTTGCATATTTGTTCGTCCTACCTACTTGGTGTGTCTCTCGTTTGACTTGCTAATGCTGCTCTCCACAGCTGTTGTATCAAAGGTCCGGGTGCCTGTCAGCCAGGCTGAAATCCCCCCGCAGGCTTTCCTGGGGGTGGCTGTCACTTAGCAGTTCACCTCGCTCACCTTTTCTGGTGGCTCTTGCATGTCCTTCCTCCTCCTGACAGGCAGGTGCAGCCAGGTTTAACGGAGATGCCATCACTCTGTGAAGGGGAAGAAAGGTTGGAGCTGTGTTTGGTCCTTCCTCTTTCCTGTGTTGTTCATTGCAGGGCAGGTGCAGCCAGGCACTTCAGCACACTCAGGAGCTCTATGCCTTGCAAGATAACAGAATTGCTTCAGAAGGACTTCTGGAGGAAATGCTGTGCCATCTCCTACTTCATAGACACATACAAAGTCATTTTGTTGCCTGATGGACAAGATCATGCTCTTTCCCCATTTTATATACTGAAATTGATTTGATTTTTAGATCATAGAATCATTGAGTTGGAAGAGACCTCATGGGCCACCCAGTCCAACCCCCTTCCAAGAAGCAGGAAAATCACATTCAAAGCACCCCCAACAGATGGCCATCCAGCTTCTGTTTAAAAGCCTCCAAAGAAGAAGCCTCCACCACAGTCTGGGGCAGAGAGTTCCTCTGCTGCACAGTTCTCACCATTGGGAAGTTCTTCCTAATATTCAGGTGGAATTTCCTTTCCTGTGGTTTGAAGCCATTGCTCCGTGTCCTAGTTTCTAGCACAGCAGAAAACAAATATCTGCCAAAGAGCCACATAAATAGGTCCAAGGGAAAAATCAGATTAGAACTCTCCTAGAAGCTAAAACGACTGCACTAAGCCTATTGGACTTTGGATATATCATGAGACAAAGTGACCCACTTTTATGGAAGACAGTAATACTTGGTAAGATGGAAGACCATTGGAAACGAGGAATAGTGTGTTACAGATAGATGGAAACTACAGCCTTGATTATGCAAGACCTGAACAAGGCAGGGTGATTTTGTGCCCTCTTTTTTTACAAGGCAGAGCCCCTAGTGGTGCAGCAGGTTAAACTGCCGAGCTGCTGAACTTGCTGAATGAAAGGTTGGTGGTTTGAATGTGGGGAGCAGGGTGAGCTCCCACTTTTAGCCCCAGCTTCTGCCAACCTAGCAGTTCTTAAACATGCGAATGTGAGTAGATCAATAGGTACCACTTCGGAGGGAAGGTAATGGCGTTCCATGCAGTCATGCTAGCCACATGATCTAGGAGGTGTCTACAGATAATGCTGAATCTTCGGCTTAGAAATGGAGATAAGCACCACCTCCTAGACTTAATGTCAAGGGGAAACCTTTATCTTTACTATTCACAGGGTCACCATCAGTTAAAGTTGGATTGATGGCAATTTTTGCCAACAACTCCCCAGAAGTTCTGACTTCAATACTTCCATCTTCCATCACACTTGAAGAGAGGAGTCCAGTCAGGAGTGGTGAGCAGTGGATCCAGTGTCAATGAGGCAATGAATTCCATTCAGATTTTGCCTAGCTTCAATGGAACACTCCAATAGTCTTCTGTTTAGCATCTCGGAGAGTGCCTTTAAATAGCTGGGTTAAAACTTGGAATGGATTCATCACCCTATTGACATGAGAGCCAACAGCCACCCCTACCAATAAAACCAGGCCATATTTGAGAACACACACAACTGCCCTCCAACAAAGAGGCTGGATGACTTCCAGTGTGAGTTTTGAAGATTGTACAGTCAAGGACACAATTCCTGCACGCAAAGCAATCTAGTTATGTGATTTATGAAACTGAGATGAAGAAAGTGGCTGCTTATTATGCAGCGCAAGTCCACTATGCTTTGTTTTTCCCATCATGATTACATCTCAAGTATGTCCACTTCTTTCTGAAGCATTATTCCTTAAACTCTTTGTTGCTCACTTTAGGACCTGTTGAGGTTTGTTTACTGAAGAAACAAGAGTCATAACAGTGCCCTCCCTTGGAAGTAGGCAAATCTTTCTAGGGTTTCTATTCCAGATTACAATAAAGGCTATCCAGACAGGGCAATGCAGCAGGCCAGGGTAATATTAGTTGCTGTCTTCATTGCTCAATCCAAATGACATTTTCCTTATCACAAGCTGTTTTGTTGTTTCCCTGCTCCCACTCTGATATATTTTAAAGCATAACTGGAGATCTGGAAAGGTGACAGACGCCAACTCTCTTCTCCCAACTGTAGAACATCCATACCTGCTGGGGATCTCATGCTCCTGCCACGAAATAGATAAGGCAGCATACTTTGGTTGCAGTCCAAAATTCCAACAGTGTAGTGAAAATATCTGTATGTGCAAAGGTACACTGCATCAACAGTACACAATCTTCATACTCAACAGCAGCATCGCAGAACATATTTCGGGAATACTTTGTGCATCATGGCTGAATGGATTGGGCTGGATAGCCTTTTGTGCCTCTCTAACTCTAGAGACTTTATCAGACTAACATTTTCAAGCAGGCACCCTTCTTTCTTGACATCTTCTGCGAAATGTAGTTTAGGTTGGGGGCTTTGCAATTCCCAGCTAGAGGGATCCTCATCTTCCCAAACTACATTTCTCAGAACTCTGAAGGAGGCTGAAAATGCTAATAAAGTGCTTTTGCTGTTTCCCCTCCACTGGACTGTAGCCTCAGTATCTTCTGAGTTGAAATAGAGGGCAGATCCGGACAGCCCTTTATCCCAGGAGAATCCGAATTTTAAAAACGTAAATTTTCCTGGGGGCCTGTTCACACACAAACCAGAAAGCATGCGCTTTTTGGGGTAGGTGTCCAGATTTTCTCCCAGGACTAACCAGGGAGAAGGTCTGGAGGCCCTCCCCCCCTCCCCTGAAGCTCCCAGACCCCTTAGAAAAGTAATGAAAACTTACCCGGCCTCCATTACAGGCTTCGAGAACCTCTCCTGATGCGTAGAAATGATGCATACAGCAAACAGGAATTGTTCAGCAGCTGAACATACTAGAGAGGTGTGGATAATTCACCATGATTTATAGGAGTTGTAAGTACTAGGATGTCTAGTTCACCTGCAATATAAGAGCACTCGGAACTCCACCAATGATGGACCTGGAATTAACTTGGCACACAGAACCCCAAAAACCAACAAAGACCAACAAAAATACTGGAGGTCTTTGGAAGGATTTATAGAGTTGTAGTTCACCTACCTCCAAAGCATACTATGAACCCAAACAATGGTGGATCTGGACCAAACTTGGCATGCATACCTTATATATCCAAATTTGAATACTGGTGGATTTTGAGGAGAACTGGCCTGGACATTTTGGAGTTGTAGGTACTGGGATGTATAGTTCCAGTTTGATACAATTCCACCAAAGATGGAATTGTATCAAAGTTGGCACATAGAGTCCTCATGACAAAGACTCCATGGAGGTCTTTGGGGAAAATTCACCTTGATTTGAGGGAGTTGTAGTTCACTTACATCTAGAGAACACTGTGAACCCAAGCACTGATGGATCTGGACCACACTTGGCACACATACCTGTCCTGATATGCTGAAATGTGATTATTGGAGGGGTTGGGGGGGGGGCTGACCTTCCTTTCTGGGAGTTGTAGTTCACTCACAACCAGAAAAACTGTTACTTCCACCGATGATGAACCTGGACCAAACTTGACACACAAAACCCCCATGACTAACTCAACCTACTGGAGGGGTTTAAGGGGACTATCTCACCATAGTGGGAGTTGTAGTTTACCCTATAGCCAGAGAGCACACTGAACCCCACCGATGATGCACCTAGAGCAAACTTGCCCAACATAACAAACTTTAAGTACTGATGGAGTTTTTCGGGGTTAACTTGACATGATGTCAGTTGTAGGTCACCCATAACCTTATGCATTTCATACAATTAAAAAATGACTTTTTCAAATAACCTGGGCAACGCCGGGTACCCAAGCTAGTAAATAAATAAATAGTACATTGCAGCCATTGTCTTAATTAATTAACTTACTGGATTCAAAGACATTCCAAGTTAACAGCAGCTATTGCATCTTGTGGTAGTGAACTTAGAATCATAGAATCCTAGAGTTGGAAGAGGTCTCGTGGGCCATCCAGTCCAATCCCCTGCCAAGAAGCAGGAAAATCACATTCAAGCCCAGCCCCAGCCCCGGACATGTGGCCATCCAGGCTCTGTTTAAAAGCCTCCAAAGAAGGAGCCTCCACCACACCCTGGGGCAAAGAGTTCCACTGCTGAACAGCTCTCATAGTCAGGAAGTTCTTCCTCGTGTTCAGGTGGAATTTCCTTTCCTGTGGTTTAAAGCCATTGTTCCGTGTCCTAGTCTCCTGGGCAGCAGAAAACAAGCTTGTTCCCTCCTTCATATGACTTCCCCTCACATAGTTATACATGGCCCTCATCATGTCTCCTCTCAGCCTTCTCTTCTGCAGGCAAAACGTGCCCAGCTATTTAAGCCGCTCCACATAGGGCTTGTTCTCCAGACCCTTGATGATTTTAGTTGCCCTTCTCTGGACACATTCCTGCTTGTCAACATCTCTCTTCAATTGCAGTTCCCAGAACTGGACACAGTATTCCACGTGTATTCACAGTACACACAGTATTCACAGTTTGATTTTGATATCATATCCATTACACAGTTATTTTGTATTGTTACAATGGACTCAGGTCATGGGTGGCAAAAGGAAAGAGTCTACACCAGTGGTTCTCAACCTGGGGTCCCCAGATGTTTTTGGCCTTCAACTCTAAGAAATCCTAACAGCTGATAAATTGGCTGGGATTTCTGGGAGTTGTAAGCCAAAAACATCTGGGGACCCCAGGTTGAGAACCACTGGTCTACACAGTGCTGGAGATCTTGCTCTGAATGAAAGATTGGACTGGATAGTTCATGAGGCCACTTCCATCTCTAAGATTCTATCCTTGTATCAATGCAACATTAAAGATGCTTTAGCGAAGATATACATAATTGTTTCCACAAATTTATTTCTTAAGCCTGTGGAGACCCTTCAAAAAAACCCTGCAATTCAATTTATTCCTTATAATAGCTTAATCCAATTTCAGAATTCAAAGTGAGGAGATAAGACACAGAAGGAGGGAAGAAAATGGAGAGGGATTAGGGAAAAAAAAGAGATATAGGCAGTTGTTCTTGTGTATTCTTGTCACTTAATTTCTTTTAGAGGAAAAAGAATATGAGTTCCTTTTGTTACTCCATGATTTACAAGCAAACAAGCAGCTCTTCTGACAAGCCTGTTCTCAATCCCAGAAGGATGCAATGAATCACTTAAAAATATACATTTATTAGAGTGATTACACTAGTAATCACTCACCCACACGTGCACATAAGCCCACACACCACTGTTCTTCAAATAGAAATTATAGTCGCTTACAACATACACTAAAATCAAATTAGAACAATAAAAATCAAACTGAAACAACAACAAATGAAAATAATGGCATTTGGCACCAGAACCAAGCATGTATACAACACAGATGGTGCAATGGGAAATCAGAAGGGGAAAAAGACCCGAAAGCAGAAAGATAACATCGATAAACATGAAGCAGTTTCGCTTTTTCAAAGGCCTCTCTGATGACCTAAAACCTAATGTTAAAGGGGGATTAACAGTCAAATAATAATCTTGAAACATTTTTAAGCTGGTCAATGAAACAGAGCTTGATCATGGGAGCACCAAAGCCCCATATCTGCACTGTACGTGTTCTATGTCTTCAGTTCATTTCTGACTTACGGTAACCCGAACGTGAACGTTTTATGAGGGTTTCTCATCAAGGGGTTTGACACCACTGCTTTCCACTGAGATCAAGAGAGGGGGAATCTTTCACCCAATGGGTTTCCATGATTGGACAAGAATGTGTACCCAAGCTTCCTGCAGTCCTATTCCAACACTAACACCACACAGGCTTCTACACTGTGCATGTAGATTAAAAATATTTTATAAAACAGAATAGCAAATGTTATTTTCCTTTCCTAAATCCATATTTATATAGTACACTAGGCCCTTGGTATTCATTGGCGTTTGGCTCAAGGACTCCCTATGAATACAAAAATCTGTAGATGCTGAAGTCCCATTATATACAATAGTCTAGTAAAATTGTGCCCCCCTTATATAAAATGGTAAAAATCCAGACTTGTTTTTGGGATTAAAAAATGAGCGATTGGTGGTTGAATCTGTGGATGCGGAATTTGTGGATATAATTTTGCAGTATGTTATACCCTAGGCATAATATGGATATGGAAATTTTCTTATGGCCAGCGATATAGCTCTCCCCCTCTTTTTTAGTAACCTTTTGGTATTCATGAACATTTCCCTTTCCCTTCAGACACAGCCTTTCCTTAGAGGTGTAATGGACAAGAACCAAAAGATGTAATTTTCAGTAAGTCAGTTTTACCTTCCCATTTATGTCCATGGCACTGGCACAGTGATTCTCCAAATGTCTTCTGTTTCCCAATTACTCAGAAAGCAGTTCTTTATGGGAAATGATGTCAGTGGACACTGGTTTTCCCAGGCCAGTGTAGCAATCAATCTGCTGACATACCTTTAAAGGAGTTGTCCAAGGTGCTGAAACCAATGCACGAAAGGTTCAATACCTTGAACAGCTTCTTCAAAGCTAGCCAAAACCCAATTGAGATTGTCAATCCCTCTGATGTGAGAGTTACTAACCACCACTGAAAGCCGGAAGAGCTTCCGGACCATTTCCAGCCTTCCACTATTTCCTTTTCTTCCAACCATCAACCATACTTCCCCTTTGACCATTTCCTCAGGTCTTCAGGCATTCATCAACCAAAGTGGACAGACAGTAGATTAATATATCTTGAGGCTGTTATTCTACTCTGACTGCTAACTTATCAGTGTGCAATGGAGGGAAGGAGTTTGGGGGCCTCCACTAGTGACTCCAATCAAACAGCAAACCTCAGCACTTCATAAAAGGAATGAATTTTGTGTTTAGGCGGATCTCATCACCAAGACATCTCATGTATGTATATGCCAACATAGCTATTGTAAAACCAATCAGTAATTACTGTAAAAACATTCTTGGCACAAGCTTTTTGTATTGGGGTGCATTCCCACTGTAGAATGCTTGAACATTCATGGCTCAATGCTTTGGACACCTGGGAGCTACAGTTGGTGAGGCATCAGCACTCTTTGATAGAGAAGGCTAAAGATTTTGCAGAATTACAGCTCCCACAATTCCTTAGCATTGAGCCATGGTGGTTAAAGTGGTGTCAAACTGCATTCGTTCTACAGTGTAGATATACCCTGTGATACTCAACCTATGAATCTTTTCTTTCTTTCGGAAGTGTGGTGCCGTCTTCAGAGGGCCAACTTCCACCACTTCTTTCATCCCTCGCCCCTGGCACTGTTTGCCCTCTACTGAAGCAGAAGATGCTCGGGGCTCCTTGCTCCACTGCAAAAAGGATCCCTTGTGATGCCTGGGGTGCCAGGCTCCCTCTCCACCCTCACCAAGATCAAAGCCCTCTCCCTTCCCCAGGCAGCAAGGCCGACTCCAGCAAGAGCTTCCTTCCCCCTCTTCCTCCCCCCTCCACACAGCCTGGTTAATTTTTCATGAAGCATTATGATAATAAACAGCACCAGGCAGCCGCCTGCCTGCATCCCATACCGATGAAGCACTGAGAGAAAAAGAGAGGAAAGTACACACACCACCGCTACTACCAGGAAATGAGTCAATCATGGGAGTGAATACATTTCCTGCTGGACAAAGGTCTCCAAAGAGGCCACAACCCAGTCCCTACTTCCAGAATGAAAATATCGGACAGCTACTTGACATGCAAAAGGGACACAATTCAGTCTCCCCCCTCCTTTTCTTCTACTGTGTTCTCCTTCTCTTGTTTGCATGGATGCTGGTGGTGGAGCCAAGATTTGTTGACTCTCATGCCTCCTGTAAGATTGTGAAATGTGTAGCTCTCTGGCTGGGAATTCCAACTACTACTCCTTGAACTACAAACACCAAAATTCCATAGGATGTTTTCAAGGAAGTTGAAGTGGGAAAATAGTACTATTTTCGTTCTGCAACCTTGTTTTCATTCTGCAACCTTGGAAGGGGGACTGTGCCACTCACATTGGTGGGAGGTAGAATTTGCCCACAGAAGGAGATCCATAGTGTGGGTGAGAGGTTACCTTCTTTTCAGAAAGTAACAGCAGGCAGCAGGCCTGGGAAAAAGAGCTTGCTAAGCCTGGTTCATGAAACACTCAACCCCTAAGACTTGAAAAGCAAAATGACCAAACTGAGATGATCGTGCTTTGGCCACATTGCTTTGGCCAAGTCAACAGAAAAGACAGTTATGATTGATGAGGCAGAAAGCAGTAGGAGAAGATGAAGACCATGCTCCACATGTAGAGATTCAGTCAAGGAGGTCATGGGTGCCTGAGTTTGCAAGACTTGAGCCCGGCTGTGATGGCAGGGTGACTGGAGGACTCTCATGCATAGGGCTACATACGTTGACTTGATGACACTTAACAACAACAATGTCTAATTCATTCTGGGAGAGTTCCTGCCTACCAGTTGGTAATACTATGTTATGGGGTGGGTTAACACCCTGACTTAGGAAAGCACCATTTGCTGTTTTCTCTGCACAAATCCATCAGAAGTGCCCGTTCCCAAATTCACATCTTGCAGTTATTTGAGGCCACTACCACCATCATTCACAACAATGGCTACAGTCATAGATGCTGATGGGATTTGTAGCCCAAAACACTTGAATGGTGTCAGATTTTCTACTAGCTACTACAGAACAATACTTGGATATTAGTGGACCAATTCCCCTGTTGTTTCTAAGTGTGTTTAGTGGTTTCCATGTCAGTAAAGTTTCAGAATCATTCTGTGCAGATGCTAAAAATGGTGTCCAAAGTGCTGAAAACCCTCTCTCAAATAACCTCAGCACATGGGGAAATTATTTTTAAAAAGTGGATTTAGGGTGCATCTATAGAATGAATACAATTTGACCCCACTTTCACTGCCATAGCTCACTGCTATGGAATCCTAGAAACTGTAGTTTGGTGAAGCATCAGCATTTTATGGATCTTGTGAAACTACAAACCCCAGGATTCCATAGCATTGAGCCATGGCAAAGTGGGATCAAACTGCATTCATTCTACAGTGCAGATGTATCTCTAGAAGCCACCAGCTGTCTCTGTTCACGGGTAAATATGGAAACAATCTGCTATGACTCCTAAAGATGGCTATTTCCTAGTTTGTTGACAAAAAGTAGATATTCTGAAATCCAGAAAGGTCTATAAAACCCTTTTCAAGCTGATGCCAATAACCATACTTTGGGGCATGGTGCGTGAATTGACCACCAGCTCCAGAGACCACATTTAGTCCATTTCCCAAAACAGGAAATGTGTTTGTCATGCAAACTGTTCCCTTCATGAGAGGCTGAACTCTGCAAATAAAATTGGCACTATGGTTTCTAGGAGGAAAAACTCTAGAGAGTTTGCAGACAAACACAGGTGTACATACCTAGGCGATGACACAGAAAATCCAAAGGGAAATGTCAAATCTCTTGGCTGATTTTAATTCAGAAACAGCCTCCTTCTCCTGTATGAGTGGAACAGTAAGTAAAGCTGTTACTACATCAGAGCCAGATAAAATTACTTTGGTGGCCAGCTGAAGCCTTAGAGTTGCCAATCATGCAAAAAAAAAAAAAAAAGACTCCTCAGCAGTAGCAGCAATGCTAGATTTTAACCCAAAAAGTATCAGTACTTTTGATACAACTGATTGCAAACATTGTATTGCTTGCAGTTGCTATTCCTTTAAATAGCAAACTTGCAACAATATTTTAACTTGAGATAGCATTAACCCTTTTGAAGTATAAGTCATTTCAGTTATTTTATTACTGATATGTTTGTGGTCATGCTAAATGATAGAGGAGGAATACTACATTGCTCAAGCCCCGGCTCATTCTTTATTGTGGATGCTGAGGCACCAGAGAGGTGGAGAAGAAAATATTTTGAAACAGAGAGCAACTGTATTTGAATTCTGAGTTTGTCCTAAATGCCTTATAGAGACCAGAGGCTATATTTCGAGGGAAGGAAGGGACAGATTATTTATTTATTTCATATCAAAAGCATTGCATAAATAAATAAGTTTATTTATTTATGCAAAATAATTAAATGGAGCACAAGCAGCTAAATAATTTTAGACCAGAAACAGGCAACAGCGACTGCATTGTCTGTAGCTTTAAACAGTTCTTCCTCTGTGAATGAGGCAGGGCATTGTGGGCAAGCATGCAGATGCTAAGTTGTTTGATCTGCTCCACAGTCCCACAAGGTGGAAGATTCTTCTAGGTAGGACCATTTTGCCAGGTTGACTTTTGATCTGCCCAATCCATTTCTGAGTCTGTTTAGGGACTTCCAAGTTGCCTATTCTTGGTTTGCCCCTGGAGGCAGACTCTTGTGGGGTAGCCATCCAGTTGTAATGGCCTGATTTTGTTGCCCACAGGGATACTATTGCTGTTGCAGGGGAACACTTAGAAAAGTGCTGGTTCTCATGAAAAAATTTCCTCGATTTAAATCTACTGGGAGGAGACCGATAGCCATGCAGTGGGTGGCTTTCACAGTGTTCAACCTTATTTCTCTTGCAATTGGCAGAAACTTCCCGTCAAACATTGGTGTGGAAATGCCAGCTAGCTTATAAAGTCTATCAGCAGGTTTGAGAATCCTGTGATTATTCTACATGTCTCATTCAGTGCTATATTCACCTGCTTCACATGGTTAGATTTTTGCCAGACAAGGCAGGCATACACAGCATTTGAGTAGGAGAAAGCCAGGGCTGATGTTCTTATTAATTTTGGGTCTGCACCCCATGCGCTATTAGTACGTTTCTGCAGGATGTTATTGCGTGCATCTTGATGTTTGCACAGTGTTTCCTAAAGTGGACAGGTAAAACCGCTTCCAAGTATTCTTTGCCTAAGAAACTCCTCTGAAAAATTCATGCAGTCAATATAAGATTATTTAATTACTTTCCAGAAATGAGAGAGCAAACCCTGTGATACTCAATTACTCAAGACAGGAATGTAAATACTACTTTTGGTGATCCCTCTTTCATCTTTTAGCTTTCTGGGATGGAAAAATTGTTTGCAGACAGAGTGCTAAACACATTCTTGTAAACTGTGTTGTCACTTTATAACAACTAAGAAAGAAGTCTTTGGGTCCAATTTGGAAAAGAAGAAAATGGGATCCACTCCAGTCTATGTTTTTGGCAACAGAGTGAAGAAATTAATATATCCAACCAAAATAATATCTTCATTGGCACCGAGGTGACAACTTCCCAGCTGGAGAGCAATCAGATAAACCACGGTAATTCATTTATCTGCTATTTTACAGTGAATGCAGTGGCACATTTTTGAAATGCAGGCATCCATCATGACAATCCGTAAAATTATACCCTGAAGGAGAGTCCAAATACAGTGGAGTTGATCTATCTCAAGAAACCAATGCTTGCTATTCTTAGCCAAGATCCATTAAGCTTGCCAGTAGAATATAACTTTCTCCCATCACTAGCCAGATTCAGTGGCAGCTGCCTCTTCCTTACATATCCCCACATCACCCATAACCCATGGTGCCTTTCATTGATTTGCTGTAGGGATGTGTTGGGGCATGATCTAGCTGCCCATATGGAAGAAGGAGACATATCTAACTCACTGAATAATCCTTTTCTTTCTTATCTGGATGGTCAAGGGCAACTAGAAGTATTGACCAGACCTATGACAGAAACACCTTGGCTGCTTTCCTGTGTTGGGGCAAGAAGCATTGTACAAGAAGTAGTGGATGTCTTCATCCGCAGTGCACCTCCAAGTATGCACATCTGATGTATATTGAAGCCATGCCATTTTATGTGACATGTTCTGATATGCATCTCCATTAGGAGTAAGTATTTTGTAAAGCTAATAAATCTTAAGTTCCCATTCAATACCACAATATTAATTGTGATTTCCACAGTCATTCAAATCAATACATTTTTTACTGGGAGACTCTATTACCCTTCCCCAATTACTGCAAGGAAACTTTGAAAAAAAAGTAAGTTGGAAAGAAGTGGGTAATGAGACATAAACCATCCCCACAAATCTAAAAGGGGAAAGTCTCTCAAAGTATCGAGTGTTTCCCCATGTTTTGTTTCGCACCCAAATTCTTTCTTGAAACATTCCAGGTTCCCCTTCCACTGAGCTTCCTTTGTGTCCCTCCATCCCATATGACGTGTCATAACTAGACTCGTGCAACATTTCAGAAATTGATTTTCACCCAGTTCCACTGAGCCTTCTTCATTATTATTCAGGTGGTATCGTCCAACTGCTCAAGTGCCTTAGCAATATTACACTAGTTAAACATTAGGACCATTTTGTTTTTCTGCAAACATTCCTCTTTCCCTCTCTTGATCTTTGTTGAAATTGCTTTCTGAAAACAATAGTTGTGTTTACTGGCAGTAGACATCTTAGCTAATAGTGGAATAATACAAACAGACAACCAAGTAGAGAGAGATTTCTTTTTGGAAAATGCTGATTTAATTTAAACGGACTTGGAGTACATCTACATCCCATGGGCAAACTTCAGCCCTCCAGGTGTTTTGGACTTCCACTCCCACAATTTCTAACAGCTGGTAAGATGGCTGGGATTTCTGGGAGTTGAAGTCCAAAACACTTGTTGGGCCAAAGTTTGCCTGTGCCTGATCTACACTAAATTCTCATGGTGGTCCGTGAGAAGGCCTTACTGGTGCATTATTTAAACTGTTATGTTTATTTATATCATGATCTGATCACCATACTCGATATATCCCATAGCATGGGGGTATTGGGGTAGCAATACAAAATGTTTGCTAGGGTAGACCCTCTTCCACTCAGACTCAGCCCCCCTCCCGAATCAAACTCAGCCCCCCCCCCCACCCCGAATCAAAATCCTGGCTATGGCCCTGTACATTGTAGAAGTAATGCAGCATGATACTGCTCTAAATGTCATGGATTGATGCTATGGAATCATGGGATTTGTAGTATAATGAGCCACCAGCACTCTTTGGTAGGAAAGGCATAAGACCTTTTAAAACTGCAACTTCCACGATACTGCAGCATTGTCACATGACAATTCAAATTGGGTCAAACAACATAAATTACACAGTGTACACCCTTAGTAAGTAGGAACGAAAAGTTCTTGGTAATGTCAGGAAGGCCCAGGAAATACTTTGAGATGAAGACAAAACCACGTGGCTTTCCAAATTCAATTTGACTTGTGCAGGAATAAAACTTTCAGAGACTTTTTACTCCACTCGATGGGATTTTGATTGAGCAAGAAATTGATCACTCTCTGATATGGTGGCTTAAAAAAAACCCTCTGTGGCCCCATCTACACTGTCATATAATCCAGTTTCTGAATCCGGATTATCTGCTTTGAATTGGATTATATGGCAATGTAGACCCATATAATCCAGTTCAAAGATGACAATCTGGATTCAGAAACTGGATTATATGGCAGTGTAAAACTGCAGGATCAAGAATAGACAGGGCTATTTGCAATGCATTAGTCTTCCTAAATACTTACAAAAATGCTTAGGCATTACTTGCAAATCACTGCACACATCGCTTGCCAAGAATAGATGGTTCTGAGTTCTGTTGCGCCCATTGGTTTACTAACCTGGATTCTTGCAACAATTACAAAAAGAAGGTAAAAATAGGGATAGACAGCAACACCATCTGTCTGTTTTTACAAAGATAGGAATGGCATGTCAGAAATTCTTGTGTGTGTGTGCGCGCGCAAGAGAGAGAAAGAGAGAGAGGGAGAATATCTCTTCTGTTTTCCTCATTATTTTATCAGTGCAAAGAGGTTTGGCAGGTTTCTGTAGGACTTCAAAAACCCGAAAGACTTGCTTGACTGGAAACTGCAGTTAGTTTGGGTTAAGGAGGAAGAAGATTTGAATATATGCCTCTATCAGAATGAATGATGGTTTTGCATTTATGGGGAGAAATGTTTCAGGCCAGCTGATGTATTTTCTTTCATAGGTTTGCACTCAGCAGCCTTGACAAAGATGTCAAAATAACTGGGTTATTGTAGGTTTATCGGGCTGTATGGCCAAGTTCTAGAAGCATTCTCTCCTGACGTTTTGCCTGCATCTATGGCAGGCATCATCAGAGGTTGTGACCTCATAACCTCTGAGGATGCCTGCTACAGATGAAGGCGAAATGTCAGGAGAGAATGCTTCTAAAACATGGCCATATAGCCCAAAAAACCTATAACAACCCAATGATTCCAGCCATGGAAGCCTTCGACAATACATGACAAAATAATTTGTATTGAACTAAGCACTTCAACAGCAAGGTACAGGTGTCTGCAAATCATTGCCACCACCTTGGAAGATAACTAGAATCACAATCAAGGTTATTTATTATTTTACTTTATTGTTGTTATTATTGAATATATTATTTTACTCTATTATTGTTATTATTACATTTACTATTTTACTCTATTATTACTGTTATTATTGCATTTTAATTATTTTACTCTAATATTATTACATTTATTATTTTACTCTATTTTATTGGAAGGCTACACAAGCATATTTACATTGAAGAAGATCAGAATAATAGTTTAATCAGAGTTGGACAGTCTTATCTTAAATTACAGTTTTATGTAAATGTTCAAAAACATTTCACCTACTGATGCCTCAGTTAATGCAATTGTATTGATAGCTATTTTTATGTTGAAATTTACCAGTAGCTGTTGCATTTCCCACTCTAGGGTTGTACTTGAGACAATCAGTTTTCCCAGTTTTTTGTGTTAAAATTAGGTGCCTCGGCTTATATTTGGGTCAGCTTATACTCTTGTATAAGACTTAGATATTTCTGGGGATAACATTTTAAATAAAATCTGTGAATAATCAAATCTGCAAAAATCAGATCAGCAAATGTAGATCAATCCATGGTCCAGTTTGGCATAAAGTCCCTGCATTTCTTGATCAAACTTTATTCTGATCTTCATTTCTTTCTTGACTGTGCTAGCTCTAATGTAGAGCTTTCTTGCTGTGGAGACGTGCCAAGTCAGATTCTTTCTGATTTATGGAGGATCAGTGATTACGAATACTGAATGTGGGTATGCTTTCAACCTCTATAGCCCTTATAACTCTTGTACTATAAATAAAACAAAATGGAAACACACCTTCAACAACATTTAGGGAACATTTTGTACAGCATCTGTGAAGTTCACACATAATTAAAATCAATGTGCTTTCCCCTCCGAAAAGAGCAGGGGTTCTGGAGATGGCTAATTGAACCATTTCCTTTATTTTTCTGGCTGCTATTTAATTGTACTTGTTCGACCTTATTGTATTTTAATTTATTTTCTTGACTTTTTTTGTTTCAATTTAATCAGTAACAATTCTCAGCTCTTTGAAGATGGATTTAGGCTGTAATGATAATATTTCATGATCTTTTGTTTTGAATCCTGATGAGGGTAACAGTAGATGATACATACAAGTAGATCTATACATATGAAAAGAACTGTCAGACAGCTGAGTTCCATCTATAGATTACAATCAGTAGCAAAGTGTGCCAGTTTGTGTCAGATTATAGAGGGGAAAAAATAAATTCTGCTCCCCAAAACTCCAGCTACAGAGAACTCACTTATTGGACTGAATTCGTATTGATCCTGTTGATGCCCAATGTTAATCAGAACACATTTGTCCTGTTAACACATTTTTACAATTCACCAACTGCTACATATCTCAACTTACATAAAGTTACCCAAAGTAGGCCATGATAGAGCATTCTGACCTACAGGTTGCATTTCCCTTTTCCAAAATGCTTGGGACCAAGAGTGCTTTGGGATTTATCAGATTTCAGAATACCCATGTTTACATATATGTACCAATTGGAGGTGGGACAAGTCTAAATATGGAATTAATGCATGTTTCATATCACCTTTATTTATATAGACTGGAAATAATTTTATACACCACATTTTTACTAATTTTGTGCATGAAACAAAGATTGTGTAGATTGAAACATCAGAAACAAATGTGTCACCCACATGGACCATTTCAGCCACCCATGTGGATAATGTTTAGTTTTGGATTATTTCTGACTCTGGAATTCTGGATAAGGGATACTCAACCTATAATATCTGTCCTAATGACTGTGCTGGAATGGTCACTGACTTGCATTTGTTGTTATCTCTGCTTAAAATAGATTTGCCTTCTTTTGGATCTTCTATTACACTTTGCTCAAGTCATCAGCTCTCACAATGTTACCAAACATACAATTTAACAAGTTAGGACCACCAAGTTATCCATGTTGGCCAAAGCTGCCCCAGGTCTGTCTGATCCTTCATAAATATAAATCTTTGAATCTTGTACAAACAGCCCTAGAAAATCTAGGAGTGCTTGTACACTATAGAATTAATGCACTTTAACATTGCTAGAACTGCCATGACTCAGTTCCATGGAATTATGGGAGCTGGGTTTGATGAAGAACTTCCTGACTATGGGAGCCATTCAGCAGTGGAACTCTCTGCCCCGGAGTGTGGTGGAAGCTCCTTCTTTGGAAGCTTTTAAACAGAGGCTGGATGACCATCTGTCAGGGGTACTTCGAATGCAATCTTCCTGCTTCTTGGCAGGGGGGTTGGACTGGATAGCCCATGAGGTCTCTTCCAACTCTATGATTCTATGATTCTAAAGACCTTCTAAAACTATAACATAACTAACATAACAGTGATCCATGGCTGTTAAAGTTGCACCATTCTACATTAAGTATATGATGCAGGTGCATCAAAGTCCCTTTCTCCCTCACTTTTGTGAATATGTAGAGAGCCAGAGTGGCACAGATGTTTGAATGCTGAACCATAACTCTGCAGAGCAGAGTTTGAATCCTTACTCAACCAAGAAAATCCACTGGGTAACCTTAGATAAGTCACATATCTTTAGCCTCAGAAAACACTGCTTAAAAAAAACACATAGCAAGATAAAAAAAATTGAAAACATTTCAGCTTGTGTCTTCTTTTGCTACGGCATCTGCATATGACAGAACTGTGCCGCCTACATTCATATATACAGGCAATGTTTTCCCCCTACTGAGATATCAGTTTGGCTGCATGCTAGATCTCAAACATGATTTGTTATCCAGTTGATCCTATATTCCCACTTAGGGCCCTTCCACATAGACATGTAACCCAAAATATCAAGGCAAATAATCCACAATATCTGCTTTGAATTGGGTTTTCTGATTCCACACTGCCATATTATCCAGTTCAATGTGGATTTCATACAGCTGTGTGGAAGAGGTCTTAGAAAGGAACTCCAGAATAAGACCCCAGATCATGATCATAAGATTATATTTTGAAATCCTGAATGAGAAGATTCACACATCTTAACACTCCAGTTCCATAGGTTCCACTGAGAGAGAAAGAGACGGGCAGGCAGGCAGACTCAGGATGAGACTATATGAGGAACAGCATTGGTGCATTACCCCTCCAAGTTAGAATTGTACCTCCCTACATTATTTTTTCTTCAGATCCTACATTTCTAACGTTGCAAAAAAATGAGATATTGAAAACAATCAACACTTTATATTTGCTGTGTTGACATGGCGTTGGTCACTTAGCCTGTCCCGGTTCATGGAGTGATTAAATAGTATTTCTAAATGCTCTATTGAACCCTGAAGTTAGTACAACACTAGAAATTTGGGGAGTGAAAGAAGATTTCATCCAAGTGGGAAGAATTCTTGCTTGGAGGGGTAATGTGAACACATCCCTACATCTTAGAAAGACAGACAACAGAATTTATTTACCATGTCCACATTTTGCTCGGGCCCATTACTGCCCCTACTATTAGGCAAGTTTAGGTGATTTGAGATATCATAAAATAGCAAATTAATAGTTATCTACCTTGTTGTTATTGTTGTACGTGTATGCCTTCAAATTGTTTCTGACTAATATTGATCCTAAGGTGACTATATCACAGTTTTTTTTCCCCTGGTGCCAAGAGTGTGACTCACCCAGATTCACTTAGTGGGTTTCCATGGCTGAGCAGTGAATCGAAACCTGGTCTCCTGAGTTTTAGTCCAACGCTCGATCCACTACACCATGCTGATTCTCATTTGTCTTGTTACTATTGTGCTTTTACTCCCAGAAATAGGGGGAAGGTGTTTATGAGATCTGTGTCTTTTGACAAAATGCCTTGGCTGTTAGAAGACTGAGCACTTTGCCTTGTGTAAGGGAAGGAAAGCACCCTTTGCTTCCATGCCTTGGGCAGCAAGGTATCTGGGGCCAGTCTTGCCTGTCCTTTTCAATTCCAGAACATGTACTTTTCCTCACTCCCTGCCTAGGAAAGAACCACCCTGCTGCTTCTCTTTCAAGCATCTGTGTACCACAATTCTTGGCTACACTTTGAGGAACAGTTCACTAGGGAAATTAACCAGGATTGATCTCTGATGGAAGATGAAAAGGGTGCCCAGCACCTGCTGTGCAAAGAACCCCCCTTTCCCCCAGCAACATATACATGCACCTTCCTGGCAACATCACATTGCTTCCAACATACCAAGCAGAGTCACTAAACATTCAGAATTTAGGATATATTAATTTTCATCCTCCCATGCAAATCAGTTATAATTAGGATGGATTTAGTTCACACTGCATGGGCTGAGATGGCGGAAGTGTTGGGAGGGAGGTTTGATTTGTCTATCAGCTTTGTAGTTCTTAACTCCAGAGATAATTATTTTCAACAGAACTGGCACTTCACCACCCTAGGGAGTGGAACTGGTTTCACACAAGTAACTTGCACAAAAGTTTCCCCACGGATCCTTCATCACTCACCTGCAGACTCCCCTTACCAATGGGGCTCCATATTCCCATCTTGTGGGTTAGTGGTACCCCAGCTTTTTTCACTTCTTCATAATAATGCTAGTGATCTTCATTCTGGGGGCAGAGACCTCTTCCCCATAGCTTGAAAGCCTTACTGTTTTGGGTTATAACTCCAGAGACCATATTAGCATGAGGAATTTGGGAAATTGAGAGCCAAGGATTTAATTGTGGATTACATGGATATAACAATAAGTCTCTGACAGCAGTTGTGACAAGCCTCTGGACTTTTCCTTGTGTCATCTGTTGCAAATGATAGGGGGGAATTGGTAACTAATTACTCCTTTGAAGGCACACCTCTTACATGTGGGGAAATATTCAATGAGCAATTATTACAAATGAGTCTTGTGCCAGCAATTGAGACTATAGTTAGCCATCTCATGCTACTGCTCATAATGGAATGTGGTACTCAAGAGTAAAGGTGTATCTACACTGTAGAATAAATGCAGTTTGACACCACTTTGACTACCATAACTCAGTGCTATGGAATACTAGGATTTGTAGTTTGGTAAGGCACCAATACTCTTTGGCAGAGACAGCTAAAGGTCTAATTTCATCAATTGAGCCATGGTAGCTAAAGTTGTGTTGAACTGCATTAATTCTATAGCATAGATGTAGCCTAACTTGTGTTGGATTGTGTTTTAAGAAGGGTGAAAGATTTGCTTTGTCAATGTACTGGACTACAGCTCCCAGCATCCCCTAGACCAGGCCCTTTAGGAAAGGAGGATGGTTCAAATGCACTGCTTCCAAGCTGCAAGCTTTCTTCTCCTTCGATTTCTTTGAAGGCATCCTAATCCCTACATGTTTCCAATTTGCTATTCCTGGATTGCAACTCCCAGCAATCCTGCAGATAGATAGATTAGATAGAGGAGGGACTGCTGCGAGTTGCAGTCCAATAATGGATAGAGAAGGGAAAGAAAAGGAGAAAAAGGAAGGGAAGAGAAGGAGGAAGGAGCAAATAAAAGAAAAAAAGGGAAGGAAGGAAAGAAAGGAGGAGAGAAAGAGGGAGGGTAAGTTGGCTACAGCAACGTGTGGTAGGTACAGCTAGTATTAAATAAATTTTGATATATTGTACTATTCATGAATCTTCTGTATTTTCTGTCTTCTGTATTTTCTGTATTTTCTATTGTCTGTATTTTCTATCCTTCCTCCAAGAAGCCCAGAGCAAAATGTCCATAGTTCCAAGTGAGTTACACCCCTCACAGAGGTAGTGAACTGCAACTCTTAGGGTTCATCTATACTGTAGAATTACTGCAGTTTGACATCATTTCAGCTGCCATGGCTTAATGCTATGGAATCCTTAGAGTTAGTGCCGGTTGCGGTGATGGCTATTGTAGTCCAACACATCTGGAGAACAGCTGGTTAGAGAGAGTTGCTCCAAGTCTTAGCCAGGCTTGGATTAGTATTTATTTGAAGTTGGAACCACAACATAATATTCTAGTACAGCGTTTCTCAACCTGGGGGTTGGGACCCTTGGTGGGGGGGATCGTGAGGGGGCTTCAGAGATGTGACCAAACACCATCAGAAAACATATATTTCTGATGATCTTAGGAACCTCTTTGACAGAGAAGGCTGAATATCTCTCTGCCTGTTCTTCTCTTTTTGGAAAGGTGGTAAATTCTCCCCCCCAAAAAAGCCCTCCTCAGTGGTGATTGGCCTCTCAGCCAAGGAAAGGGCTGTTTCTGAAACTCCAAGTGGGGAGGGAAGAGCAGGCAAGCTTAGAGCATGGCAGCGTGGTGCGCATGTGTGGGTGAGAAAGAGCATGAAAGGCTGGAGGGAGGCTCATGCCAGCAAGTCCCTTCAAGGCATGGGAGTTTTGTGTGGGAAGTTTGGCCCAATTCTATCATTGGTGGGTTCAGAATGCTCTTTGATTGTAGTTGAACTATAAATCCCAGTAACTACAACTTCCAAATGTCAAGGTCTATCCCCCCCCCCCCCAAACTCCACTAGTGTTCACATTTGGGCATATTGAGTATTCATGCCAAGTTTGGTCCAGATCCATCATTGCTTGAGTCCACAGTGATCTCTGGATGTAGGTGAACTACAACTCCAAAACTCAAGGTCAATGCCCACCAAACCTTTCCAGTATTTTCTGTTGGTCATGGAAGTTCTGTGTGCTAAGTATGGTTTAATTTCATCATTGGTGAAGTTCATAATGATCTTTGATTGCAGGTTAACTATAAATCCCAGCAACTACAACTCCCAAGTGACAAAATCAGTTCTCCCCAACCCCACCAGTTTTCAAATTTGGGCATATCGGGTATTTGTGCCAAATTTGGTCCAGTGAATGAAAATACATCCTGCATATCAGATATTTACATTACGATTCATAACAGTAACAAAATGACAGTTATGAAGTAGCAACAAAAATAATGTTATGATTGGGGGTCACCACAACATGAGGAACAGTATTAAGGTGTCACAGCATTAGGAAGGATGAGAAACACTGTCCTAGAACATGATGGAGTCACAGGAAGCTAATGCTGTCTTGAATGAATTCCCAGTCCAGCTTCTCCCTCTTTCCTTAGGGAATTTTCCTGAGTAATTTAATTCCCTTTTCCCTTGACTGGCCCTTTATTTCCCACTCTAGATTTTTGTTGAGAGGGATGAACTTAGGATCTTTTAGTGACAACTATGTGATGATGTGGCATCAAGCGATGAAAAGGTACTGACCACATTATTTGATTTTAATTAACATCAGATCTCTGGACACCGTTAGCAAAACTGAGAAATAAGCAAGCAGCTGAAAACCCCACCCACTCCCTAGCGGTGCTCAAAATCCTGCCAGCGTCTGTTTTAAGATTCCAAGGCGCCTCGTCAACCCATCTCCAAATATTTAGCTAATTAACAGCGCCTGTCTTGTGCTTCAGCTCCTGTTTCCGCATCTTGTTGTGGAGGCAGAAATCAGATTGCAAAAAGGGACCAAGAGAATCCACAAGAGGAGAAATGGGTAAAAAACATCCCCGGGAGAAGTCAGGTAGGACTAGGTGCAGTCTCTGCATGAACGTGGGCAGTCTTTAAACAGGCAGGAGTGGAGGAGGGATGCCAGAGAGTGTGCCACTCACAGAATTCTTTTCCTATTCACCCATTCTCATGTTTTGGTAGTTGAATGAGAGTTTGTCCAGCATTATTTCCAACTTCAGCTTCCTAATTGGTGTTCTCCATGTATTTCACCGGAGGGAAGGTCACCTCCATTAAAATGAATATCATGGCCATCTTAGGTGTGACACTTCCTAGCACAATTGCTCTGTCTTTGCCAACCTGGTAACCACAATCTCGCATCTAGCGGAACCTAGACATTGATTCCTATCTTCATCTGGGCAATATGGAGCTCCCGGTGGCGCAGTGAGTTAAACCCTTGTGCCAGCAGGACTGAAGACCGACAGGTTGGAGGTTCAAATCCGGGGAGAGCATGGATGAGCTCCCTATGTCAGCTCCAGCTCCCCATGCAGGGACATGAGAGAAGCCTCCCACAAGGATGGTAAAACATCAAAACATCCTGGCGCCCCCTGGGCAACATCCTTGCAGACGGCCAATTCTCTCACACCAGAAGCAACTTGCAATTTCTCAAGTCGCTCCTGACACAATAAATAAATAAATAATCTGGGCCCTTAAATCTCATCAGCTGAAGCAGAACCAGAAAGATGAGTAACTTCATAGGTGCAAGAGTCTCAGGGGTGTGACTATTGCTATGGCTCCTAAATGATGAGGACTGTCTAAATCAGGGGTCCTCAAACATTTTAAACAGAGGGCCGGGTCACAATCTCTCAAACTGTTGGGGGGACGGATTATAATTTGAAAAAAACATGAATGAATTCCAATGCACACTGCACGTATCTTATTTGTAGTGCAAAAAACATTAAAAAACAATACAATAATTAAAATGAAGAACAATTTTAACAAATATAAACACATTAGTATTTCAATGGGAAGTGTGAGCCTACTTTTGGCTGATGAGATAGGATTATTGTTTTTGCTATGTGTTTTCAAGTCGTTTCAGACTTAGGTTGACCCTGAGCGAGGGCCGGGTAAATGACCTTGGAGGGCCATATCTGGCTCCCGGGCCTTAGTTTGAGGACCCCTGGTCTAAATCAAGGGTTCATAAACTTTTTAAACAGAGGGCCAGGTCACAGTCCCTCAAACTGTTGGAGGGCCGGATTATAATTTGAAAAAAAACATGAATGAATTCCTATGCACACTGCACATATTTTATTTGTAGTGCAAAAACCACTTAAAAACAATACAATAATTAAAATGAAGAACAATTTTAACAAATATAAATTTATTAGTATTTCAATGGGAAGTGTGGATCTGTTTTTGGCTGATGAGATAGGATTGTTATTGTTGTTGCTGTGCTGTTGTTGTGTACTTTCAAGTCGTTACAGACTTAGGTTGACCTAAGTAAAAGACCTTGGAGGGCCGCATTCGGTCCCTGAGCCTTAGTTTGAGGACCCCTGGTCTAAATATTATAAAAAATGCTTTTAACATTGCAAAAAGTATTCTTTTTTGTACCCAGAAGTCCATTTTCAGAACAGAGGTGAGCTGGGGACAAAGAGGGAAAATGAATGAGAAGAGAAAAAACTGGGATTTTTTGAAAGCAGCTGAAAAGTGAGGTGGCAAACGCTTAACTGGGAAGATTTTTGCCCAACTGGGACACTCTGGGAGTATCATGGATAGCGGTTACTCTTTCCTACTTCCCTGTGTGTTTATCTAGTCTCAAAGCTGATGTTTCCCAAAGGTTTTAGCCCAGAATCCAGTCTTTCAGACTCTCCGGACAGCAAAGTCCACTAAAGCTGAACAGAATCACAGCTTATTGCAAACATTGCTAGACTGAGACCCATTTAATCTATTGGACTACAATTCTCCCCTATCAACTTTCATGGGGGATGTGATCCTGTGCATCCAAAGGGCACTATGATAGGGATGCTTGGTTTATTTGTGACATTTTCTTCCTTACATGACAAGGAAAACAGGGAATAGATGCTAGGGGATAAAATCAAGGCCATTCCACACAGGTGAATCAGGACCCAGCAGTTTTTTTGTCTATGGAGGACTGAAGCCCAGGCTGAAACTTGCTCAATGAGTAGTTAAGTCCCCACGCACCCCAACACACACACACACATTCATTTTCATCATTCCCTCTCTCTTCCCACCCACCCAGCCTTGATTATCAGTGGACTAGAAGAGCAGATGTTTGCTCGCTTCTGCAGCGGTGTCGATGCAAAGGCTGAGCAAGTGAGAGACAAAGCAGGCAAAAGCGCCAGCCTCAACATTCACAGATGTATCTCAGCTAGAAGAACTAAACACCCTTTCCAGGAGTCCTTCTCCTCTTGCTTTATTAGTATCGCTTCATCCAGACCTACATCCTACCGTTTAGATATCCATCTTCTGTTCTGATATTTTTCAAGACCTTGCTCTGGCAGAACAATCCTGTTAATAAGCCTTGATCCTAAAACAAATCCGCTTGACATTGTAATTGAAATCCAACAACATGTGGGCACAACTACTCATCTCTCCATGTTTATTCTAACTGCAAGGCTTGATCCTGCTTCACTAATTGGGGAAAAGTTAATCCACACACCCCAAGTGCCCCAATTTGATAAGCACAGTTATGAATAATTCTCTCCCATCCCGGTTCTTTGGCTACTTCTAAATGTACCAGTTTTAGTTCCAAAGTTCCCTCTTTGTTTACTTTAATGGCTATAATTTCACTTCATTAAACCATGGTGGTTAAAATGGTGTCAAACTGTGTTAATTTTACAATGCAGATGCACCCAGATGTGAGACAGGGGAAGCAGTTCCCAGTAGGCCTAAGTAAAAGCAAACTACTGGCCAAAAAAGGGAGGTTAGAAATTGGCCGGTAATTATTTAAAATCGAGGAATCCAGGGACGGCTTTTTAAGTAGCAGTCTCACAATTGCACTTTTCAGGCCATATGGAATATGTCCCTGTTCCAATGAAGCATTTATGATCTTCAAAAACAACTCAGCCAACCCCCCACTGGCTAGCTTAATCAACCAGGAAGGGCAAGGGTCTAGGGCACAGGTGGTCACTCTCACCACTCCAAGAACCTTGTCCACGTCATAAAACTAATCCATCAAAACCGGACAGACAGGTACCTCTGTTACATCCATGGAGCTTCCACTTGTGAACATTTTAACTGAAGGATGGATACCACCCAGTAATAATTCTTTTAAAAATGTCCTGGGGGGGTAAAGAATTTATTTAACTTTGGTCTGCTCTCTCACACAAAAATGTTGTCATACCAAAGGGATGGGGAATTTGCAGCCCTCCAGATATGAATTCACTGCAATTTCCATCAACTTAGCTAGCAAAACCAGGTGATGAGTGATAGGATGTGCAAACTAGCAACATTTAGAGGGCACATCCATCTGTATATGTGTATGTGTGTCTATTTGTATATATAGGCACTAAAATAACAAATGCCCTAAAGCCATGGCACAGGCCACTTCTTGGTAGAGATTCCTCACTGCTCATAATAGAGGCACAATTTCCATTATTCCCATCGCACTATTGGCAGGAGAATGGGAATTGTGAGCGAGCAAAAGAAATAGAGAGGTGAATACTTAGCCCTGCCATCTACATTATGTGCAAATGCCTTTCTCAATTCCTCACACGCATTTTGGGTCCCAATAAACACACGTTCAGCTGGAGGAGGTGTGCTGGAAGAGGAGGGCAGGAGCAGTTCTTGGACTTATTCCACATCATATTTATTTTCATCTCCTTTATGCCTGCCCACCTCCCCTTCCTCTCCCACCATTCAAAAACAAAAACAAAGCCCAAAAGGTTCTCTTGACGTAATTGGACCCGACACCACGGTTTTTGCAATAATAGAGGGAGATTATTGAGGCGACGAATATGCTACTCTTAATGCATTGAAAACAGCGAGGAAAAATAACAACCCAAATAACGCACACACGGTCACCTCAGATTCTTATTTTCACACCGTTCCCCTCTGGACAAAAAACAATTACATTTGTATTGTGGAAGGGTGGGGAGGAGGGCGGGGGAGAGCAAAACCAGAAAGAAGCAGCCAATCCCCCCCCCCATCAGCCCAGAAGAGGGGGGGGGGGTTGAAATGCAATCGCAGTGTGCAGGAGCTTCCGATTATTCTATGATCTGTACAAGATAAAAAGGGATTCATCTTCCAACTTCCCAGCTGAGGAAGGTTGATCCTTCTGGCTTTTATTTCATTCAGACTCACTTTCAAATGAGATCGAAGACTGGCCTGAAGACAGATCTGGTCCTGGCAGCTCAGATGCCAGAAGTCTTGTTATTTAAGGGTTTAAGCTGGATGGGAGGGTGGGGAAAATGTGAGTTATATTTCAGAGACAGAAAGAATACATTTCTTTTATTTATTTATTTATTTATTTATTTCTGGCATTTCTATCCCATCCATCTCACCTCCGAAGAAGGACTCAGGACAGCTTACAGCAGGCAGCCTTTAGATGCCACACACTGGCAAGATTGTTATCTCATAGCTATTCTGGATCTTTATCTCTGATAATCAAAGTTTACAAAGCAAAAATTTTCCCCATGATATTATATGGAGCTGAAATCTGGGGCCTAAGCAAACTACCAATACTAGAACAAGCACAATCAAAATTCCTAAGACAAATACTTGGTGTTGACATTAAGACCACCACTGCTGCAGTCAGAGTAGAGCTAGAAATATATTCTATCGAAGGTCTTGCCAAAATTAGGGCCTTTAATTACTGGTCTAAAATAAGAAACTTCAAAAATAATAGACTTCCAAAATTGTGCTTTCTAGAACAATCTAATGGTCAAAACCAAGCTTCCTGGTCAAAACAATTAACAAGATTCCACCGCACCTGTGGATTACAAATTGCCTCCTTAGGCCAGAATAGGGATGCTGAAAAAAGGACAGTAACTCAAAGGATCCTAGATATTGAAGCCCAGAAAGATATAGTCACCCTGTCAAACACAGGATGCTTGAAATGGTTAGGGCGCTTTAAAAATAGGGCGCCATACCTAAAAGCTGATATGCCAAGACACCTAAGAATCCCTTTTGCTAGGGCAAGATTTGAACAAATGGAGTCCATGGAGAGACGTGGCAGATTCAATCATATCCCACATGAAGAAAAACTATGTATCTTTGGTGCCCCCAAAATCAAAAATCTAAACCACACATTACATCACTGCAACCTATATGAAAAAGAAGTAGGTTGAAGTAGTCTGCAGTGCCTTTCATGTTCCTTGATTCGTGTTTGGGTGCTGGGATTGGTGGTCCCTATGTAGACTTGTCCACAGCTGCATGGTGCACCCAAACATGAATCAAGGAACATGAAAAGCACTGCAGACTACTTCAACCAGAGAAGTTAGCCATAGCAGAGCACCTGATGAACCAACCTGGACACAGTGTATTATTTGAGAACACAGAAATGCTGGACCACTCCAACAATCACCAAGTCAGACTACACAGAGAAGCCATTGAAATCCATAAGCATGTGGACAATTTCAACAGAAAGGAGGAAACCATGAAAATGAACAAAATCTGGCTACCAGTATTAAAAAAAACTCTAAAATCATAACAGCAAAACAACAGAGAGGAAACAATTAGGGAAAGCTAATTCCCTCTCAACAAAAGATTTCCTCAGGCACTAACAAGCCACACCAAAAAACTGCCAGGCCATCAAATGCTAATCAACGTGATCAGCTGAAACATTCACACCTAGCTCCAACAGACAAGAGTTCTTTGTCCCACCCTGGTCATTCCACAGATATATAAACCCAATTTTCCTAGTTCCAATAGACCTCACAACCTCTGAGGATGCTTGCCATAGATTCAGGCGAAACATCAGGAGAAAATGCCTCTAGAACATGGCCATATAGCCTGAAACAAAGTTGATTATTATTTGAAACACAATAAGATGAGTCCACAGCAGACACTCCGCTGGCTCTTGAATTGTATCACACGTCGGACACTTCCCAAGTGTCTAGGACTGTATGATATATTTGTGAATTATGCATGCAGATCCCAGTAAGGTGGCCTTCTGCAGCTGGCAGATGGTAATTTTGTCAGCGCCGATTGTGTTTAAGTGCAGGCCAAGGTCTTTAGGCACTGCACGCAGTGTGCTGATCACCCAGAATAAACTGGGACCACCTTGACTGGCTTGTGCCAGAGTCTTTGCAGTTCAATCTTTAAATCCTCATATCGTGTCAGCTTTTCCAGTTGTTTCTTTTCAATCCTGCTGTCACCTGGGATTGTGACATTGACGATCCATACTATGTTTTTAAGACGATTGTGAGGTCAGGAGTATTATGCTCCAAAACCCTGTCTGTCTGATTCCGGAAGTCGCAGAGTAGCTTAACGTGTTCACTCTTTGTATCTTTTTCCAGTTTGTGATCCCACCAGTTCTTTGTCGCAGGCAGATGGTATTTGTGGCACAAGTTCCAATGGATCATCTGAGCAATGATGTTATGCCTCTGCTTGTCGTCTGTCTGCATGATCTTCTTGCAGCAGCTGAGGATGTGATTGATTGTTTCATCTGCTTCCTTGCAGAGTCTATATTTGGGATATGTTGTCGACTTTTCAATTCTGGCTTTGATGGCATTGGTTCGAATGGCTTGTTTTTGGGCTGCCAGAATCAGGCCCTCTGTCTCCTTTTTCAGAGTTCCATTTGTGAGCCACATCCATGTTTTTTCTTTGTCAGTTTGGCTCTCAATTTTTGCCAGAAACTGTCCATGGAAAGCCTTCTTTTGCCAGTTTTCTCTTCTGCTCTGGATTGTGTTTTTACGGTATTCACTCTTTGTCTTTTGCACTTTAAGCAGTTTACTACTATTGACTTCCCTCAATGTTGGTTCTTGACTGCCTTTCACATATTTTGCCCTTCCTGCTACGTGCCCTACTGATTTCTTACAGCAAGCATGTGCCCACATGTGTGCGCACATACACATACACAACCTACACACCAAGAGGCAGGGAGAGCTGGAAAGTAATTTGCAATAGGTTGTTTGGAAGTTGCTCTGCCATGTGACCCCATAACTTTTACTCTGAATCGTGGCTTTTCATTTTTGTATTTTTAATAGTATTATTATCTTTACCAAGTCCCTTCCTTATCATATGGAGCAGCCTGTGAGGGCTGCAAAGGGACTAGTGCCCCCTGTTAGCATATGTAAAATCCCCATATGGTCCGATAACACCTGTAAAAGCCTCTGCTCTCTCAAGGCAGCTGCATTCTTAGAATCAACCTCTCCTCGGGCTATGGCCACCCATTTCCTCCAAGCAAGGGACAACCAAATGAAATTTCTAAAACTGTGCAAGCTGAAGGTCTTAAAATAAGGGACGTTTGATTTGCTTTTTGGTACGTTCAATCTAAAATATGGGACCAAGCCCATATGGGATACCTAGCAATCTGTTCCCTCAGGTACTCAGTTTACCTAATTTCTTTTTTGCTGGGAGAGCCGAATTCACAGAACTCATTTATTGTACCTTTTCCTTGCCACCCATCTCTCTGGTAAATCTATTCCAGAGGGCAGGAGCCCACATGCAAGGAGATAGCCTTACCTTTGGCAGGTGAGTCGACTGCTTCAGGCAACTGATTGGAGGAGAAGCTATCCTGAAAGCATAATCAATTATGAATTATTTGTATTTGCTATTTGTCACAGATCTACCTTTTGTCAAAATGTTTTTGTTGTGTGTGATTGTTTTGCTTCTCCTGAGTGATTTTTAACAACTCTGCCACCTGAAGCAGCCAGCAGACCTTTGGAGGATTGTTTAAGTCACATTCAAGGAGAAAGATAGGGTGTAAATAAATGGATGAAAAGTGCAGATGATTTGGGAGCACCCCTGCTTCCTTTTGCTGAGAAGCAGGACTCAGAGTCCATTCAGACAAGCCCATATGACGGGAATTTTCTCGGTTTTTACCAGAGGTGGCCAAATGACTCCTCTGGGGGAAAAAAAACACATTAATTTGAAATGAACCTGAAAGACCAAGAGGGCCATGGATTCCCCCCCCCCCCCCAATGCATCATTTCCTTGCACCAGGAGGGTGCGAGGAGGAAACTTATACCAGTCAGCTACTTTTAATTTATTTTTAGAGTTACATTAGGTGGCTTTGGGGGGGGGGGAGTAGACTTTACGGTCCACAAAAACCGTTACCGTTATGCAGCCTTTCACATAGCCTTCCTTGATATACTCAGTCATGGCAGTGAAAGTGGCATCAAACTGCATTCATTATACAGTGTAATTTTACCATAAGAATTGTAATCCTTCGCCATTTTTGGTGGGTATCATTGAAACTGTGTGCACTGTTCTGGCTTCTTGGAGGCAGGATACATCTTTTTTTTAAAAAAAATATTTTATTTACATACAATAACAACTTACAGAATAGACAAAACACAAAACAGTGAACATTTTACAAACACATAACCCCACCACCAAGGCCTGAACATGTATAATTTCCTTCACCATGTATTCATAAAGCAACCCTTAATCAAATGTCATCTCCAAAATTCCTGACCAACCAAATTCTGTTGTTTTCCATTTTCGCTCTCTAAGACATATTTAATAAAGACTGACCAGTATGCCTCAAAATCTGACCTGTTAATTTCCCCCCTGAATACCCTCATTTCCATTGTTAGTTTGTCATTTAAAGCTACATTCCAAACTTCCCTGTACCATGCGTCCAGTGTTAGATTAGTTATTATTTTCCAGTTCTTTGCTATTATAATTCTTCCCACTGTGAGCAAAATAGTCACCAATTCTTTCTTTCTTGTTTCTACATTCAGCTTCGTGGTATCCATTAATAGTGCAACCCTAGCATCCGGCATAATATTTGATCCTATAATGTTGTTTATTTCGGTAAATATATCCTTCCAAAAATTCTTCACTTGGGGGCATTCCCACCATAAATGAAAATATGTCCCTTTGTGTTTGCCACATCTCCAGCAGAGGTTACTTTGCTTACTATCCATCTGATGTTGTTTGACTGGCGTGGTATACCATCTCCATATCACTTTGTATACATTTTCTTTTAATCTTATTGATAGGTTCTTAGCCACTCTCCACTTCAGGACCCTTTTCCAATCAAAATCTATCAGAGGCCCTAGGTCTCTCTCCCATACGTTTTCTAACATCTTCAGCCCTATTTCTTCGCCAATTAATCCATTATATATTTTCCCGATTAATCCTTTCCCCATTATTTCTTGATTTTTAAGCTTACTTAACCATTCCTCATATTTATTCAGTGCTCTACATCTGGGATTTTTGCTTAACCAGTCCTTTCTCCAATTATACAGCTGTTGTCTCTCAAACCAATTCAGGGCACCTTGTTCTTCTAACTTATTAAACTTGCCCTTCGAGTTTTGTGTCCACTCCTTCCAGGAGAGAGCAGTTTCCCCCTCCACTATTTTTTTATGTTTAAGTTTAATTCTCAGGTCTTCTGGAAAATTTTCCAGTAAAACTATTGGAGTTAGGGGGGAAACTCCTGGAAATACCTTATTTTTTAATTTAACCCATGTCTCCATGACATCTTTAGCCAGGTTATTTTTACACCCCTTAATTTCTTTGCCTATTTTTGACCTAAAAAACATTTCCCCATAATCTCTGTGCCAGCATTTTCCTTCCACTTCCTGCCAGATTAATTTAGGTTCCGAAAGCAGCCTAAACACTCCCTTTATTATATGTGTCTGATGGTACATTTTTAGATCTGGTATTCCTAATCCCCCTAATTCCCCTAAAGGGGAAATTAGGAGGCAGGATACATAATACAGATAATAGGAGTGTGCAAATCTTCATTTTTAAATTGTAAGTTGTATCTAATTCATACATTTTGTATATCTGAATAGATATTAAGAAACACCAGGGGGAGGGGAGCACCCATGCCAAAACTTAAGAATCAAAACTCATCAAATACGTTTTCGTTTGAATTCTGTAACACTTGGAAGTCAGATTCATTTTTACTGCAAGTGAGGTAAAGCCAAAAAAGTTTCCATTCTTCATTAAATTAAGAAGAGATAGGCTGCCTCTCATCATGATGAGAGGAAAGCAGCAGGGTAGAATGAGCTGATTGAGCTGGGAAAGAGACTGAGAGAGCACTGAATTCTGGGAAATGTAGTCTGGGAAGCCCTATGGCAGAGAATTCAAAAGACCCTGCCCTAAACTACATTTTCCAGAATTCTGCTCAGCATTGGAAAGCTCCAATTATGATGAGGGAGAGATTTGTCCCTTCTAGGAGCAATCAGAGATCCAATGAATTGCTGAATCTGCAAAGAGGAGGACTGACTGATACTTCATTAGAAGTTAGTAAATCAGCGCTAGGCTGGGAAGAAATCGCTAAATTGACGTTCTATTGGTTAATATGAGAAACATTCAAAAAGATCGCTGTTGTGGCTTAAAAATGTTTTTGTTGAAACTTTTTAAAAATTACCAAAAATCAGTAGATGTATGGATATTTCTGAATCTGGGGGGGGGGGGGGGGGGRGGGGAACGGACAATCCCCTGTTATCTTGTGACATTGTAGAGAAAATTCAAGGAGCTAGCTCTTGTAGTTTTTTTTAAAAAAAATGTTGATTGTAAAAACTTTGAAAATTTCCCCAAAATCTATGATGATCGAAACATTCTGAAACTTGATATGCTAACAGTGGTAAATGTGTTCTATAATCATAACAAGTTTCACAATGATTTAAAAAGATAGCTGTTGTGGCTTAAAAATGTTTTTGTCGAAACTTTTTTAAAATACCAAAAATCAGTAGATGTATGGATATTTCTGAATCTATTATAATTCTTCCCACTGTGAGCAAAATAGTCACCAATTCTTTCTTTCTTGTTTCTACATTCAGCTTCGTGGTATCCATTAATAGTGCAACCCTAGCATCCCTAGCATTGGGGGTGGGGGCAATCCCCTGTTATCTTGTGACATTGTAGAGAAAATTCAAGGAGCTAGCTCTTGTAGTTTTTTTAAAAAAATGTTCTTTGTAAAAACTTTGAAAATTTTTCAAAAATCTGTGATGAATGAAACATTCTGAAACTTGATAGGCTAACAGTGGTAAATGTGTTCTATAATCATAACAAGTTTCACAAGAGCCCCTGAATTTTCCCCATTAGCACAATTACTTAACGAAAAGTAACAAAAATGTAGTTAACTTGCTATAGTTATGATGCAGACCCCCGTCCAATTTTGGAAACACTTTAGAAACAATTTCCCCCACTTCCTGATTTTGTAATGAGTATTGAAACATATTTTTCACTGATTGCACAGGTCTAACAGATAACGAATGATAATTAATGTACCCTCAAATTAGGAAGGGCGGCAATGAAGGAATGAGACGGGATTCTGAAATGATAAGATATACTAACAAACACTGCAGTTAGATGGTCCATTCCATTATTGTTCCCATTTCTATGTTTGGTTGTGGAAGGTGGACAGTGATAAGGCTGATAGGAAGAAAATAAACTCATTTTGAAATGTGATGCCAGAAAAGAAATTCAGAAGCTAAACTTCACAGTGGAAGTTAAACATAACGAATCAGATAATTGTTAATACATTTAAAACACAGCTCACACTCTCCGACTTGTAACTACTTCAAACTCTTCAGCATCATCCATTAATTCTTAAACCTGACTGACTGCTTCTCTTAACTCTAATCCTGACTTCACTCATGTCTTTTTTTTTTACTAACTACCCCGACTCTATCTGTCATCCCCTGTCACTCACCAACTTTATTCAAATCACTTTAGACATTCCACCAATCTACATAGTGAATTCCTAAATGAATTGCTTTAATATATGGTAAATTAAATGCTTTCTTGGACCAATATATTGTAAATTAAACAATATTTTGCACCCAAAGTCTATGCTATCACAGCATACCTGGGCTGCCCCTGAATGTTTGCTATATTTGCCCCTTCAATTTCACTGTAATAATCATAATAATGGTAACTATTACTTTCCTTGTTATTGTTCATTCGTTCAGTCGTCTCCGACTCTTCGTGACCTCATGGACCAGCCCATGCCAGAGCTCCCTGTCGGCCGTCACCACCCCCAGCTCCTTCAAGGTCAGTCCAGTCACTTCAAGGATGCCATCCATCCATGTTGCCCTTGGTCGGCCCCTCTTCCTTTTACCTTCTACTTTCCTAATTTTCCTAATAACATAAAAACACTATCAGAATAAATGAAATGTACATCCTATGATTATGAACTGTCTATCTTAATAGGTTCAATTCTCCCAGAAAGTTGCCTGTCCCTTGCTTAGAGAGCATCTACACTTAAAAGAATGCTAGTGCCTCACCAAAATATACATTGCAGGATTCCAAAGCACTGAACCATAGCAGTTCAAGTGGTTTTTCAATATCAGGAGCGATTTGAGAAACTGCAAGTCCCTTATGATGTCAGAGAATTGGCCGTTTGCAAGGATGTTGCCTTGGGGACACCCGGATGATTTACTGTCACGTTGCCAGGGCTCTACCTTATTTAGGTAGAGATTAACCAAACTCCCAGTTTTATCAAACAGTTTAATTAAAACAGCACTTACTTGCTGGCTGTTTTTATAGTCCAAAATATAAAACACAAAGATAGCACACAGCTACAGAATAAACAAAAACTGATAGCAAAAACAACTTCGTAGTCAAAAGGGTCCATTCCAGTGGTCAAATGCTGACAGTTCAATAAACAAAGTCCATGGATCAAGTCTATACCAGGGGTCCTCAAACTAAGGCCCGGGGGCCGGATGCGGCCCTCCAAGGTCATTTACCCGGCCCTCGGTCAGGGTCAACCTAAGTCTGAAATGGCTTAAAAACACATAACAACAACAACAATCCTATCTCATCAGCCAAAAGCAGGCCCATATTTCCCATTGAAATACTAATAAGTTTATATTTGTTAACATTGTTCCTCATTTTAATTATTTAATTGTTTTAAAGTATTTTTTACACTACAAATAAGATATGTGCAGCATGCACAGGAATTCATGTTTTATTTTTCAAATTATAATCCAGCCCTCCAACAGTTTGAGGGACTGTGACCTGGCCCTCTGCTTAAAAAGTTTGTGGACCCCTGGTCTATACCGTAGTCAAAAACCAATCAAAAGGTTCAAGGTTCCAGGATTCCAAGAGACAGGTCAAGATACCGAAAAATCCAACAGACCTGGGGGAAAAACCAGCAGCATCGACCACCAAAATACAACAGATACTTTTCACCCAAAGATCAGTCTCAAGGTTAGTTCCTTAAATCCAGTAGCACCCAGCTGCAACAAATCTCCTGCACACCTCCACCCCTAATTGTTTTCACCCATGAACTCCCACTTATAGAGTACCAAACCCTCTAGAACTAATACTCACATTAACCCTTCCATCACTAACCATCAACTGCAGAACATATGACATTTACCATCCTGTGGGAGGCTTCTCTCATGTACCCGCATGAGAAGCTGGAGCTGACAGATGGGAGCTCACCCTCCTCCCCGGATTCAAACTGCCAACCTTTTGGTCAGCAGTCCTGCCAGCACAAGGGTTTAACCCACTGTGCCACTGTGGCTCAAGTGCTGTCAAAACTGCATTAATTCTACAGTGTAGAATTTAATATATTACAGTTCTCCTTATGGACTGACTTCCTTTATTATGGAGCCCATCTGGTGAGGGCAGTATGAAAACATTGGCTGGACTTTTCTGAGTCATAAAGAAATATATATATATATATATATTGGAAGAAGTACAACCAGCCTGTCCCTGACACATACACAGCTTCTTTGAACAATTTAATTTAATGAGCAAAACAGAGGGCAGAGTTTTTCACCCTCTCGAGATTAAAATTTGGTCATTTATCTGGGAACTATATTGCTTTATGTAGTGCCAGAGGGTCATCTCTGGATTAAAAGTTGTAAATATGAAGCAAAACCCATCCAGCGAAGGTATTCATGCCACCACTGCTTGGAATGAGTTGAGATGTCATTGCATTCCAGTTATGGCTTCACCCCATTTCAGGCGTTGCAAAATTGAATTGTATATCACTGATATTGTTGTGGTTCTCCTCAAAGAATCCTGGGAATTTTAGGTTCACGAGGATGCTAAGAATTCTCTATTAGAAAGCTCTGGTACTCCCACACTAGTGCATTAGCCTGAAGAAAGAGAATTAACTGTGAAAGCAGTTTCAGTAATCCCTCTCCAAGGATAATTTCAGTTTTACGTATTATAATCTATTTATTTTTAATTGGGAAACTGGAGAGTGGGTAAAATTAAATTAGTTTGATCAGTACTTTTTTGATGTATAGTAATATAATTCCTATCTGCCACAGTCATGCTGGCCAATGGTTGGAGATGGTGGGAGTTGTAGTCAGGACTGAGTACCAGGTGGCACCCACTCATTTCTGCCCATACAGAGGCTGCATTTTACTTCATCATGGGCAGTGACACACTGGGTGCATCTACAGCAGCCATGGGCAAACTTCAGCCCTCCATGTGTTTTGGACTTCAACTCCCACAAAGCTGTTAGGAATTGTGGGAGTTGAAGTCCAAAACATCTGCAGGGCCAAAGTTGTCCATGTCTCACAGAGGTAAATCTCACAACCTCTGAGGATGCGTGCCACAGATGCAGGCGAAACGTCAGGAGAGAATGCTTCTAGAACATGGCCATTCCTACAAAAATTAGATCGGCCCCCTCTCTGTTAGCATTTCGGAGGAAAGTGAAGACCTGGTTTTTCGAGCAGGCATTTGAATAGGCAGTGTAATGAATATAGGAATCTGGAGCAAATGGATGATGACACTGGATCTTGATTTTAACTATGAAACGATAATGAGATATTATATGATGTTTAATTTATTGTTTATCATGCTATTGTTTTAATTGTTTTTAACTGTTTTATGATGTTTTAAGCATTGAATTTTGCTAGTGTGAACTGCTCTGAGTCGCCTGAGGGTTGAGAAGAGCGGTATACAAATATAATAAATAAATAAAGCCCCCAAAACCTACCATAACCCAGTTTGTCCATGTCTGATCCACACTGTAGAATTAATGCACTTTTGACCCCACTTTAAAGGCTCAATGCTATGAGATCCTGGGTGTTGTAGTTTCACAAAGTCTTTATCCTCCTTTGCTCAAGAGTACTGGTGCCTCCAGAGGTGGCCCTAGGTAATTTTCAATGGTAAGCAAACAGTAATTTTGACCTCACTACCTCTGAGGATGCTTGCCATAGATGCAGGCGAAACGTCAGGAGAAATGCCTCTAGAACATGGCCCTATAGCCCGAAAAAACCCACAAGAACCTAGTGATTCCAGCCATGAAAGCCTTCAACAATACATTAAACAGTATTTTGGCACACACACACACACACACCCCTCCAACCAATCACTGATATATATTTTCTGTTTGTCATGGGAGTTCTGTGTGCCATATTTGGTTCAATTCCATCATTGGTGGAGTTCAGAATGCTCTTTGATTGTAGGTGAACTATACATCCCAGTAACTACAACTCGCATATGTCAAGGTCTATTTTCCCCCAAGAGTGCCTCAAGAGCGCCCCTGGGCAAAATCAACTATACTGCAAATGTTTACTTTGCGAAATGGGTTGAGCCGCCCCTGGGTGCCTCACCAAACTACAACTCCCAGTATTCCATTGAGCAATGGCAGTTAAAGTGGGATGAAATGCATTAAATTACTGTGTAAATCCACCTAATGTCTCTACCATCCATGAGGCAGCTTGCTAGTTTCAAGGCCCCAAAACAGGTTGAGGGGCATGAATACAGGAGAACAGCTGCCCCTACATCTGCTACATGAGGCATTGCCTACTTACTGGGTGGGCACAGCCTTAGTTGTGATCCCAGACATCTAGAAAGCTGAAGGTAAAAGCCTCTCTTCCTAGAGTGTGGAGCAAGGGTCTCTCATCACCTTATGGGCTTCTCTTGGTGGGTACATTTCCTTGGGTGGTTTCAACAGCAGCTTTGGCGCATTCCAGGCCATTCGCTTAGATAATATCCAGATCTCGTTTAGCTGTATTACCTATTGCACAGTTAAGCAAACACAGCAGAGACAGAAGGGAAGAGGGAAAGGAGTTTGCACAGCTCTGAGAGCCAGTCAACAGACACACAGAGTGCATTTGAGCAAATAGCCAGGGGCTTTGCCAGCGTCCATCCTTCATTAACTTCCTTAACGAGCTCAGTGCTGGGCGCAGGGGCCTCGGGCAGGACGCCACGCTGGTCATTACCAGCTGCAAAAGAACTCCCCAAGCACACTTGCCTCGCCTCGCCTCCCATTCCCTAGGATGACCCCATATTTTCTTATTGATCCAAGACCCAGGATCTTTCCTTAATGGTGCAGAGAATATTCTGCCCCATAAGTGATGGATGTAAGTGTATATCTTATCACTCAAAATGACACTACTGGGGTACTAACCTTCCAAAAATATTATTGATTCATAGAAAGGAAGACAATCCTGAGGAGTAAGAGCATCAGCATCAACATCACCATCATCATCCCTATTACAGTTAAGCATGGAAGACAGTCATCCTCGGACTACAAGGGATCACCTAAGTAAGTTAAGCATCTCTTATCTTGAGAAATGTTCTACATTTTGGATTTTTTCATAATTTTGGAATACTTGCATATGCACTATAACATATTGTAGAAATGGGACTCAAGTGTAACCATAAAATTCATTTATGTCTCACATAAACTTTGTATGCATAACATGGCGCTTCTGTGCACAATATTTGTAATAACTATCTCAGCCACCCGTTTGGACAATTTTGGCTTTTGTAGTATTTGGAATTCCAGACTAGGACGCGGAACAATGGCTTCAAACTACAAGAGAGGAGATTCCATCTGAACATGAGGAAGAACTTCCTGACTGTGAGAGCCATTCAGCAGTGGTGGTGGAGGCTCCTTCTTTGGAAGCTTTTAAACAGAGGCTGGATGGCCATCTGTCAGGGGTGATTTGAATGCAATATTCCTGCTTCTTGGCAGGGGGTTGGACTGGATGGCCCATGAGGTCTCTTCCAACTCTTTGATTCTATGATTCTATGTTCAACTTAGACAATTGCTATGTTTAATTATATCCTGGTTTTCTCTTAAAACTGGGACTCAAGGCAACTTACAATTTAAAAAATACAATATGGGCAGACTCCGAGTTACAAACATCTGACTTACAAATGACTCATAGTTAAGAACGAGGGTGAGAAAACAGGAAGCAAGAGAAATTTACCCCTCGGAAGGGAAATTCACTCCTGAAAGAGTTATCATGGGAAAAGGTGTCTCCACCGAGGCTTTAGCACCAATCCTTATTTCCACAAGCCAAATTTTTCAGAATGTAATTATCACAGGGGCAGAAAGTAGGGTGAAATTTTCTGAACAAGGGTGCAGACAGCAAAACAAACACCACAAGAGTGTTAACTCTTCCCTATGTGATCCAAAGCATGCATATATATATATATATATATATATATATATATATATATATATATACGCGCATACATGCTTTGGATCACATAGGGAAGAGTTAACACCCTTGTTAACACATATATATATAACTTCTGGCTGGAATTACACTTAGAAAATTTACCTGTTCTGACTTACAAACAAATTCAACATAAGAACAAACCTACTGGACCGATCGTGTACAACTGCACAAATAAAAACATACTAAAAAGTGAACATTAAAAAGGGTTAAACACTTGATAATATTAAAATGATGTACAACTACACTTTAAAAAGTTAAAATACAATTAAAAAGTTGAAATCTATTAAAACAGTTTGGTCCAAAACATTATAAAACGCTTAGATCCTTGTTTACATGTCTATGGGACAATGAATAGCCCGAACTATCCAGGGAGCTATCCAAGGCACCGAACCTCTCTCCAAAATATGCCCAGCAACTTTGTTAGGCCCTTTAAAGTTTGGACTAAGGAGCTCATCCCATTTGCCAAAAGAATCACCACATATTGTGAATCTGGTGGTGCCCGGCGGGTGGGCCCTAGGCAACGTATCGCCCAGCTTCCCCTCCACTTCATCTCAAGGGGAGAAGAGTTCGCCACCTGCCCCCCCCCCCCCCTTGATCTCTATACAACATGGGAAGCCTCCCGTATAGCTGTGGCAGCATATGTCGGTCTCCCTTCTCTTTTACCATGGATGGAAGCCAGTGTACGCCATCAAATTCAGCCCCATCCAGGCATGTAGCCGGGGGGGGGGGGGGTTGGGGGCTTCAGCCCCCCCCCCAAAATTCTCATGGTGGTTCGCGAAAGGCCTTACTGGTGCATTATTTAAACTGTTATGTTTATTCATATCATGATCTGATCACCATACTCAATATATCCCATATGCATGGGGGTATTGGGGTAATGATACAAAAGGTTTGCTAGGCTAGCCCCTCTTTCACTCAGACTCAGCCCCCCCGAAACTCAGCCCCCCCCCCCCCTGAAAAAAATTCAGCCCCCCCCCCCAAAAAAACCGAAATACTGGCTACAGGCCTGGCCCCATCTGATGAGGTTCTATAAGGTAGAGGAGATTCACTACCCAACTGGTGTGTTAGCTACCAGCTAAGTCAAATAGGATAGATGAAGGTTTGATATTCAGATGTTTAGTCAACCTATTAGATTACATTATCACAATTGGATTATATAGAATGAAAAATTAGAACATGACAAATTACGACTGCATGGACTAATGAACTTTTTAACTAAATCCACTAGCTCATCAAAATGTTTTCAATTTACAAAGCAACTGTCAATATTGACTCAGGGTCTCTTAGGACAGGAGTGACAAACCTGCAGCCTTCCAGCTGTTGATAGACAACAGCTCCCAATCTCTCATAAGGGCATGCTGGTTGAGGGTATGGAGTCCAACAGCATATGGAGAATATTGCATCCTGGAATCCATGGTGCAATCAAGATTTCAGAATGGGAACTTTGCAAATCTGAGCACTGCTATTCTTTTGTTTTTTACATTTTAATCCTGAACTCCTTGAAGGTGCTCAAGCAAATACACTTATCTTTGACACAGCTTTGTAAGCTAATTTAGATAAAGAGATGCTGACTGATTTTGACTCGGTATAATTTATAGTTCAACCGAGATAATATTTTCATTTCATTTGATTTTATTTAGAGCCCACTTTTTTCTTGGACAAGATTCAAAGTACTTTACAATAAAGACTGAAACTTAGCCCTTGATTCCTAGTTTAATACAAAATGCATAATGCTGTACTTCATAATTCACTTTTGTTACAGATGCCATGTCAATATATCAACCAGCTACTCAAAATGTTTAAACTGTGGGAGCCAAAAATCAAATTTGAGACATTTGGCAAACAAAGCATGAGATCTATCCTGTGGTGAGCTTTCTTCAATTTTTCATGTGGGATTGGCACTCGGATTCTCTCCACAGAGCACAGCTGACATCTTTGGCCAGCTCAGAGTCCATTTCTGACTTTGTGTATCCATCATAGGCCATTGTCCCTGATACTTCCAAAATTCAGAAGCAACACAACAGCCTTTTACATTTCTGGTTGCAGATGAAAATAGTATTCTGTGGGTAAAACAAGGTATGTTGTCTGTCCCAAAAGTATTGAGAACATTTGTGTGTGTGTGTGTGTGTGTGTGTGTGTTTGTTGTGCAGAAGGGCCAGGAAAGGAAAGTGGGGGTTAAAGCAAGTGGAGAGGGAACCCAAGCATAAAATTTAGCCTTCCTTGCAGCCTCATCACATGAGGCAAATTAAGCATACTATGACGCTTTTGGGACACTTCTTTCTTGGTGGATGCTGGGCACCATCAAACAGTTCACGGGAAGTTCCAGCAAAGCCCCGTGGAGGAAGTGTCCTGAAAGTGTGGGATGGGGAAGCATCAGCTGCGGGTGAGTTGGGGCTCCAGGATTGTCCTGCTACCTCACTAATTCACCAGGGGTGATGGCAAATCCATGTGGTGAGATCCTCAGTTGAGTCCATACCTTTGTAGCAGTCGGCACATTAGCAAAGTGCATAGTAGGCAAAAATGAAGTCTGGATCAGTGTTATCTGATCAAGTTCTGATTGAAACTCAGAACATCTGGTTCTGAAACATTGTAGATGTTGAGGACAGCTTATGGGGATGCTGTTTGGTCTTCAGCCCAAGTGTTCAGGTGACACAAGGTGCTCAAAGGTCGAAGCAAGAGTGTTTAGGATGAACAGCATGCAAGGCATCCTTCAACTTTAAGAACTGAGAACAATATGTCTTATGTGAAGGCTGTTCTTCATAAGGACCGACATTTAAATGTGTGGTTAACTGCAGAGGAGGTAGGACTATCAAAAATTGATATCTATCAAATCATTACAGAAGCTCTGCATATGAAAAAAAATGTGTAAAACGGGTTTCAAAGAATTTGTCAGATGAACAAAAGGTCTACAGTGAATTGCTTTTTTGGGAACTCTTGGATCACATGACAAGTGAGCTTTGCAGTGGTGATAACTGGAGATGAAACCTGGGTTTATAAGTATGATCCCACAACCAAAAGAGAAAATTCTGAATGGCACACTTGACCAAAGAAAGTATGAATGAGTAAATCAAGAGTGAAATCCATGCTCATTTTTTAAATTCAAAGGTGGTTTACAAGAAGTTTGTACCATCTATAAAGACTGTGAATCAAAAATTTTACCTACAGGGACTTGAGTGTTTGAGAACGAGAGTTGTGCATGTCTGCTGTGAAATGGTAAACACATGGTTCCTTCATCGCAACAATGGGCCAAGTCACACATCAATCACTGTGGGGGAATTTTGGGTTCAAAATAATATCACAATGCTTTCACATCTACTATATAGCCCTGACTTGGCTCCATGTGATTTCCTTCCCTAAGCTCAAAACCCACCTCAAAGGACATCATTTCGGGACAGTTAAAAACCACCAGGCATTTGCAAAAAAAAAATTTTTTAAATCTTTGAACATCTCAAGTGAATACTTTCTCCATTGTTAGGTAGAGTGTCACCAATGTGGTATTCAATCATAAGGAATCTATATTGAGGGGTAGACGGTAATTGCATGCACGTTCAATTAAAAATCATTCTTATTACTTTTGGAAAAAACAACATATGTGTCAGAAACCATCAGTTTCATGTAGGCCAGAAGTTTTGTCATGTTCAGCATTTCCAGATGGGGGGCTGCAAGTTATTTAAAATGTGAATTACAGGACAAGTAAACTATGAAGAACAGAAGAAGGATGATGTAGGGAGTCTGTATGGAAGACTATCAAAGACAACAAAAATGGTTGGAAGCAGAGGGATATGCTTTTCCAAACCCAGTGGTATGAAGATTAAGTTTGCCAGATCAGGATTTTCCTAGAGCTTGTGATTTTAAGACCAGAGTCTGAGATTGAGGGATTACCCAAGAAAGAGCTCCTTGTAATGTCAGTGTATGGCACATGTGGCTTCAGGCACAGTTCTACAAAATATGCTGTTCCTGAAAAATTAATAATCTCCAAGTCTGAAAATTAGGAAATACACATTGCAGTGCATACATAGAGCTTTCAGGCCATGGCTCTTACATTGAGATTCCTCCCTCTTTTCCCAAGGGCCAGGGAAGAGGGACCAGGCTCTGAGAATCAAGACCAGAACCAGATCTAGCAAATTCCCCCTCTTAAATGGATTTTGAAACAAATAGGGAAGCCTGACAACCAGTATGTCGATGTCCCATTCCATAGGACAGGGGTCCTCAAACTAAGGCCCGGGGGCCGGATGCGGCCCTCCAAGGTCATTTACCTGGCCCTCGCTCAGGGTCAACCTAAGTCTGAAACTACTTGAAAGCACACAACACGACAACAGCAATCCTATCTCATCAGCTAAAAGCAGGCCCACACTTCCCATTGAAGTAAGTTTATATTTGTTAAAATTCTTCTTTATTTTAATTATTGTATTGTTTTTAAGTGGTTTTGCACTACAAATAAGATATGTGCAGTGTGCATAGGAATTCAATGGGTTTTTTTTTTCAAATTATAATCCGGCCCTCCAATAGTTTGAGGGACTGTGACCTGGCCCTCTGTTTAAAAAGTTTGAGGACCCCTGCCATAGGAGAACCATTTGGCCCCAGAGATTTTCTAGTTCTCCTAGATTCAGTAACTATTTGGATCACTTTTATCGGTAGGAAGCTAGCAGAGATTCTTTGCATTGCATATCCAGTTGTAGAAAGGTTAAATCTGGAATTAAACATCTTTATATCTGTAGAATTCTTGTCTTGTGCAGACAGTGTTGACTTTTTAAAATTGAAATTCCCAATTAGTTTATTTCAATGTAGTACAACAAAGGTTATTCACTAAACCTTTAATCACTGGGATATAATTACAGTTTTGTTGCTGCTTTAATCTGTGTGACAAAGCAGATCCTGGTTGCTCCTCATCTTCCCAGTACCTTTGATGCAAACATGTCAGCCTTAATGGGGATCATGTGCATTGTTTCACAACTGCTGTACTGGTGGGCATTGGAAACTCAATATAGAGTCATAGCTGTGGGACCAAGGAGACTCACAATGTAGTCGGGGTTTTTAAGTTTGTCATTTCTTAAGTTACAATGAGTCAATGTAAGGATCAAGCCCAAGCATACTGTGTCTTTTAAGAATCAAGCCAACTGGTTTTACTGACATGCTAATGTTATTGTTAAATGAATTTATTGGTTGATTTGTACAATGTTTTAAAATGTTTTACTGTTTTTACTGTTATTCTTATGACGCATATGTTGTAAGCATATGCTGTTTATGCTATTTTAATTTGTAATTTGCTGTTGTATTTGCTTTTAATCTGCATGTTGCTTGGGCTTGGCCCCATGTAAGCCGCCCCGAGTCCCCTTGGGAAGATGGCGGCGGGGTAGAAAAATTCTTCTTCTTCTTCTTCTTCTTCTTCTTCTTCTTCTTCTTCTTCTTCTTCTTCTTCTTCTTCTTCTTCTTCTTCTTCTATGAAATAAATAAATAAATAAATAAATAATAACTTGGGAGTTGCTGGCAGAAAGGTCTGAAGAAGAGTTGCTGTATTGTAAATCGTCCTTTTTCTGCTACAAAGACAATTGGTGTATGTCTACTCCTTAAACCCAAGAGGGAGAGCTTCTGCTGAGAAGGAGTTGTTTCCTGTTGCCATATATAGAACCTTTTAAATTACACTGCGATGGATACTACCACACAATATGCAGCTTTGATATGCAGACTGAGCATCTCTATCCTGGAATTCTAGAATCTGAATGACTCCAAGATCTGAAATTGCCCACATCAGTAACTGAGGGAGTGACTACTTTGCTTTCTGGTGGTTTAATATACAATTTCTTTCATGAAAAATATTCAATTTGTTTCGTGCACAAAATTATTTAAAATATTGTGTGGTGCATGCTCTTGTTACATCCCGAATAGACTACTGCAACACACTCTACTCGAGATTGCCTTTGAAGACTGCCCAGAAACTCCAACTAGTCCAACGGTAGACAGCCAGGTTGCTCACCGAAGTGGCATACAGAGAGCATACAACCCTTCTGCAAACACCAGCTCCATTGGCTGCTGATCTGCTACCAAGCACAATTCAAAGTGCTGGTCTTAACCTTTAAAGAACAGTTCCAGCCCAGATTACCTTTCCGAATGTATCTCCTGTTGCAAACCATCACGAAGTTTAAGATCAGCAAGAGTGGCCCTGCTCTTGATCCCACTACCATCGCAAACACAACTGGTGGGGATGAGAAACAGGGCCTTCTCAGTGGCGGCCCCTCGCCTGTGGAACTCTCTCCCCAGTGACATCAGATTGGCTACCTCCCACCTTTTCTTTAGAAAGAGACTCAAAACCTGGTTTGAATGATAAATGCAACAATTGAGACTCAAGTGACATGAATGACAGTGACTTTGATTTTTAAACCTGCCTGATTTTAAACAAATGTCTTCATTATTGTAATGTTTTAATGAATTGTTTTAAAATGTATTTTTATCAGTATCAGTGGATAGCACTGAATAGTGCCTGTTGTGAAGCCACCTTGAGTCTCCCCCTCCCCTTGGGAATGAGAAGGATGGGGTACAAATGTACGAAATAAAATAAACAAATAAAATTGCCTTCAGGTGATGTGCATAAGATGAAACATACATGAAGTTTGTATTTAGACTTGTCTCTCATCTCCATGATATCGCATTCTATACACATATGGAAATATAGGGTATTTCAAAGTCTGAAAAAAATCCCAAATCCAAGACACTTCTGGTTCCAAGCATTTCGAATAAGGATACGCAATCTGTATTAGATGCATATTAGAAAAAGCAGGGCCCTTTGGAGAAATGCTGTTTGAGCAGCACTCTTTCTTTCAGCAACAGAAACATGTCCGCTGGCCCTGAGTTAACAGAGAGAGAAGCTGAGCCCGCCCATTTCATCCAGTATCTCGGATCTCGCACAAAAGCTTATTAACGGAGGGCCGGGGGTGTGCAAACTGGTATGTTTGGGTGTGGGTCTCACTGGCGTAGGAAGCAGCGCGTGCTTGGACTGCAGGGTTCGGAATTAGTTGAGCGATGTATTTTTGTAACCACATGTTTTCTTCTAGACACACCGGAATCGCATTTCTTCCCTGAGTCTAATAAAGTCATCGCAAGAAGCGACAAGGAAAAAAAAAGGCAAGAAACCATAAAACCCACAAACACGGTCACAAAGGCATGAAACAGCTTGAAAATCCGAGTGCTGAGCGTGATGAGCCCCATCCCTGGCGGAGGCTGCATCGTTCCTGCTTTCCTTGGGCCTTGTAATGGAAATTAAATTTGGACACAAGTGCTTGGGCATATTTATTATCCTGCTGCTATTGATCTGTCAAGGAGAACAGAAAACTGCTATTTCAGCTGATATAAGGCAGGGAAGCACTGTGATTAGACTAATAGGCCTTTCATGGATTGAGATTTAAGTGCCGGGGTGGTGAAATTTGTAAAACCCCCTGGAGCTGCTCCATCTCTCCCACCCCAATCCTGTTAGCATAATATGCTCACAAACCTATTGCAGGAACATCGCCAGATTTCACACTCGTTTCTCCCCCTAGGAAAGCAGGGAAGAACAGGAAGCAGAGCAGGTTAGGGACATGCGGGGAACAAGGAGGGAATGTGGGAATGACTCCTGGATCAATTAATCATTTTATTAGTTCTATGCTAAATATAGCCATATACTAATGCATTGGTCTAATTGATAAAAATAAGCTTTGGGCTGTAAAGTGAGAGGGAGCAACATCCATAGAAATAAAGCAAAAAGAGAACATGTCTGTGTTTCAGGATATAGGGAAGCTGATAGTGTGAGGAAATTTGAAAGCAGGGGCAATGAGCCCAGATAAGGAATATTTGGGAAACCAGCACTAATTTGACGTTCAAAAGAGAAAAGTGAAATTCTGCTCTTCCATGAATTCCAGTAAACGAGCCTGAAATTTAATTAATGCTCTTAAGTGTTCTGTTTTAAGTACGTCCCAAAGAACCCCTGTTGTTGTTGTTCATTCATTCAGTCATTTCCGACTCTTCATGACCTCATGGACCAGCCCACGACAGAGCTCCCTGTTGGCCATCACCACCCCCAGCTCCTTCAAGGTCAATCCAGTCACTTCAAGGATGTCATCCATCCATCTTGCCCTTGTTCGGCCCCTCTTCCTTTTTCCTTCCATTTTCCCCAGCATCATTGTCTTCTCTAAGCTTTCCTTTCTTCTCATGATGTGGCCAAAGTACTTCATCTTTGCCTCTACTATCCTAGAACCTATCCTAGTATACTAGAACCCCTAAACCTTACTAAATGACATTAAAGGTAATATGTGTGTTTTGTAATCATAGTTTAATCACACTGTAATAATACGCTTAAAGGATCAAAGCAGTCCTTTAAGACTTAAGATTTCATGATTTTTTCAAAATATAACAGATTTTGCTAAACATAATTACCTGGACTGCAGCAAAAATAACCCTTGGAAATGAATGGGTTTTATGTTAAGCATGTGGGGTAATGGTTTGAAGAGGAGCTGTGACATCCCAGTTCAAGTCCCTACTTGCCATGAAGCTTAGTGGGTGACTGTGGAGAGGTTGCTTTCTCTCAGCCTTATAGGGTTGTTGTGGGGACAACATGAAGAGCAGGCCATGTGGTCTTCCCTGGGCCCACTGAAAGAGAAACATAGTATAACTAATAAATAACTAAGGACCTCATCACATTGAGGTCCTATTCTGTGGAGCAGCGGGGGATTCACTACATAGCATGGCGAATCCATGGGGAAGTGGGGGAAAACTATTGTCCTGTACCCTGCATTGTCTGCTGCATCCCTTACTCCATCCTACAAGGGAAGCATCACCGCCCAGTTTCCCCCCGTTATTGTCTACAGAACATGGGAAGCCTCTTGTGTTCCTAGGGAAGTGTCCTACCACACTTTCAGGATGCTTCCTCCATGGAGCCCCACTGGAAGTTGCCTGACATTGTGTGATGGGATCTGGTGGGATCCAAGGAGGAAGCATCCTGGCACCGTACTAGGACCCTGATTTTTCCACATGTGATGAAGTGGTATGTCCTGTGGCTGCAAATGTAAACCACTACCGGTTGAAGAGGACCAAGGTGGTATAGTGGTTTGAATATTTAGTCAAGGATTCCAAGAGAGCAGAGTACAAATTCCTTCTTTGCCATGGAAATCCACTGGGTGACCCTGGACAAGGCAAACCCTCTCAGCATAAGAGGAAAACAATTGCAAATTATCCCTGAATAAATCTTGCTATGAAAACTCCTGTGTTGATGTGCTTCCAAATCACCAGTTGACTTCTGGTGCCCCATGAATTTAATAGAGTTGTCCACAACAAGTTCGAAACAACTTGCAAGCATTTATTTATTTATTTTATTTACAGTATTTATGTACTGCTTTTCTCACCCCTGGGGGGACTCAAAGCGGTTTACACATAGCTGGCAAAATTCAATGCCTTACATTACGCACCGAAACGATGCCAATACATAACAGTTACAATAATAAAACCACAATTAAGCATAAATCATAATTAAACAGTACATCAGCAAGCATTAAAACAATACAACAGTCTCGTCAGTCATATTGCCGTTCCAGTCAATGCCCCTCTAAAACTTTACATACATCTACTGTCCGAAGGTCTGGTCCCAAAACCATGATTTTAATTTCTTTCTAAAAGCCAGGAGGGAGGGAGCAGGTCTTCCCTCATTTGGGAGTGTGTTCCATAGGCGAGGGGCCACCGCCGAGAAGGCCCTGTCTCTCGTCCCTGCCAGACTCATTTGCGCTGTTGACGGGAGTGAGAGCAGGGCCTCCCCAGATGATCTTAGATTATGAGATGGGACATAGGAGTGGATGCGTAACAAGTAAGCTGGGCCCGAACCATATAGAGCTTTATAGGTCAAAACCAGCACTTTGAATTGGGCTCAGAGATGGACCGGCAGCCAGTGGAGCTGGCATAACAGGGGGTGGTATGCTTCCTGTATGTCTCCCCGGTTAGTAATCTGGCTGCCGCCCGTTGGACTAGCAATAACCCCCACAAAATTGATAGCTAGTGAGCTTTCCCATGCTAGGGGACCAAACTCAGGCTAGGGAGAATCCAGTTTCTTATTCTTATTTTTGTCCCTTAGCGATTAGATTTAGTGGAAGCTGTTTTGTGGAGTTTGTGAAGAGTTATATCCTCATCTCCCCTTTCTTCTCAGTTATTTTCACTCCTACATCTAAAAGGTATTCACATGAAGGGCAAGAAGGGAAGCTCTAAACCTGCTTTGTAATGGGTGAGCCAAGCATCTTGCCTTGGGGTCGAGAATTGACATGGCTTCCAGTCACCAAGCACTGTTAGGAAATCTCTGCTGCTTTCCAAACCCGAGAAGAAGCTGGCTGCACATGCCTCATGGACATTTTATTTTATTTTTGGAAACCTAGTTTATATTTCTCTCCTCCCTTTTTTATTACAGAAACACATTTTCTATGGCTTGAGAGAGACAGCTGGGCCACACCGCTTGCCCTTCCAAGGTCTGAGCAGTTTTGAATTGCTAGCTGGCAAAGGTCGTTCGGTGTTGTTGCTGAATGGCACATCCTTAGTGTCAAAGTTTCTTCTTGGTCCAGACTCTTTTGTTAGATGTGACAGTAGCTGTCAAATAGGAAGTACATTGTCACATTTTGGAAAGGGACATAAAAACCATGGCTATGTTAGTCATTTACAGCTGGCTGTGTGTGTGCATCTCCTTCGCTCATCCAGGAAATCATTTATTTTTACCCCTCAAATTCTAAAATGGGATTGCGTTCTCTTTTCAGACTTCACTACCAGTGTGGAAACTCTTGCCAGTGTGATACTTTTGGACTGCAACTCTATTTAGCCCTCACAATTGGCTCTACTAGCTAGGAGATGATGCAATTTGTATGTCAAAAATCAACTTGAACAGGACTACTTAAACTTTTTCCACTCACTACCCCCTTCTGCTCAAGAAATTTTTATGTGACCTCCCAGGTATATCGGTATATAAAATAGGTATAAAAATCAAACATTTGCTTATAATAAATCAATAATCAATAATAATAAATACAAGCACAGCTGAAGCACCTTCTGTAGCATCCACTGTAAGCAGATTCATATAAATTTCTAAAACAGCCACTAGGTGGCATTTGGGGGAAAATTGGACCCAATATTGAATTAAGGCAGGGGTTCTCAAACTGTGCTCAGCTGAGTCCTTGGGGCTCCATGGGTGATACTGAGGGGACCTGCAGGGCAATGCTGCTTCTCACTTCCTTCTCTTACCTCCTCCTCAGAAAAGCACAGAAATTAAAGTTTGAGCTGCCAGAAACAGCAACCACAGCAGAAGCAGCCTCCCAGGGTACAGGCCCTTCCTCCCCCGCCTCCCTCACTGCCCAGATGCTTTTTCTCACCGCCCAGACCCCCCCCCCCCAATTTCTTTGCTTCCAAAATTTCACTCCTACCACTCAGGGAGTGCTTTGATTGTGTTTTTCCTGCATGGCAGAAGGGGGTTGAACTGGATGGCCTCAGGAGTTTCTGTTATTATTATTATTATTATTATTATTATTATTATTATTATTATTATTAAAGATTGGGTGGCCATCTGTTGGAATTTGTGTTTTTCCCACATGGCAGAAGGGGGTTGCTTCTGGTTCAAAAGTGGCAGGTAAAAACCTGGAACCTCAATCAGTGGCTGATACAGGATGAGAAACACTCCCCTGGGCACACGGAAGACTGGGCAACTTGGAAGGCGCTGAACAGACTGCGACCTGACATCACGAGATGCAGAGCCAATCTTAAGAAATGGGGCCATAAAGTGGAATCCACACATGCGAGTGTGGAGAAGAGCAAACCACTGACCACCTGCTGCAATGCACCCTGAGCCCTGCCACATGCACAATGGAGGACCTTCTTGCAGCAACACCAGAGGCACTCCAAGGGGCCAGATACTGGTCAAAGGACATTTAATCAACTACCAAGTTTGCAAAATTTGTGGTTTTTTTATCTGTTTGCTTGTTTTGTTCTGTTAGAAATGTAATACAATGGTCTGGTTGCTGATGACACGATAAATAAAGAGAAGGGGGTTGGACTTGATAACCTCTTGGGTTTATTATTATTATTATTATTATTATTATTATTATTATTATTATCATTATTAAAAGGCAAGGTGGCCTTTAGCCCTAAACAGTTCTGGCCCTACTTACCTCTCCGAGCGCATCTCCTCCTATGAACCGACCAGGACATTAAGATCATCTGGGGAGGCCCTGCTCTTGGTCCTGCCTGCATCACAGGTACGCTTGGCAGGGACGAGAGACAGGGCCTTCGCTGTGGTGGCCTCTCGGCTGTGGAACACCCTGCCTGTAGATATCAGATTGGCCCCCTCCCTGCTGGTGTTTCGGAGGAAAGTGAAGACCTGGCTATTCGAACAAGCATTTGATTAAACAGTGTAATTGAACATAGGAATACGGAATAATGGATGACGAGACTGGATTCTGATTTTACTGTTGAGGCATTATTGATTGTTATACTGAAGTTAGTGATGTATGTTATAATTGTTTTAATTGCCTGATACTGTTTTGTAATGCTGTATATTGATGCTGTTCACCGCTTTGAGTCGCCTGAGGGCTGAGAAACGCGGTATAGAAATAAAGTAAATAAATAAATAATAAATCTGTTGGGGGTGCTTTGATTGTGCATTTCCTGCATGGCAGGACTGGATGGCAGGACTGGATGGCCCCATGGGTCTTTCACCGAAATACTGTTATGTTGGTTAAAATTGTTCATCATTTTAAATATTGTATTGTTTTTTCTTTCCTTTTTTTGGAACTATGTGAATTAGTTTACACACTCTCCATCCATCTGCCACTGTCCCGGCTCATGCCTGATATATATAGTATAGTACAATATATAAACATTTCTTGGGCTCCGCGAGAAACTTTTGCTCTGGAGCTGAAAAAGTTTAAGAACCCCTGAACTAAGGAGTCTGCATTCAGGGTCAGGGTCCACAGTTTAAGAAGTAGTGGTCTAGAGCACCAAACCTAAGGCTCTTTTGCACACTGTACAATTATAGTACTATGATTTCACTAACTGCCCTGATTCTATCCTATGGAATCTAGGGAATTATAGTTTAGTGAGATTCTAGAGAAGATCTCTGGTTGGGAGATATTAATCTCTTTGCCAAAACTGCAAATCGCAGGATCCCATAAGCACAAAACCATGGCAGTTAAAGTAGAATCATAGTGCTATAATTATGTCGTGTGAAAGGGTTCCTGGTAGAGGTGTGCAATTTGGCCAAAAAGCATGCTGTTTTGGGCTCCATTTTCAGCCACTCTCTCATTCTTTTTCCCGGGAAGTTACTCAAATCGGGAGGGGTGTTGCCATTTTCATTTGGCCTATTGGCTACAATGGGAAACTTTAAAGGCTCAATCCTCAGCTATTTTAAGGCCTATCTGCATGAAACCTGCCTCAGTTTTAGACCTCATTTGCAACTACAGGCCTGTCTCAAAACAATTCACCAATCTACTGTTTTTTTAAAGAATTGATTTAAGTTTTAACCATAACATTTTTAAAAATAAGACAAACCACAAGAGAGGCTCTGAGAATTGTAGTTGCCAGTTGTGTCCATTCTCAGTCAATCAGAGCATGGACATAACCAGGATTTTATTGGCTGAGAAACAGAGGGAGAGAAAAAATCAACTCCCAAGAGATTTTTCAGAGATTTTTCAATGCCCACCCTATGCAAGTGTAGGGCCCTCTCTGGAAACTTTCCATAAAGAAATGGATGAATGCAGTTGCTGCCAGGGAGGGAGAAAAAGACACTGCAGGTAATCCTGATATCGAGCCACTTTTAGGAGGATCTCCCCAGCCGAGGAGATCCCGAGTACCGCACCAAAGAGGGTCCCTGAACCTTGGTGAGGGCAGCGAAGCCAATTCCAGCAGCAGAAAATATTAAAAATAATAAATCCTCGCCAAAGCGGAAGAAGATGGCGACCGAGGCATTTTTATTAGCGATTCAGCTGAGATCGGATGCATTGTAGGATTAGTTCCACCACAAGCATACCAATACAGAATTTACAGGCATTTTTATAGGCAAAATACAGGAAAACATTTCAAAACTCCCTCCCTCTTCGGCTCCTTAGCAAATCAGGGAGAGGGAGGCAGRACGGAAGAGGGRCAWTGTGTMCAGAGAGGATGATGACATTSYAYYGTCCTGTGCCCRGGGGAWYAGCCAGCCAAGGAAACTAGTTTTTTTTTGTTCTTGTGATGGATCAGTGATTAGGGATAATCATTTGATTCAGGTTKYCCCCTTCCAAGRTCAGATAAGGTAAAAGGTGAGGCTGAGAAGGATGTTTGTTGTGAAGGAAAACTTGGCAGAGGAAATCACAGTCTGATGACCCCCTCCTAAAGTCAAATAATAACTCCAGGTCCCATTGTTCAGATGTGAGTTCCACGTAAATAGGTGTTTTTGTGATTCCTGATTGCCTTTTCAGCTCAGCAGGCTGCTCCCTGATTAGCATCCCAAAGGGCAAAAGAGTTCATGGCTGGGTCAGACTTGTGAAGGAAATACATAGAAGAAAAGTATATAGATCAATCACCCCTTCTCCATCCCACCCACCAGAGAAATTTAATAAAGAAATTATTTTCAAGCAATGTGAGTCTATGAGCAGGAAAGATGTCCTTGTGAGTTCAAAACGTTAGGCAGAGCTGCCACGCTGGGATCAAAGCTGGTCCCTGGGAAACTACAACTCTCATGGAGGGCAGAAGTCCCAAGATCCAGCCGTTTCCCAAAAGCCTCGTAGGGTCCTTGTTGTTGTCAGTGCTTTGGCAATGTGACCAAGACTTGACTCTTGTTGTGTAGTCTGGTGCCCTTGCCCTTTGCAGAACTATACGTCACTATCCCTTATTTTTTTTGGGGGGGGAGGGTGCTCGACATCAATCCCATCAGCAGATCCCTACCTCAGGTATATTGCAGATTTAACTCTACCCTCTCCAGTAGCTGATAAAATCTGGCTCCTTTAATCCGTTTTGCTGAGTTTTTCGGTTCCTTCACACCCGTTCTGTTTTTGGAGATTATATGAAATGGACCACCAAATATTACAAATCATTTTCGTTCAAATTGATTCAGGCCCAACCCTAGTTCCTGGTCTACATTCATTGTGTGATAGTGGAGACAGCTTGGGACCGGACTGGTTCCAATCCCACTCAGAACATGCAACTTTGGATCAGCCACTTTTCTTCTCGAGTCTGCCTCACAGAGCTCTTGTTATGATAGACTTATGAGGAGAAACTTTGAAATTATATTTAGTTCTGCTGTAGTATCAACCTGACTGCACATCCTCAAAAAAGATGTGTCCCCCCAATTCCTTTCTTCATAATCTAAAGTACACTGTGCTGTTCCCCAAAGCATCCCTTCTCCGCCAGAAGCCCCATCTCAGAAAGCAGAATACCAATAGATATAGCAAGCCCTCACTTCTCCCCAAGGGGCATTTAATCTGAGAGGAGAGACATTTTTTGGGTAAATATCATGAATATGCAGATTACATTTATGCTGATTTATCTGGAAATCAGCTCCTAAGCTTGCGGATATTCTCTCTCTCTCCTTCCCTAATGTAGAAAGAAGAAGGTTTTGCTATTTCTTCTCTGTTGGGTTAGGTGCATGCCTCTTTTCCCCAGATAACCCATTGCGGGAACCTCAGCATTCAATTTCCATACAGAAGAACTTGTTGGGGTTTATTTCAACAAGAAATCAAAATGGGGAGCTAGAAGAACTCATGAGCTGTGTGTGTTCTAAAACCATCCAAAGTGATGTGACAATAAAAGCTATTTGAGTGGGTAATAGTGTAAATTAAAAAAATGCATATGCAGAACAGTAACTCAGAGTTAGGATTTTTCTACTTGCAAAGGTGAAAACAATCAAATGACAGCAGAGTGGAAGAGTGTAGTTATTTCATACTGACATTTTAAAACCCAGTTTCTCACTATCTGGCAGAAAATACAAAAAGGGAATGAATTATGAAACAATCATACCGTTTGTAAATATAAACTACACATCCCTTCAATCATTTTTTAATTTTGTTTTTAATGAAAGATCTCAAAGGTGCTACATCTTTGCAACCCATTTACTAACACACAGCAAGCAATGAGAGCTTCAGACATTATGGAATAGAGCTTAGGATCCCAGATCCCAGGGTTTAGACCCTCTTCTCCAGTTCTCAGGAAGAATCACAGGACAAGAGAGCTATATTTAAAAGTTTGTGCTAATATATTTTCTTATTTGTTGGGCTTGGGCTTCTTCCAGCTTTGGCAAATGGGTGGGGAGGATACTGAAGGTTATGGTTGATGTTTGTGTGATACTCATTTTTTATAGTAGTCCAGATGTTTTTCTTGTCCCAGGCAAATTTCTGGCAATTCCTGCCATCAGTTGAGACTGTGGTATTTTTATTGTTCCTTGAATGCTTTTTTTGTGTGTGTGTCAGGAGCAACTTGAGAAACTGCAAGTTGCTTCTGGTGTGAGAGAATTGGCCGTCTGCAAGGATGTTGCCCAGAGGACGCCTGGATGTTTTGATGTTTAATCATCCTCGTGAGAGGCTTTTGTCATGTCCCTGCATGGGGAGCTGGAGCTGATAGACGGAGCTCATCCGCGCTCTCCCTGGATTCAAACCTGCAACCTGTTGGTCTTCAGTCCTGCTGGCACAGGGTTTAACCCATTGCTTCACCAGGGGCTCCTTCCTTGAATGCTTAAATGCCAAGATATATTGGAACAAAAGAGTCCTTTGGAGAATGTGTGCAGTAATATGTATTTCATGAATTTTGAGGCATGTGGTAGTTGGGTTGAGAGGTTTGCATACTGGTTGAACTCCAATGATGAGCAAAGTAAAGGTAAGGCTTTCACTCTCTCTAATCTCTTTCTCTCTTTCTTTCTCCTCCTCAATTTTCTTTTTTAAAGAAACAGTTATGGCACCATAATACACCTATCCATGATTGGAATGGCAGTTTTGAAAGATAACACTCCAAATCTTGGGTGGGAGGATTAAAAATGACAATTTCAGAGGAGAGAACATTTGCACTTCAAACTATAGCACCAAAAGGCAACTTCTGCAAGCCATATGTCTGATTTAAGAAAAACCAGCCATGATGCAGATCCAAGAAGTTGCTACAACCCATGACAAATAGCTTCCAAAATGGTAAAGAATGAGTGTACAAGTAGCTGACATTAACCAGCAAAACCCAAGGAGCTGTACTCATCTGGAAGAGTCCTTTATGCTTTTTATTTTAATTGCACCTGCTATACAACTGCTTCATATAGTTGATACTTGATGCCATCACTAGGCATTGTTGTTTGGAATATCACTCCTGTGACATCATTAGGTTCCACTTTCTGTGACACAACAGGGATCGGGCTTAGCAAAGGGCCAGGCTTAGCACAATGGGTTAAGCCACTAAGCTACAGAAAATCCTGCCGATCAAAAGGTTGGCAGTTCAAGCTCAGATTGAGGTGAGTACCTGGCATCAATCCCAGCTCCCTGCCCACCTAGCAGATCAAAAAGAGAAATGTGAGTAGACAGATACCGCTTTAAGCAGGGAGATAATGAAAGGCACCCATAAGGACATGCTGGCGATTCATAGAATCATAGAATCATAGAGTTGGAAGAGACCTCATGGGCCATCCAGTCCAATCCCCTGCCAAGAAGCAGGAATGTTGCATTCAAATCACCCCTGACAGATGGCCATCCAGCCTCTGTTTAAAAGCTTCCAAAAAAGGAGCCTCCACCACACTCCGGGGCAGAGAGTTCCACTGCTGAACGGCTCTCACAGTCAGGAAGTTCTTCCTCATGTTGAGATGGAATCTCCTCTCTTGTAGTTTGAAGCCATTGTTTTGTGTCCTAGTCTCCAGGGAAGCAGAAAACAAGCTTGCTCCCTCCTCCCTGTGGCTTCCTCTCACATATTTATACATGACTATCATATCTCCTCTCAGCCTCCTGATTCAATCAGGAGGATGTCTAAAGACGTCAAAGGTCTTGGCATGGAAGATGGAGCATCAGCACCCCCCATGGCTGGAGTCAAGCTCAACCTCCAGATGCCAGAAATGGAAAAGATGGGGAAAGCCTTTACCTTTGTTTATGTCTGTCCTTGTTAATTGTGTAAAGGCATTGAATGTTTGCTGTAAATGTGTTCTGTAATCCGCCCTGAGTCCCCTCAGGCAGATAGAGCAGAATATAGATAAAGTATGTTCTTGTTCTTGTTCTTCTTGTTCTTCTTGTTCTTCTTGTTCTTCTTCTTCTTCTTCTTCTTCTTCTTCTTCTTCTTCTTACTAGTACCCACCACACGTTGCTGTGGCCAACCTTCCCCATCTCTTTCTCTCTCCCTCTCCTTCCTTCCTTCCCTTTTTTCCTTTCGTTCTCTCCTCCCTTCTTTCTCTTCCTCTTCCCTTCCTTCCCCTCCTTTTCCTTCCCTTCCCCTTTTCCCTCTTTCTTCCTTCTCTACCTACTGCAACTCCCAGCAGTCCTCCTGATCAATCAATCTATCTACCTACTTATCTATCTCTATCTAATCTATCTATCTTATCTATCTTATCTATTTGGAGGATTGCTGGGAGTTGCAGTCCAGGAATAGGAAATTGGAAATATGCAGGAATTGGGGTGCTCTTAAAGAAATCCAAGGAGAAGAAAGCTTGCTCTTTGGAAGCAGTGCATTTGCATCATCCTCCTCTCCTAAAGGGTCTGGTCTAAGGGGTGCTGGGAGCTGTAGTCTGGAAGAAAGTGTGGATATGCTATTGTATGTTTTTTTGTTGGGGGGGTCGTTTTGCGCATGCGCTGTAGCGTCTTGTTGCTTTTTTTGGCTTTTGAAGTCCCTTCTGCTGTGTTTTTCAGTGTTTTTATGAGTGATGGTCCCTTGTTGGCCTGATAGGTGTATTGTGTCTAAATTTGGTGTCAATATATATATATATATATATATATATATATATATATATATATAATTATTATTATCCCTAGGTCTCCGAATTTGGCCTTGAAATCTCAGGGATGGAGTATATCTCATCTGGTGACCTTGGGCAACACAGCCCTAATTCCGTGGCCCTTTCATGGGCTTCTGCCTCCTATCATTCCTGCTTGAGCTACTAAAACATGTGAAAATTCACAATGGGAAGAAGCCTGACACACATTCAAACTACAATATAATAGCGCTATGATTCCACTTTAACTGTCATGATGTGATTCTGCTGAATCTTGCTGAGGGAGCTACATCAGGAATGCTTAGCCAGAGATCTCCTCTGCCCAAACTGAATCCCAGGATTACATAGTTGGGAACCGTGGGAGTCAAAGTGGAATCATAGAGCTATGATTGCATTGTGCAAATGAGCATCTGGAGAAATAATGTTATGGTTAGAGAGTGTAAGTGAGCCCCTAGAAAAATGTGGCATAAGAAATGGGGATTTTTTTTTCTCCAAATTTGTTCCCCTCCCCCATCCCAACCTGCCCGCCCTTTGATACTGTAAATGTTCCATAGGAATCGTGGCACACACAAAAAAAAACACAAATATTTCCAAGCTGTAATCCACTTCCATGGCTACTGAGGTCTTCAGCACAGACTGTGCTCAAGACCACAGCACATACTCTTGCCGTCAAGGAATGCGGTAGTAAATGTGCAGCTCAGCAGCATCTGAGTAATGGCTACCCATGTGGATGTGCCTGTGAAAAACAGCTGCGTGGCTCATCCCGCCCCCCTCATTTGCTGGCCTGTCCACCCGCTTCCCTGTTTCAGGGCCCAGCTGTGTCAGCGGGAAAGCCCAGATGGCCGGGTCTAATTAAATTGGAGTTTTCATTTTAATCTGCTACATCAAGACGCCAATCAGCTAATCGCATCAATTAATCAATTAATTCTCCCCGGAATTCATATTCTGTGGATATAAATTCCAGTACTGATCACAGGAAGGGGAGTGGAGAAGAGGATGGAGCCTTACTCACAGCTAATGTACAGATACACAGCGCCCCATTCACTGTAGCTATAGTGCCCAAAGTGGGTGGCTGGGGTGTGTGTGTGTATTTCTCACTCCACATCCCCACTACATTTGCTTCCTTACCACCTCTTTTGCAAAGTGCAGATGCTAATTGTGCCCCTTAATGATATATAGATCGGCCTCCAGTGTGGTATTTTCAATTACCTGCAATGTCTCCTGACCTTTTGCAGAGATGCCAAGAGAAATAGGGGTGATTAATCAATTGGTTTTGGGGTCAGAGTGGGGAGATTTGGGATGGCTTTTTCCTACCTTTCGAACACAAGGCTGGATGAAGGATGTGAAAATCAGTACTGCTTAAAAAGTTACATTTTTATAGTTACTTGAGACAATTCCAAGGTCCCCATACCTGGATCTTGTTAGAGTAACATTTTATAGTAACATTTAAAAGTACAATAATTTGGAACTTCCTCATTATTTAAAGGGGATCAAAATATGTGTGCTTAATTACTCAAAAAAGAATTTAACAACTCACTGGCCTCTGATACAAAATACGCTCAAGCCAAGAGGCCATATTCCTGGTGTAACCATGAAAGTAACCAAAAGCAGCTAAGATTGCATCACAAATCATGATATCATTAATCATTTGGAAGTAATTTGTTGTTTGCAACAGATGTGGAATTTGCAGCCATCACAAAATCCTGCCCAGTCTAGTCTTAATAACAAAGCACAAAAGGCACTAACATAGCTTACTCCTAATTCCTTCTGCAAACTCTACAACAGGGATGTGCAATAGGCCTGGGTAACAACGGAAAAATTTGTTTCTAAAATCGATTTGTATTTGGGGGGTTTTTTTGTTTAGATATTTAAAATAATTACAAAATTTTCCTTTTAAAAAGTTCGATATTTACGAAATTTAGTAAATGGTAAAAAAAATAACGAATCGATTTCCGAAACAATAACGAATCGATTCGTTAATGGCGGACGCGACCGCGAAATACGCTAAAAAACCTCCAAAACCTTCTGAAGCTTCCCTCTCCCTCTGTTGTTGACTGTTGGTGTGATATTATAATTTTTTTTCACTAATTAAACCATAAAACTGGCCCAGACATGCGGAAATAATAACGAAACGACCTCAAAACAATAACGAAACGAATACAATATCGAAATACGAAGCATTTACAAAACGTTTTTGAAAATTAGTTTTTTAAATAATTGCTCCAGAATGGTTCGTTATCGTTTTGTAATTGAAAAAATTAACGAATTATTAACGAATTACGAATTAACGAAACGAAACCGCCCAGCCCTAATGTGCAATGCATAGTCCATGACCCATGTGCCTCTTTACCCCACTTTTGTGGCACCAACTCACATTTTTTTAAAAAAATGTGCATGATTTTCAAAAAATGTTTGCCTCAAAGACTCAGAGAATGCCCGCCAAATGCATGAAAACACCTACACTGTGTAATGAATGTAGTTTGACATGACTTGAATTGCCATGGTTCAATGCTATAGAATCAGGGCGATGCCATTTTTGTACCAGCCAAAGGGAGCTAGTACTTCACCAAACTATAACTTCCAGGAATCCATAGCATTGAGCCATGGCAGTTAAAGTAGTGCCAAAATGTATTAATTCTAGATGCACCCTGTGTCTGAACTTGTTATTCCATTGTTGGTCATCAAATGGGCTTCACGACCTTGGACAGTCCCTTTCACATCTATATAAATAAAACTGTAATGTTTGTTTGTGGGATTAACATAACTCAAAAACCACTGGATGAATTGATGCCAAATTTAGACACAATACACCTGTCAGGCCAATGAGTGACCATCACTCATAAAATACTGAAAAACACAGCAGAAGGGACTTAAAAAGCCAAAAAACAAAAAATGTATTACAGTGCATGCGCAAAACCACATATGCACACAAACACACATATTATATACACAAATATACCCACACATATATACACACACAAACACATATATACAAACTGGGCCACAGCAATGCATGGCAGGGGATGGCTAGTTCATAATAAAAGCCTTTCTCATCTGCAATTTCATCAGCTGTTCAGCTCAGTTCTCCTGCCCCCCCCCCCCCCAATTTTTGCCTTTTTAGATACTTGGCCTGTCCCAAAAGCAATGAAAAAAGTATTTAAAACTAAGGAACATATTCACAATTACAATTTATCACATTCAAAATAGGTTCCTTGTGATTGAATACATTGTTTCTAGCATTGCTGCCACTCTTAGAACCATAGAATCCTAGAGTTGGAAAGGACCTTGTGGGCCATCCAGTCCAACATCCTGCCAAGAAGCAGGAAAATCACATTCAAAGCACCCTTCCTACCAATGGAGGACATCTTCAACATCTTCGCTTCACTGAGCCTGGAACCCCAGGTCTCGGTGGTGGCTGGGAAAGCTTTTGCACAACTAAAACTTGTGCGCAAACTATGCCCGTTCCTTGGGAAGTCTGACTTGGCCACGGTGGTCCATGCTCTGGTTACATCCTGTATAGACTACTGCAACGCTCTCTATGTGGGGTTGCCTTTGAAGACTGTTCGGAAGCTCCAAATGGTCCAATGGGTGGCAGCCAGGTTGCTAACAGGAGCGGCGCCCAGGGAGCATACAACTCCCCTGTTGCGCCAACTCCACTGGCTGCCAATTTGCTACTGAGCACAATTCAAAGTGCTGGCTTTAGCCTATAAAGCTCTATATGGTTCTGGCCCTACTTACCTGTCCGAACGTTTCTCTCCTTACGAACCCTCTAGGAATTTAAGATCTTCTGGGGAGGCCCTGCTCTCAGCCCTGCCATCTTCACAGGCTCGATTGGTGGGGACGAGGGATAGGGCCTTCTCAGCGGTGGCCCCTCGGTTGTGGAATGCTCTCCCCAGGGACATTAGATCAGCCCCCACCCTCTTAACGTTTCACAAAAAATTAAAACCTGGCTATATGAGCAGGCCTTTCCAAATGCAGTGTAGCTATTAAACTCTGATCTCAGAACGGTTGGACAATGTGACTGGATAATGACTGGTAATGAAATGCGGAGGACTTATGGTTTTATTGTGTTACTGAGGTTAATTGTAATGAATTTTTACCTGCGTTAAATGTTTTTAATGTTTAAATTATTTTTGTACTGTTGTGAGCGTCGAATTGTGCCGTTTTGTAAACCGCCATGAGTTGCCCTCGGGCTGAGAATGGAGGTATAGAAGCATAGTAAATAATAATAATAAGGTGTTGTTCAAAATGCTTGTTGCAGCTGACTAGACGTTTTCAACTATCCTAAAAGCATGTCTTTTGCGATGTATTTTCAGCTTGGAGAAAGGAGTCACACAGAGCTACGTCAGGACTGTACGGTGGGCGAAGAAGTGATCGGAACAGCCTTCATATGAATAATGACATTGTCGCCCGTTTTAAAGTTGAGGGATACTACTCTCCACTTTTGCATGTGACAAGACCAAAATATTGATTATTATTATTATTATTATTATTATTATTATTATTATTATTACCCCAGTTTATCTCTCCCACAGGAGACTCAAAGCGGCTTAACATAAAGACACCAGCATACAATTTAAAATATACAAATATTAAAGCAGCATTGAACATCATTAGTATTAAAAACAATTTAATATAAACATACATATAAAAAAGACGACTCTCTTTGCTAATGTACCAATTGCTACAAAAGTGCTGAATCAACTGAGAAAAGTCAAATTGTATGCCTAAGTTCTCCCTCCAGCTGCCCAAACCCCCACTTTCCTTTCCTGGCCCTTCTGCACTGGGAAAAATAACCATTCTCATTACTTTTGGGACAGATTGCATATATGGACTAGCAACTTTAAAAGATGAGAAAGAAGGGTGTCAGGGACCTTTAACCACTGGGGTGAGAAGCCAAAATTTTCCATAGCATGTAGCTAAGCATGATCACAATCTAGTGTCACCTGGTATTTAAGGACAGGAGCCAGGCAACTGGGAAAGCAAAAAAAAAAAAACAAAAAACAAGCAATGCTAAAACTGCCACCCAAAATATACACTACCCGGGGACATGGCTTCCTGAGGCACTCATGCTAACCGTTTCCCCTACAGGGATGCTCTGACGCTTTAGCGCTTAATTTCCTATTAACTGCTGATAAATCCAATTAGGCCCTGCCTATAATTAGGGACATCTGCTCAGTTCCTTCGCAGGGAAAAAAGCAAACAGCCTGCAGACTGCAGTGGGAAAGCAGCCTAGGCTGGGTAGGCCCTAGCGGTTCGTTCCTTTTTCCCAGCCTGGCCGTTTGCATCCCTCGGAAGCAGTCTGACGTGACTTGTTATTTTCCAGATGACTCTAATTAAGCTGTTCTTTTCACTTTGCAAAAGTAAAGAGGGGAGGAGGTCCACGTTTCATTTCCCTGCCCCACACCTAACCCCCCTCTTCTTTCCTCATCTTGTAAACACACCCCACTCCAAATGCAGCAAATTGGATGCTGCTTCGTCTCCTCCACCTCCCCACCGCACACCGTGCAATGCAGAACTGCGCAAGTAAATAAATAGTCTGGGCTGGTAAAAATTAACTGTAGACGAGATGGGAAATGAGGTGGAAAATTGTAACGGTTTGCCGTTTTTAAAAAGCTGCTTGGCATATCTCAGGGAGGAGCGGATGGGGAAGAGAATGAGTTATCTTAGCCTGTAGGTAAATGCACAATCCATCCAGAATCTACTGAAGGTAGCAAATGTGTACTTGAGTCATTGGGCCTCCAATGTTGTCAGATGGCAGGCAGCAAAGGAAGAGGAAGGGAGAGGCACTGCTGTCTCCGAATATTTGCAGCAAAGCTACTCAAAATGAACAGCAGAAAGGTCCCTGTGGTTCTGGCAACTCTATTTGGGTTTGGAGTTACAGGCATTTTTTGAACAGAAGAAGTAAGAGAAGCAGGTGGAGAAGAAGCAGTGAAAACCCAGAGCAACAACAACCCTGTGTTCTTCCAAATTGTTAGCAGTGCTGGTTCTACCATTAGGTGATCATCTCGGGCAGAAAGTGTTGTTGTAGGTCAACAATGGCAGCCTTGTGGCTTTATCCCCTCTGTAGGATAGTTGTTTGCACACCACACCATCTTTCTTGGGGCTCCTAAACTAGTCTCTTGGAACTAATATGGGGCAAGCTCATCCCGTTGCAAGAATTGGAGTAAACTTCAACTATCAGTCCATTTGTCTCTGAGGGGAGAAATGCAACATCATGCTCTTAATCTAAAGCAGATATAAGTCTTGGGTTATATCTGGTCATCAGGATATCCAGTGTCAGCTCAATTCAACTCCCACTTGTCCTTTATTTTATCAGTTTTAAATGTATTTATGCAATGCTTTTGACATGAAATAAGAAATAACTCCCACCTTTGAGACCCCATCTACACTGCCATATAATGAAGCTTGAAACTGCATTTATATACTCCAGTGGTTCTCAACCTTTGGGTCCCCAGATGTTTTTGGCCTTCAACTCCCAGTAATCCGAACAGCTGTTAAACTGACTGGGATTTCTGGGAATTGTAGGCCAAAACACCTGGGGACCCACAGGTTTATTTATTTGTTGTGTCAGGAGCAAACCAAACAGTTGTATTGCATTTTTTAACAAACAAACAAATAAAACACAAAGTTTGCAAGCTTGGTAGTTGATTAAATGTCCTTTGACCAGTAGCTGGCCATTTGGAGTGCCTCTCGTGTTACTTTAAGAAGGTCCTCCATTGTGCATGTAGCAGGGCTCAGGTTGCATTGCAGCAGGTGGTCAGTGGTTTGCTCTTCTCCACACTTGCATTCTCCACACTCAACCCACAGGTTGAGAACCACCGATATACTCAGTGTAAACATAGTGCAGTTAAACTGCATTATATGAGTCTACAGTCACCATACAATGCAATTTCAAACTGCATAATATGGCCCGTGTAAATGTGGCCTGAGCTTCAGCATCTATTCCGGGGAGCAGAAACTGACCTCGATGAAAAATTTCTATGAGGAAAAGTGATAGAAAAGTTCTGTACTCAAATAGAGCTTCAGTGGGATGAAAACCAAAATTAGAAGTTGAGGAACACAAGACATTTCTCAGATCCAATAAGATCCAGTCTGTATATGATGAAGAGAGAAGGAATAGCATTTAAAGACAATGGCACTTTGTTGTGGGGTAGATAAAAACCAATGCTTAAGTAAACAATATCAGTCTGCCAAGTAACTATATGATCTTACTTTAGTAATCAATCATGAGCATTTCTTTTTTCTTTTAAAAGTAATTTTAATTTTTTTTGTTTTTATGCAGAAGTTTTATGATTATTTCCTGAACCAGTGTTATTATCACAGGTTAAAGTCATCTTTCTCTTATTCTTTCTTTGTACACTGAATAGACATTATCATTTAATTGCTTGTTTTAAAATATCCATTTTTAAAGAAACCCACAGATTTTAAAATACCTGTTGTTGCTTTTTAAAATTGCTTGTCCTATTTGGCCTATAACAATCTAGATTGCAATCATGATGACCCTTCTCTATGTTATTCCTTTCTTTGTATCTTTTTTTTTCCTTTCAGAAGATTTTGGAAAGTCACTTCCTAAGGAACAAGCTACAAGAACTATGAGAAAGAAAAATATGAGATCTTCTAGATGTTGTTGGACATGCTGGCTAGAAATGATGGATGCTGTAGGCCAGTGGTTCTCAACCTGTGGGTCCCCAGATGTTTTGGCCTTCAACTCCCAGAAACTCTTAACAGCTGGTAAATTGGCTGGGACTTCTGGGAGTTGTAAGCCAAAACACCTAGGGACCCACAGGTTGAGAAATACTGTTCTAGTATGATGAGGTCCCATCTCACATAGAGTAGATCCACTGAAGCAATTGCTGAGTTGTGAGCTTACATGTACATCTCTTTGATTTAGTGGATCTACACTAGTTTGGAGAATTAGTGAGATTTAGGGCATATGCTCCTCCATGCTGGTAAACTGGCTGGGATTTCTGGGAGTTGAAGGCCAAAACACCTGGGGACCCACAGGTTGAGAACCACTGCTGTAGGCTAAAAACAACTAGAGAAGCACAACTGTGCACCTATGATCTAAAGAAACAAACTAAGTTGAATGTATTGTCGAAGGCTTATTGGCTAAGTTGAATTTCAGCCACTTTCTTTCAGATGTAGTGTGCATGTAAATAAATTCTGTGGACAATAAAAGTTTACAGTTGTCTCAGATAAGGAGGGTGGATTAGTTTGTACAAAAAACTACATGCTCATTGAGGAAAGCTGTGCCAATATATGTAAACTGATCAGTTGGGGAAGATGCTAACCTCTAGGCAGGGGCCTGTGTAAACAGTTAGGAGTATTGTTCACAAATAAGCCAGCAATCAGGTATATTTCCTTGAGGATTAATTAGAATATTATTGTGTAGGATATATTTTATACGTAAGGAGGAACCTGATTATAATTTCAGAGGCAGGGCACACACCATGTGGAGCTATGGTCTTCCCGGCAGACTCTATAGTCAACATCCACTGGAAATCTGCCATAGAGTTGCCTGGGAACACTAGAGATTTCTAGAGATTTTCAAATGCATTGTGCACCACTTAGGGCCCTTCCAGACAGCCATATAATCCAGAATATCAAGGCAGAAAATCCCACAATATCTCCTTTGAACTGGGTTATCTGAGTCCACACTGCCATATATTCCAGTTCAAAGCAGATTTTATTCAGCTGTGTGGAAGGGGCCTGAATCCCTGCAAAAGTGGAGACCCAACTGTACTTATATCCCATTCAAGAATGCAGAATGGCTTGGCTGGGACCCTGCTGGTTAGTTCCAGCTACAGTAGGCCCATTGAATCCATTGCTGAATGGCATGTTGACCCATAGGAAAATCTCAGCTGATCTAATGGGGCTCTTGGAGTCAGGATTAACAACAGGATATAGACCCATGGGATATGGCAAACTTGCAGAACTCGGTCTAAAAAGTTCAACCACAAATATTAGGGAATCAGATTCCAATCAGTGTTGGACTGATTGTATTGTCAAAGGCTTTCATGGCTGGAATCACTGGGTTGCTGGGAGTTTTTTTGGAAAACTCACAGCAATACAATGTTGGACTAGATACACCTTTGGTCAGATCTAACAAGGCTGTTCTTAAGTTTTCTGTCTTCCTTTATCTCCTGCCCTCAGATGTGGCATTTTCCAAGGGATAGGTGACAGCCTACACATTTTCTCAAAATAGTTTAAATATTCCTTAAATACAGTTATTACATAGCGTCTGAAACTGCCAGAGTGGCGGGGATCACACACACACACACCATATCTGACCAAGTGGATTCTACTACCCAGAGAAAGTCCACATCACACAACATTTGTGTGGCAGGCTTCATTGTGGATTTGGCCACACTAAACTACAATAGCGACCTCTTTGTAAGTTCTGTAATTTCTTACAATAGCTGGAGGCAAAAGGAATTAGGTGACTCTTTGTGTTGAGCTGAGTTAAGCAAGCAACACAAATTGAAGGCTTGTCAGGTAGAGGTAATGAGACACTATTTTAAAGCAGTGCTAAGCATTCCTCTGATAAGTTTATAAACACAAAATAAAGTCCGGTAGCTCTTTGAAGACTAACTGATTTATAGCGGCATAAATTTATGCTACAATACAATCTGTTAGTCTTTATGGGGCCATAATATTCTTTCTTTCTCTTTTTGCAACAAACTCAATTATTACACCACAATTCAACTTTACATTTTTGTTTGCTAGGGTGGCAATAAATTACTTTTCCTTCCTAACTGTTGGCTTCTTATAACTTCAAAGACTATTAGAATACATTGAAGATGTATTTTCCTGGTAGGATTGATACGAGGGGTGTGCAATGGTGCCTTCTTGATGTGTTTGAACAGCAGTTCCCCAAATCCCTCATCGTTGTTGTGCTGGCAATTGAGAGTTACAAACCATGAACATCTGTTGTGTGTGTAGTGGTTGCCCACCCTTAAACTATATGCAGACATTATTTTTGAGAAGTCATTTGCTTCAAGCTCAGCTGTCTTGCCTTGCCTTTTATTGCTACACATAAGGTGTAGAGCTGTCCAACCTAAAAATCTTCTCAGGGCCCTTTCACACAACCATATAACCCAGAATATCAAGGCAGATAATCCACAATATCTGTTTTGAACTGGATAATCTGAGTCCACACTGCCATATAATCAAGTTCAATGTGGATTTTATACAGCTGTGTGGAAGGGACCCCAAGCCTGACATATTATAGAGATTATCAAAACAGATAATCCACATTATCTGCTTTGAACTGGATTATGAGTTTACACTGCCATATACCATATATACTTGAGTATAAGCCGACACGAATATAAGACGAGGCACCTAATTTTACCACAAAAAACTGGGAAAATGTATTGACTCGAGTATAAGCTGAGGGTGAGAAATGCAGCAGCTACTGGTAAGTTTCAAAATAGAGATAGATAACAAGAAAATTACATTAATTGAGGCATCAGTAGAATAAATATTCAAAAATATTTACTCTGATTAAACCATTATTCTAACCTTCTTCAATGTAAATGTGCTTACATACAGGGGCAGCTCAACCCATTACGCAAAGTAAGCATTTGCAGTATAGTTGATTTTGCCCAGGGGCGCTCTTGAGGTGCTCTAGGGGGAAAATAGACCTTGACATATGCGAGTTGTAGTTACTGGGATGTATAGTTCACCTACAATAAAAGAGCATTCTGAACTCCACCAATGATGGAATTGAACCAAATATGGCACACAGAACTCCCACGACGAACAGAAAATATATATCAGTGATTGGTTCCCGGGGGGGGGGGGGGGCAAAATACTGTTTGCTTACCATTGAAAATTACCTAGGGCCGCCTCTGCTTACATATCCTTCCAATAATAATAAAGGGAGTAAAATAATAAATGCAATAAAAAATAATACTAATCACAGAGTAAAATAGTAAATAACATTGACTCGAGTATAAGCCGAGGGGAGATTTTTCAGCCTAAAAATGGGGCTGAAAAACTAGGCTTATACTCAAGTATATACAATAATTCAATTCAAATAAGATAATCTAGATTTTATTTTGGCAATGTAGAAGGGGCCTCTTTTAATTAATATTTTGTTGATATTAATTGCCATCAGTTAGGCAGACACCATGAATGAGAGATCTCCAAAACATCAATGACTTTGTTCAGGTCCTGTAAACTCAGGGCCGTGGCTTCCTTTATTTGGCCTCTCCATCTGGAAGGTGGTCTTCTGCTTTTCCTGCTGCCTCCCACATTATTATGTCTTCTAACAATCTATGGCATCCCATGAGATGGCCAAAGTGTGGTAACCTCAATTTGGTCATTTTGTCTTCTATGGACAATTCATGCTTGATTTGTTTTTGGAATCATTTACTGGTGTGACACACTGGAAGTCTGTGGCCCTTTCCACATGGCTCTATAAAATCCACATTAAACTAGATTATTTGACAGTGTGGCCTCAGATAACCAGCTCAAAGCAGATATTGTGGATTATCTGCCTTGATATTCTGGTTTATATGACTATGTGGAATGGTCCTGTGGCTCCTGCAGAACTCTCCTCCAGCACCACATTTCATATGAGTTATTTTGTTCCTGTTAACTTGCTTCCTTGGTTTCATAGTTACACATAGAAATTGGAGATGCAAAGGCGTGGATAATCCTGACTTTGTTATTCAGTTATATATCTTTACACAAAATAATTGATATTAGTGCTCCTCAAAGCTGTGGTCCAGGGACATGCATCAATCCCTGAGCCACTTGCTATCAGTTCCTAGTGAACCCCCAGGAAACAACTGAAATAAGTTATAGATTGTTTTTGTTGCATGCTTTGACATGCAACAAATGTCCCTTAGGCAAACTTATCATGGGGTGTTCTAAGCAAGAGAAGGCTTGCCATTGCCTCCTTCTTAGACTGAGAGTGTGTGAGTTGCCCAAGATCACCATTTATTTATGGCCAAGTGAGGATGTGAATTTTGTTCTCCAGTCATAATCCAATACTGAAACCACTACACCATGATGGCCCTAAGGGACTCAATTATGTTACCAGTGCCTGTTATTGAAAACACTACCCCCCCCCCCCAAATGAAAAGGTTGGGGATCTATAGTTTTCTAAGGATATCAGACTGAAATAGTATAAAAGGGTTAAGTCTTGATCACCCTACAACAAAACTAGCAGCAGCATGGACCCCCCTTCTCTCTGGCTATATCTCTACACATCAGGTTATATATATATATTTATAGCAGAAATAAACATGTGGCAAATGTGCTGGAATCCAAGCTACCAGGGACATTGGCCTCTGCTTGACCAGCCCCAGGCAATGACTCACAAAGTAATTCCAAGGACTTTTGTCTAGCTGGAGTGAGAAAAGGCATTTGCATGTCCAAAAACCTAGGGGAAAAATTGCTATATTTTATTTGTACATATGTGTGTGTGTATGTAGAAATATATATATATATATATATATTACTAGCCCTCCATGTCACAGCATATATACTTGTTGCACCTATTTCCCAAATCCAAAATATATACACTGTCTTAGGGTGCAAAGGGTTGAGCAATCCCCACTAAATCTCTCTTCTCAGTAAAGAAAGAAGGCCATTATGTTAATTGGAGCACCCATGGCACAGTGGGTTAAACCCTTATGCTGAATACTGACAGGTTGGAGGTTCGAATCCGGAGTGAGCATGGATGAGCTCCCTCTATCAGCTCCAGTTCCACATGCGGGGACATGACAGAAGCCTCTCACAAGGATGGTAAAACATCAAAACAACTGGGTATCCCTTGGGTAACATCCTTGCAGATGGCCAATTCTCTCACACCAGAAGTGACTTGCAGTTTCTCAACTCACTCCAGACACACACAAAAATGTTAATTTCCTTGTCCAAGCCAGAATTGGTTTGTCAAGTCAAGCTTCTTCCTTCCAGGCTTTCAATTGTCCTCAGGAATATGGATCCCATACCTGTTACATTAACATACGTTTTTAAACTGTGATTTTAAACTGCTTTCAAATCTTTTTTTTAAATAACTGCCTTACTGGGAAGCTGTGTTTCCCCTTCCCAGGATGCTTGTGCCCTGCTTTGTTATGGTCAGTGACCGTAATAAAGTATTGTATTGCATTGGATCCCATAGTCCCATCATCCCCTGCTGGGTACATGCCAACCTCCCCTCTATGAGCTCTTCCCCATGCCGAGAGCCACCTGGGTGGGAGGAGATTTCCAGCTGCATCATCAAAGGCTCAGCCAATCCTGGACCAGGGAGGGAGGATTCAAATTATAACAATGAAACAACTCTATTTAGCTCCTTCCAGGAGCAAATATTTCTCAGACTTGTCCTTCGGAGCGAATTTGCAAAGTATAAGGATCTAGATTCGATATCATACCTAGAACATTTTAAATCTATATTGTCCTCACCACCCATATTAGCTTAGGAAAGTACTGCTTCAGCTATTTCTTAGCATGGATCTAGTTGGAGCAGCCATGGCACAGTGTCCTCTGGCACAAAGCTCGGAGCTAGTGAGTGACAAGTTAGTCAATGAAAGTGTTATCAAAGTTAAAATACACACACACACACATACACACAAGTAGGTGCAGAGTTAATTTATTGTTTTAATCATAATATGTTATAGTTCCTTCCAGGGTTACCCTTAAACCTCACTTTAAAAACTTGGCCGAGCCTACTTTTTAAAAGCACCATAAAGATAAGTAACAAATGTAATGAGTTAGTATCAAGTTAAAATGACAAATTGTTTAAAATATTGTAATATGTAAAAACAAGCAAATTCTCCAACACTGTAAAATGCAACAGGATCAAACTGTTTTTTCTGAGATCTGATCTTGCAAGTTATAATAAATGTATACTCGTGTCTTCAAGGACAAGTTTTTGTTCTACTTTATGTACTTTGCATAGTGTAGAAAGGCTATAGCTCAGTGGCAGAGCACATGCTTTGCATGCAGAAGGTCCCAGGTTAAATCACTGTATCTCCAGTAAAAAAATACTGAGAATTGGTGGAGAAAAACACCTTGGATGGAGAGCCCTTGCCTGTCAGATTAGACAGTGTTCGGCCAGGCAAAGAGCAACCTTCAAAATGTGTCTGTAGAATTTTAAGAAATATTGCCTCTTCCTGGAATGCATGTGTTCTGGTCGAGTATGATTCCAATAGGCTTATTATATCATCTCACACTATATAAGAGTGGGGTGGGACCCAGTTCTCAAGCAACTATGGCCCTTTCTACACTGCCATATAAAACCCAGATTATCTGCTATGAACTGGATTATATGGCAGTGCAGACTCAAATAATCCAGTTCAAAGCAGATAATGTGGATTATTTGCATTGATAATCTGGATTTTATGGCAGTGTAGAAGGAGCCTTAGTCTTTTCCAGATATTGTGAGTTCTGTAAAAAAGCAAGGAATGTATCCTGGGCCCTAAAAGTTGTATACATTTTAATGGTTGCTGATGGCAAAATGGAATGATGAGATTTTATAGAGATTGAGTGTGAAAGTCAGTGAAACAGAAGAATATAGGCAACATCACCTGTTTCCTAAGGCCCAGGCCCGTAGCTAGGATTTCAATTCGGGGGGGGGGGGCTGAGTTTATTTCGGGGGGGGGCTGAGTCTGAGTGAAAGAGGGTCTACCCTAGCAAACCTTTTGTATCGTTACCCCAATACCCCCATGCATATGGGATATATTGAGTAGGGTGATCAGATCATGATATGAATAAACATAACAGTTTAAATAATGCACCAGTAAGGCCTTTTCGTGAACCACCATGAGAATTGGGGGGGCGGGGCGGCTGAAGCCCCCCAAGCCCCCCCCCCCCCGGCTACATGCCTGCTAAGGCCCCTTCTACATTGCCACATAATCCAGATTACTAAAACAGATAATCCATATTATCTGCTTTGCACTGGATTATATGAGTCTCCATTGCCATATAATCCAGATTACTAAAACAGATAATCCATATTATCTGCTTTGCACTGGACTATATGAGTCTACATTGCCATATAATCCAGTTCATTGCAGATAATCTGGATTTTATATGGCAGTGTAGAAGGGGCCTAAGAAATGAAGATGGGCTGTCACAGGCCGCATCTACACTGCCATATAATGTAGTTTGAAACTGCACTATTTATTTATTTTATATAGTGTTGACTCATACAATACAGTTCAATGCCGTTAAACTGCATTATATGAGTCTACAATGCTGAGTCTACACAGTGAAGTTTCAAACTGCATTGTATGGCACTGTAGATGGAGTCTCAGAGTCAAAGAACCTTGGTCAGTGGTTCCTAGCCTGTGGTCTGTGGACCACCAGTGCCTGCAAGAACAAAAATATGGTCCGAGGCCTCACCATTGCTACACTGTAAACTCGAAACCATGCCACAACGAGAGGAGCTGAGGCAATGGGGATGTCGAGTGGGGAGAGGCTGACTACCCACAAAAGATTACTACTACCACATTAGCTCTAGATTATTAAATATGGTTTTCTGTGGGTGAGTAGACGGTGGTATGTGTTCTGTATCAGAAACTTGAGCTGATGTGGCCTGTCCAATGCAGTTTTCTGAATCAGCACCCCAAACAACTAAACCAGATCTAAAGTTGACCAAAAACTGATTCATAACCCTTTTGGTACTAATGAACGATTCCATCAGCGCTGCCTCCGGAAAATCCTGCAAATCTCTTGGGAAGATAGGTGGACAAACATCAGCGTGCTGAAAGAAGCAAAGACCACCAGCATTGAAGTGATGGTCCTCCGCCATCAACTCCACTGGACCGGCCACGTTGTCCGGATGCCCAACCACTGTCTCCCAAAGCAGTTGTTCTACTCTGAACTCAAGAACAGAAAAGGGAATGTTGGAGGACAGGAAAAGAGATTTAAAGATGGGCTCAAAGCCAACCTTAAAAACTCTGGTATAGACACTGAGAACTGGGAAGCCCTGGCCCTTGAGTGCTCCAGCTGGAGGTCAGCTGTGACCAGCAGTGCTGTAGAATTTGAAGAGGCATGAATGGAGGGTGAAAGAGAGAAAGGTGCCAAGAGGAAGGCATGTCAAGCCAACCCCGACCGAGACCGCCTTCCACCTGGAAACCAATGCCCTCACTGTGAGAGAAGATGCAGATCAAGAATAGGGCTCCACAGTTACCTACGGACCCACCAGAATACTGATCTGGAAGACTATCCTACTCGGCCAACAAGGGATCGCATAAGTAAGTAAGTAAGTAAGTAAGTAAGTAAGGTACTAACGATGGAGAGTGGTCCCTGTTCAAGTGGTTCCTGGTCAAAAATGGTTGGGAACCACTTGACCTAGATCCTTTGCAAGCCCCATAACTACAGAAATGGCCAGGACTTGCCCAGTATGATACCCAGACCAAGAGCATGGTTGTTTGCAGTGAGGCTCTTTGCCACCCAGAAGATTTGCTAGGACAAGGGGAATGAAATATCTTTACCCCTCTTAAAATCTAGGATTCAGTTAATCCATTGTTTGGAAGGAACAAATATGTGATAGCAGATACTATATTCCATTTCAACGATGACTGGTATCTTGATCAGGGATTGAGATGCCGTACATGTAACTTTCAACACAATTCACTTTCACAGTTGCCATGCCATCATAATGACCAATTTATCCTCACCAACCCTCCTATTTAGCTGTGTATAAACTCCCCCTACTTTTTCCGTATGACCATTTCCAAAGGCAGGAGAAAATGGGGCATCGGTGATGATGCATCCAGTCCCTTTTGCTAGATGGCATCTCCTGATCCAGGACCCTGGTCTATACTTTAATTTGGTATAATACTATTTCTGTTGCAACAGATACTTCCAGAGTGAGATTCTTTCTCAATCACTATGTTGTAGATGTGCAAATCATATGGAAGCCATGCTAATCCTCAGGAGTCTGAATAGCAGATGGAAGAATTAAGAAGATTTGTGCACATATCACAGATCAAATAACAGATTTTTGTATCTGTACGTGTCTATGTAGTAGAAAGAGACAAGGGAAGGGAGGAACTGAGAGGCATGCTGCTCCCTAATTCTCCTGTGCTACGGCTATTATGTATGTTTCATGCATAACAGTAATCAGTTCTCTGTCTTGAATTTCTTACACCAGAATCCAATTTTGTTCTTCTGGCTATCAGCTTCTTAGCAAAAATGCATCTTCATTTATACTTCCTATATCTCATTTCTCTTCTATAAAGGCTTCCAATGAGGTTCACAAAGATGCAAATATAGCAATAGACATGTGCAGACAATAGCAGTCATAGGCCTCTTCCACACAGCTGTATAAAATCCACATTGAACTAGATCAGCGTTTCTCAGCCTGATGGTCTTAGAAACCTTTTGGCGGAAAGGGCTGAAGATCTCTCCACCTGTCCTTCTCTTCCTTTTTGGAAAGTAAAGGTAAAGGTAAAGGTAGTCCCCTGACATTAAGTCCAGTCATGTCTGACTCTGGGGTGTGGTGCTCATCTCCATTTCTAAGCCGAAGAGCCAGCGTTGTCCGTAGACACCTCCAAGGTCATGTGGCCGGCATGACTGCATGGAGCGCCGTTACCTTCCCACTGGAGCGGTACCTATTGATCTACTCACATTTGCATGTTTTCGAACTGCTAGGTTGGCAGAAGCTAGGGCTGACAGCGGAAGCTCATGCCGCTCCCCGGAATCAAACCTGCGACCTTTCGATCAACAAGCTCAGCAGCTCAGTGCTTTAATCCACTGCGCCACCGGGGGCCCCTTTTTGGAAACAGATTGTGAATCCTCCTACCAAAAGCCCTCCTCCACTGTGATTGGCTTCTCAGCCAAGGGGAGGGCTGTTTCTGAGACTCCATTTGAGGGGGGGCAGCGGGCATGCTTGGCACATGACAGCATGGTGAGGGAGAGAGTGTGAGGCTGGAGGGAGGCTCGTGCCGGCGAGTCCCTTCAAGGCATGGGATTCTATGTGAGAAGTTTGGCCCAATTCTATCATTGGTGAGGTTCAAGGGGCTCTTAGATTGTAGGTCAACTATAAATTCCCAGCAATTACAACTCCCAAATGACAAAATCAATCCCCCCAACCCCACCAGTATTCCAATTAGGATTTTGTCGTGTCAGGAGTGACTTGAGAAACTGCAATTCACTTCTGGTGTGAGAGAATCGGCCATCTGCAAGGACGTTTCCCAGGGGATGCCCGGATGAATTGATGTTTTTATCATCCTTGTGGGAGGCTTCTCTCATGTCCCCGCATGAGGAGGATATTTGTGCCAAATTTGGTCCAATGAATGAAAATAGCTCCTGCATATCAGATATTTACGTTATTTATTTATTTACTTCATTTATATACCACTTTTCTCAGCCCTTGGGCGATTCAAAGTGGTTAACAATAGCAAAATTCAATGCTCAACAGGGACTCCTATATAACACTATGATTCCACTTTAACTACTGCCATGGCATCATCATTTGGAATCTTCCTGCTTCAGAATTTGGGAATCTTTTTACACGACAGAATTAATTGTCATGGCGGCATCATCTGGAGTTCTGGGATTTGCAGTTGAGGGAGAGTCTTTTTGAAAGCCCAAGAGCCCCCCTGGGGCCTTTGTGTTGTTGTTTGTGTGTTTTTAGGTCTTCTGACCTATGGCATCCATATTGTAGGGTTTTCTTGGCAAGAGGGGTTCAGGAGAAGTTTGCTTACTGCTCTGAGGCTGAGAGAGAGTAACTTACCCAAGGTCACTTATTTTGTTTCTAGGAAACCCTGGTCTCCATAGTTGTTGTCCAGCACCCAACCACTAAACTACTTTGACTCTACAAACTCCAGGATTCCAAAAGATGGCAGTTAAAGTGGAATCGTTGCACTATAATTGTGTGGTGTAAAGTCCCGGTACTATTTCACCCTTAGGTCATAAGGGTCTTTGGAAGGTGGCTCTGTCCTGAGTCAAAAGATTGCAGTGTTTCAGTCTTGCTACATTCCCACTCCCACTCAGTTTTCAAAGGCAACTTTTCTAACTGGCTACAGTGAGGTAGTTCAAAAGAGGAAAGTGGGCTGCTACAACTTGTGGGATATTGTTCTAGGGGAAATACTTCTAGACCATATTTTGTGTATATTGCAAACGAGATGCATATTTTCCCCAGATCCACTGACTAAACAAACTCCCCATCTGCAGTTAAACACAACAAAGTGATCCTGGAGAGGAAGACGTCATAGAGAAGCATTTGATGAACAGATGACTCAGAGCCTAGTAGGAGCTAAACAAATATGTACACATAGTAGCTGCTTTGCTGAAATATCTGGTCCTACCAATTTTGTTCAATGTTAGGGAAATTAGGATGACACTAATGCCTTGAGTAGCAATGCATGTGGTCATCAATTTCATGGGACTTTCTTTTCCAGGGTCATGCTTCTGAGAGTATCTAAACCACTGCTGGAAGCAATAAGGGGCCCTTCCACACAGCCCTATATCCCAGAATATCAAGGCAGAAAATCCCACAACATCTGCTTTGAATTGGGTTATCTGAGTCCGCACTGTCATATATTCCAATTCAAAGCATAAAATGTGGGATTTTATTCAGGTGGAAGGAGCCAAGGTTTTGTTGATTTTATGAAAACAAGAACAAAAGCAACAATAACAAGAAATGCTGCATCACTTCTTTAAAAGTATGACAAAATGTACCTGCTATCTAAAGACTTGTCAAATATTCCTTTTATCCCAAAAGCTGCTTAATATTACCAATTAAGGACATTGCTGCATGCTTACAGTCATGGTGATGAATGGTTTTGCATAGCCTCTGGCATTACATGATTGTGACATCACAACTGTTCAAAGTCACATTTCTAATTTAGTAACACAATTCCACCATCCCATCATGCCAATTCCTGCCTTGTTTTTTATTGTATTTTATTGTACTGTATTTTTACAGCCCCCGGTGGCACAGTGGGTTAAACCCTTGTGCCGGCAGGACTGAAGACCGAAAGGTTGCAGGTTTGAATCCGTGGAGAGCGCGGATGAGCTCCCTCTATTAGCTCCAGCTCCTCATGTGGGGACATGAGAAAAGCCTCCCACAAGGATGGTAACACATCAAAACATCCGGGTGTCCCCTGAGCAATGTCCTTGCAGAGGGCCAATTCTCTAACACCAGAAGCAACTTGCAATTTCTCAAGTCGCTCCTGACATGACCAAAAAAGCTATTTTTAATTGCTTGGCAATTTTTTAAAAAGAGTAAGGGGGGGGGGGCATGCCAGGTGCTGTCAGGATGCATTACACGAGGTTAGTCTTGGGACTATGACACAATCAGAAACTATTGAGGGGCTTTGCACCTAAATTGTCCCAGATGGCTTCATCACAGGAAGACAATGGACCAGCAACAGGTATCTCACAACATCCTTGCCTCCAAAGAACACAAAAAGGCTTACAGAAGGTTGTCAGAAATGGCGAATATGTAACCTTCCAGATACTGCGTACTGCAACTCTTATCAGCACTCCCAACCAGCACAGCCAGTGGTGAAAATCATGGTAACAACAGGCCAACAGCATTCAGAGAGTTATACCTTTCTTACTCCTAGTCTGTTTTATCTGCACAATGATATTGGGAAGTAATTAGAACCATCAGGTTATTACCATTTTAGGAGCTGAGATTTCAAAAATAAAAACCTGGGACCAAGAACTTCATCACATGGGGGGCTGCAAGCGTCATAGAACACTTGCTCTCCGGTTGATCTACAGAGCCCCATGCTGCCCAATACATTATGCACGTTGACTTTCAACTGGACTCTGCTGGTAAACCGGGGTGCAAATGTCCTATGAGCTGCACCCAGAACACAGGAAGCTTCCCATGTTTCATAAGGAACAAGGTCAGTGCAGGGGGAAGCAGCACGTTGCCACTTCCCCACTTGTGATGGGGAATCATCACTGCAAGTGAGGTGAGGGGTGCCAGGATTGCTCCACTGATTTGCCACAGAGGCTGGCAAATAATCCCGCGTGACCTCATCAATGTGATGAGGTTGTATGAAGGACTCTGAGGATGTCATGGAGGATAGTCTCTGGTGATATCATAAAGTACAATCTATTAAGCAGCAATCACAATCAATTATAATATGACAATAATTTTTTTTAAAGCACCAAGTCTAATAATTACACGACTTTTCAAAGTTTTGTTCCCATTCAGAGATTCTTCCAGCCTACTCTTAAGACTGGCAAAGACAGGCCAGAATCTGAGATTGATGACCACAACCTGACATCTAGACACCCTTGTGTTGTTTTTTTTATTGTTTGCTTTCAACTCTTTTCGGATTTATGCAAATCCTAAGGCTAACCTATCATGCATTTTCTTGGCAAAATTTGCCCAGAGGAGACTTTCCTTTGCCTTCCTCTGAGGCTGAGAGAGAGAGTAACTTGTCTGATGTCACCCAGTGTGTTTCCATTACTAACCAAAGATTCAAATCTGATCTCCAGGGTTTTTTAATCCAACATTCAAACTACTACACTATGCCTCCCTTTCCCCCTGCACCGCTCCGCCCTGCCATGAGTCCTAGAGATAGTAATACTCTAAGTGAATGATTGATCTGAGGGCATTTGATGCACTTGATGCATAAATGTGAGTTTGAACCCAAATCTCCTTGGCTTAAGTCCTATAGTATTCTAACTGCACTGACTGTTGGTCCTGGTTGTGATGGTAGTTTAGGGAAAAGAGGAGCATGGCTATCCAGGATCTTGTGCAACCCTACCTTGTGTTGTGTATGTGTTTGTGTGTCTCTCTTTCTCCATCACTGAGGGGCTGGCAGCAGGATCCATTCCAAGGACCGATGATATGGCAGCCAGGGGTTGGGTGGGTGGATGGATGCCTGGGTGATGCATCACTGTCAAACTTGTTTTATTACAGGGCCAGGCAGAGGTGCAGCATGATGCTGTGATAGTGGCACCATGTTCCTAGATCAAGAGCAAGTTGTTTAATAACTCTTTGACCATTTCATTACAATAATCAAGAAGAATCAGTAAAGGTGGCAGGATGACTTAGGAGCCCAGGCCTGGCTCATTAACTCTGAACCGAAGCAGATAGCTGCTGGACAGATTGCAATTGCTTTTCCCAGGGACTCTGGAATGTGTGAGCATGAGCAAGTGCGTGGTAAGCCCACTTTATTACTGGCATGTTCATGAAGTCAGGATTCCTGTGCTTCCACCAATGCAATGCAAGCTCGCCTCAATGTTGAACTTTGGATCTTTGGGGAAGTGGAACAGGGATGGAGGGGAGCATGGGGGAGTCAGCGCAAAGCATCCCACCCCCCTACAACGTTAGGGAACAAGCTTTTTCACAGCAAAGATTGCATTGATCTGGGAGGTGATGCAAGAAGCTGTGGCTAAGCGAGAGAAAAGAGGGGGAGAGGGAGGGAGGATTTGCACAACTAGTCTTCTCTGATTTGGTGCTTTCCAGATGTGATAGACAACAACTCCAGTGGTTGGCTATGGATGATGGGGAATGTGATTCCACACATCAAGTTAGTTGAGGGCTGGGTTAGGTTGTATCAGGCCCGTAGCCAGGATTTTGTTTGGGGGGGGGGGGCTGAGTTTGGTTTGGGGGGGGGAGTCTGAGTGAAAGAGGGTCTACCCTAGCAAACCTTTTGTATCATTACCCAATACCCCCATGCATATGGGATATATTAAGTATAGTGATCAGATCATGATATGAATAAACATAGCAGTTTAAATAATGCAGCAGTAAGGCCTTCTCGCGGACCACCATCAGAATTTCGGGGGGGGGGGGGGCTGAAACCCCCCCCCCCCCCCCCCCCGGCTACATGCCTGGGTTGTATGCTTGAATAGATGAACTGCATCATGCTACACACACTCCCGTTTCTTGATTTGCCTGAATTGTAGCAGTGTCATCCACATACTCGTCATCAGAGTCGGCTAGGATTGTGCAGGTGACAGACAGTGCCTGGATGCTGCAATGGGCTACATAAGAACCAATGAATTGGAAATGTATCCTGTTAAAATGGAAGCTCTGTTTATTGGTGGTTCTTGGATCTGGAAATTGGGTAAATGACTTATCCTTGTTGGGTTGCACTCCTCCCGAAAAAGCTCCTAGATCCATCCTTGTCACTGGATGCCTTTTCTACTTTCTTCAGCATGGCCCTGTGGTATTCTTGGGCCAAAGGGTCTTCATTTTAATAAAGTTTGCTAATATTCATGATTTTGTGTATCCACGTGATGTCAGGGACCTTACCCCCCATGAGTAAAATATTGTAAAATATTGTAATGTGCTCTATGTAGGGATACCCATGAAGACCCCATATGATGACCCCATACATTTCCTAGGGTTTTCTTAGGCAAGCAATAGTCAGATATGTTTGTGACTGTTCCTTCCTCTGAAATATAATCGAACACACCTGGTATTTGTTAATCAGATGGAATCTAAAACTCTAAAGCAGGGATCCTCAAACTTTTTAAACAGAGGGCCAGGTCACAGTCCCTCAAACTGTTGAAGGGCTGGATTATATTTTTTTAAAAAAAAAATGAATGAATTCCTATGCACACTGCACATATCTTATTTGTAATGCAAAAAATACTTTAAAACAATACAATAATGGAAATGAAGAACAATTTAAACAAATATAAACTTATTAGTATTTCAATGGGAAGTGTGGACCTGCTTTTGGCTGATGAGATAGGATTGTTGTTGTTGTTGTTGTGTGCTTGCAAGACTTGAGCGAGGGCCAGGTAAATGACCTTGGAGGGCCTTTTCCGGCCCCCGGGCCTTAGTTTGAGGACCCCTGCTCTAAAGTGTTTTAGGCCTGCTCAGAAGCCTATTGACATATTACAAACAACATAGGCTGTACACTAGTGAAAGTTCACAATTTAAACATCCTGGAATCTTCCAGTTTCAACAGTGGCATTTGTCCTATAATATCTTCTCTCATTCTCTCTTTCAAACACAAACACATGCACTTGTGCTAATACAATGGGGTGAGGGATGGAGAAGGTGCCGCTTATTCAGATAATAGCTGATTATTATGAGCAATCATCCCATTAATTCAGCTGCCGGTGGATGTTCCTAAACCAGATGATGTTCATAGGCAAAGCCTGACTGCCACATGTTCGCCCTCTCTCTTGGAAAGGTTCTTGGGAGATAATTTCAAGCAAACCCCAAATTCATAGCCCATTATGCCAGTAATAACAAACGGTGCCATCTTCCACTTGGGTCCTGAGCACAGTTCAGAGCATTGATGCTTATCTGTACAGTTCTATGCAACTTGAGCTCTAAACTGTTTCGACTGCTGCTTTTAATTGCTGGTAGTTATTGTGATTGACTGCTCCATTTTATTGTATTGATTTTAATGTTCTTCGTCCCTCTCATTCTCTCTGTGTATGTGAACTGCCCTGGGAACTATTTAGGTGATGTACACATGTATACAATAAAAGAGTAAATAAAATCCAGGCATGGGAAATGGGTCCAGGAATAGCAAATAGTCCTAAGGGGAGGGGCATTTTCACACACAGCCAAATGCAGTTTGGAGTTGAAAGGGGAGACTTAGGGCCAGAAATGGAGTTCATGTGGTTCTAGCTCTAGTGATCATGGGGCCCAGGCATGAAGCTGGGGGGGGGGGGCTGAAGGGGCTTCAGCCCCCCCCCCCCAAAATTCTCAGGGTGGTCCGTGAAAAGGCCTTACTAGTACATTATTTAAACTGTTATGTTTATTCATATCATGATCTGATCACCATGCGCAATATAGCCCATTTGCATGGGGGTATTGGGATAATGATACAAAAGGTTTGCTAGGGTAGAGCCTCAGGCCCCCCTCCCCCCAGAATCAAAATCATGGCTACAGGTCTGCTTAGGGCCTATCTACATAGGCACTGAAATCTGGGGCTGATCCAAGGCACTGCTGATCAGCAGAGGTGTTTACTTGCTCCGCTGCTGATTTGCAGCAGCAGTAGCAGCAGAGTTCATCCTTATTTTTGCTGTTACCTGTTCTGCAGTAAGTTAACAGAAGCTGGAGCTAACAGTGGGAGCTCACCCAGCTCCCCGGATTCAAACCCAAGTTCAGCAGCTCAGCAGTTAAACCTGCTGCACCACCAGAGGCTCTGGCGTATAGTAGGTTCAGGCAAAAGCAAGCTGTTGTAGCCTAGTTTGTCTGTTCTTCCTCATTAATAACTTTTGTTTTCACAACCATACTGCAGTTGCTTGGCCACATACAACCTCGTTTTCATCTGTGAAATTTTGGTGGGTACCACTGGGTACAAATATGCTATTGGTTACTGACACACCAGGGTGACAGAGTTGCCCACACTTCACAGCAGATAACTGAAGAAACACTGCCTTATTGCAGAGCAGCACAAACCAGCAAAGCACATAACCAGAACATGCACCTGAACATGTTATTTTAGGAGGGGAGTTTTAAATTTGAGCAAACTCAAAGCAAGCCCTTTATACTTGGCTCCCTAGCAGATCCTTTCTTTGCAAATGCAAAAAAAAAAAAGCCACAAAAATGCGCAGTGGATAGAGGAAGGGGCAAACTATATATATATTTCTTTTTTCAAATCGTCTCTTCTTGTCTTTAAAAAAGAGAAAAAATAACCGCAGGATCATCTCTCACTTCAAGGGCAAGTCCCAATATTGCCAGAGTAAACCGTAAACCACTGTCATCCCCGTTAGGTTGCTCGGTTGCTGATGGTTTGATGCATTTATATCTCCTGATTATTTCAAGAGTAGGTGGGGAATAAGGCTGTCCAGAAAAGGGCTGCATGGGAAAGGGAGAAAGAACGGAGATGGCTCCAGGTGTTTGGGTGGCAAAGACAGAAGATGCAGATGACACCCAGCCGATAGTAAATTGGCTCATTTTCAGATAAGTAGTAAGTTTAAAAGTGAAAGGGACACTTCTAGCATAAAAATGGTTGAAGGGGCTTAGGGAATTGCTGAAATAGAAGCACTGCTTGGTATAATATATCACATCTGGGAACAGCTGATTCATTGTGATATACTAGAAAAGAAATGGATCTCTTTTGTTAGCATAATTCCCTTCCTTTTGACATGTATATCTCTTCATCTATGACCAATGTCTATGTAAGAAGATCACCATTATTTATTATGAGTTCTTCTGCTAAAATGTAATCCAAGCCTGAACGATTGACCGTTTTCTGTCTTTTAAGGGTAACCAAAGAAGACACCAGATCTTGTCTGATTTCACAAACTACACAGGGCCAGGCTTAGTTAGTACTTGGAAGAGAGACTGCTAGAGACGGTTATTATTATTTGACATGAAGTCAAATTTGACTTGTGATTTGCTTATTTATTGTATCAGGAGCGAACCAAGGGTACAGTTGTAATGTACTTAAAGAAAACATAAAGTTTTTAAAAACTTGGCATTATATTAAATCTCCTTTGACCAGTAGCTGTCCACTTGGAGTGCCTCTGGTGTTGCTATAAGAAGGTCCTTCATTGTGCACATAGCAGGGCTCAGGCTGCATTGTAATAGGTGGTCTGTGCTTGGCTCTTCTCCACATTGGACTCCACTTTGTGGCCCAATTTCTTAAGGTTGGCTCTGCATTTCATGGTGCCAGAGCACAGTCTGTTCAGCTCTTCCCAAGTGATTATTCTAGGAGTATTCTAGGACTTGTGATTATTCTAGGAGTAAGAAATATCTCAAAGCCCTGATCATCAGCTGCCCTGTGTAGACTTTGCAAATGTGGCTGAATCAACCTGCCTTCCTCATTTCTGACTGCCTTCCATTCTTCCTTGCATTGTCATCTTTCCCAATGAATAATGCCATCTCAAGGTGTGTCCAAAGTGCAACAGTCTCAGTTTATTCTTGGCTTCTAGTGAGAGTTCAAGGCTGGTATTCTCAAATTCATTCATCTTTTAGCAGTCCATGTTACCCAAACAAGTCTCTTTCAGTACTACACTTCAAATGAGTTGATTTTCTTCATGGAAGTTTCTTCATTGCCCAGTTTTCACACCCACATATAGAAATAGGAATAACTATCTTGGCATTCATTTACATACCTTTACACTTGAGGACCTTGTCTAGTTTCTTCGTAGCTGTCCTCTCAGGCTTTAGGATCCATCCACACAATGGAATTAGTGCTGTGATGGAATCCTGGCATCAGAGGTGCAGAAGTCAGTTTTACTATAAGATAGAGTGAGATAGTCTCCTCAGGCAACAGATTTGGGGTATTTGGAAAAGGGCATAAGTTACTTTGCTATTACTTCATTCAAACTATGAGGAGGTGAGGAGAGATGTGTGTGGGATTTCCTACATTATTTGCCAGAATAACTTGTTTGGCATTGGGTGGTCTGCATCTTGAATTGGTTGAAGGTAACCAGGCCTGTAGCCAGGATTTTGATTCGGGGGGGGGGGGGCTGAGTTTGATTGGGGGGGGGGGGGGGGGGCTGAGTCTGAGTGAAAGAGGGTCTACCCTAGCAAACCTTTTGTATCGTTACCCCAATACCCCCATGCATATGGGATATATTGAGTATGGTGAGCAGATCATGATATGAATAAACATAACAGTTTAAATAATGCACCAGTAAGGCCTTCTCATGAACCACCATGAGAATTTCGGGGGGGGGGGAAGCCCTGACCCCCCCCCCCCCCCCAGCTACATGCCTGATGGCAACATCCTCCAATCCATCTCAGGTAGAGAAATGTCTTGGGCTACCCCTGGCTGTATAACTGGTTATGATTGCAGGATATATGGTCTTTCCATTAATGTTAGCCTGCAACTTTCATCATGGTATGCTATTTGCTATCCAGGCTACGCCTAATGGGTGTTGCAGTCCCCAGAAACACCTGAAGAGTCCCAAATGACCACTGCTTAGTGTAACCAGGCAAAGGTTGACTTGTTTGTCTCCATGAGTGCACACGGACACAACCAACTCTTCCCTACTTTGAAACATTGATTCCCTGCCCTTCCCCAGCTTCGGGTAATGGCACTGAGGATTAGCTCAACCACAGAAAACCATATTTAGATTATAGACCTCGAGGGTTGGATTGGATGATCCTTGTGGTCTCTCCCAATTGTTTGATTCTATGAAATCACTTGTATTGTGTTCCTCCAAGGAAACATATGGAATTATAGACACACAAGGTAGAATAACTCTACAAGAAAAAGGAAAGGGACCCAGATCAAAGAAAAGGAACATGGAACGGAGAGGAGGAGCCAATGCTGGAGAAGACTGAAACCTTGCTCTTCTCATTTCAGCTTCAAACAGCAATCCTTATTATTCTTGATTTACTATCTCCCTTTATTGGGTCTATCAGATATTCACAATCCCATATATTTCACTGGCCCACAGGAATAGACAAACATAAAATCAGGGAGAAAGTTTTCCTAACTTACAGTAAGTGCTAAAACAAAAAGAAAAAAATATCAGATTTATATTCTCTTAAAACATTTTTTTTGTTAGATTGCTTCCTACCAATTACAGAAGCTGCTTGGTTTATGGGTTTTTAGAAAAATTGGCAGGCTCGGTGTGTAACAGAATTTATTTGCCTCTGAATTCACCTAAAAAACTTGTATTTTAGGTAGAGGGTTTTTTTAAAAAAATGTCTTTGGTTGTTAAATTTCAAACATTTAGCTCAATTTCGGAGGGGTGTAAAATTTTACTTCATCTTTCCTCTCATTCCCTTTTCTCTGAGCTAACTCCTATAATTAAACATTGCCCAGAGGAAAGTAGCAGACTTGGTTTGCTCACGCTCCCAAAAGAAAAGGCATGCCTCAAGCTGGGAACACACTTTGATATTACCTTTTCTAAATGTATAGCTATATGTTCTCCAACCAGCTAGGTGTAAACAAATAACTGCCCGAAGCATTCCTACTCCAAAAGAAGAACAGGATATACATTTTATCAATAAATGTTGGTTTGGGGTAAATGCATTCACTATGACAAGCTGTATTATTACTCAGCCTCTCTTCCTCCAAATCAAATGAACATTGGTTTTAGTTACTGTGCTGTTTTTCCCCAATCGGCTGTTGCTTCTGTACTCCTGGGGCATTGAGGAATTGGGCTGGAAAGTCAGGATCCCAGAAATAGGCACACAAGCAAGCCCAGTTGATGATGTCACAATGTTACATAGGTCCCATCTATGCTGCCACACAATCCAATTTCTGAATCCAGATTATGGGATTTGAACTGGATTATATGACATTGTAAACTGATATAATCCAGTTTGAAACAGATACTCTGGATTCATAAGTATTAGGCCTGGGTAACAACGGAAAAATTTGTTTCTAAAATCGATTCGTTTTTTGGGGGGTTTTGCGTTTCTTTATTTAAAATAATTACAAAATTTTCCTTTAAAAAAGTTCGATATTTACGAAATTTCGTAAATGTGAAAAAATTACAAAACAATAATGAATCGATTTCCGAAACAATAACGAATCGATTCGTTAATGGCGGACGCGACTGTGCAATATGCTAAAAAACCTCCAAATGGGACAGGGGGAACTTCTGAAGCTTAATTAAACCAAAAACAACTATAAAAACCCTTAGAAAACCAAAAACAACTATAAAACTTGCCCCAGACATGCGGAAATAATAACGAAACGACCTCAAAATGATAACGAAACGAATACAATAACGAAATACAAAACATTTACGAAACGATTTAAAAATTCATTTTTTTTTAAATTGCTCCAGACTGGTTCGTTATCGTTTTGTAATTGAAAAATTAACGAATTTTTTAACGAATTACGAATTAACAAAACGTTTTCTTAAAAATTTGCTCCAGACTGGTTCGTTATCGTTTTGTAATTGAAAAATTAACGAATTTTTAACGAATTACGAATTAACGAAACGAAACCGCCCAGCCCTAATAGTATAGTATAGGGCCGAATTGGTGACCACTAGGCCTGTGCGGTTTTGTCGTTAATTTCGTAATTAGTTAAACATTCGTTAATTTTTGCGGTACGATAACAAAACATATTTCCAAACCCGGAAGGGTTTTTAAATATCGAAACGGCAACTCCCACAGTATTTACGAGCTTTCGCCCGTTTTGTAAATGGGGCGGGCGGGGCCTCCGCGCCTCCGCGCGCCATCCAACCGGCCTCCGCGCGCCATCCAATCGGCTCCGGCTCCTGCGCC